>JAZAYU010000018.1:7005792-7461421 GCA_038501625.1 Corbicula japonica | reverse complement strand
TAATGTTGAACAGGACACCAGAAACAATTAACAAAAATGAGAAGCTTAGGGGTTGTCGAATGAAAACAATCAATGGCAAACAATTTGCCACAGGGTTTTAAACCAGGTTTTATGGTGCATCAACCTCACAATTGTCCATACAGCTTCTTAAATGAAAAAACAAGTACAAGTTATCTTTTTGAATAAACTCCAACCCACTCATTTACTCGACAATGTTGCATAAATATCACACACTCATACAAAACATCAATACAAGTTCTGGAATAACATCCCGACATTAGGTCAAGAAGCAAGTAGACAAAGAGGGAAATTTCCTACACGAACTTTTAATTTTATCCTAATTTGATGATAATACATGTAGTAAAACAACACAAATATAAACATTAACAAAGTTAAAATCGTTCTTGCCTCTAAACTTTATGTTTGGGAAATTTATTGACTGAACAGCATATTTTGTTGTTGATTTTAGTTTTATTAGAGTGACAAGTGACCTTGTGACAGTATCGTAATGTTAAAATATGCTCAAGGACAAAAGTATTGTCCGGTACGAAAATTGAAATGTTGTGCTTTGCCAATTTTCAACACATTACTCTTCTAGCAGTTCTGGAGCAGTCCTGGCTAAAATTCTTTTTTCATAGAATATAAATGTCCTCTTTCCATCGATACCAAATTTATGCCGCTAGTAATGTGTTGTTTTTTTACGCGTTGAAAGAATTATGAAAAAAACATACCGGAAAATACTTTTGTCCATGAGTATACATGCAAAGGGAATTTTAAAGCCACTGAACAGGACAATTATGAAAATATCGAAGACTCTGTTTGTTTTAGCCAGTTCCGCAGTGATGGAAATACATATTGCTGCCTACGCCGCTTTGTATGGAAAGCCAGAGCTGTCTTATATTGTTGTTTTCGAATTTATTCAACCGCTTTGGTATTATATCAGTTCATTTCTATAATATATAAAACCAAAACATGTATTTATTGAACCAAAACTCATTATATTAATTCACACGTACAATATATTATACGGACTCGTCGATATATGAAACCAATATACCTTTATATAAATTCAGTCTTGCTTTGTTTGTATTGGAAACTGTATTGAATGAAACCAGTATGTTCAAATATGAATTCACATTTTAATATTTACAACTAACTGCCTTTGTATACTGCCAACTTGCGCATATATAAATATATTTTTGAATTGTATTTAACGTATGTATTAATATTTAAAACCGAATTAGACATACATAAATCCAACTGTCCTTATGTGGAATGAGAGTATCATTATATTATATCATTTTCACGATATATGAAAGAAAACTGTTCATATATAAAACCGAAGAAGAAATATATATATTCGCTTCGTCCTTGTATGAAATCGAGTAATACTTATATTATTTCGATTCATCATTCGTTGAACCAACCATACAAAAGTGAAACCAATGTTGCAATATATCCGTTCATATTGACATTGTATTTAATGACTGCATCTTTTTATCAAACCAAAGTAGACATATATGTATCAATCTGTCCTTGTGTGTAACGAGTGTAGCATGATATGATATCATTTTGACAATATATGAAAGTAAACTGTTCATAATATTATATTAAACCGAATAAGAAATATATATGTTCGGTTTGATATACAATAAGAGCAGCTATCATTATACTTAACCGAAATGCATTGCTTTTATTTCATTTAACATTATATTAACTGAAAACGTTCTTATATTAAACGTAAGATCAATGTATGGATACAATAATTCTTTATATATATCCGTTTCGACAATGTGTCGTACCGTTCTTCGTTAATTAGAACATGAATTAGACTGAATTGAGCTTGCAAACATTTACTACATCCATAGCTAAATACATTTATTTACTAAAATCTAGGTGGCAATAAGTATTTCCCCAAAAATTCATTTTTTGAAATTTTAGCATGTTTTCGCCATTTGCAATATTTGCGACCTCTTAAACAACCCACTTTTTAACTTATTGCTAAAAGTCGGTCTTATAAAGTTATAAACAGTTTATGGACGAAGGACAAAATCTGAGTAGAAACTACTCTGGGTCAGCTAATTGTCTTACTGTACTTGTGATCATGGGAGCAGCAAGAGGGGCAATAAAATCTCAATAAATCACTTCATTCCAGACACCACTGACTACTCATATCAGTTACAGGTGTCCATTAAGCACCAGCATTTCTGCAAGTCATACTTCCAGTTATTTTACACATTGGTACCTGAGTAGACTAGCCACTAGTCTGATAATTAGTTTGTTTTTTCTTTTTATTTATATTTTATAAATCATAACAGACTTTTAATACTGCATTGAGAGAGATGTCTGATTTATCAGAAGTTCAGATAGAGATGTAGACTGGCTCAAGATAATTAGTTGGAGAATAAATAAGAACAATATAAGCATAACGTTATTTCATACAATTACAAAACGAACATATATATTTCTTATTCGGTTTTATATATGAACAGTTTACTTTCATATATCGTGAAAATGATATAATATAATGCTACTCTCGTTCCCCATAAGGACAGTTGGATTTATGTATGTCTAATTCGGTTTTAAATATTAACACATTCGTTAAATACAATTCAAAAATATATTTATATATGCGCAAGTTGGTTCTATACAAAGGCAGTTGGTTGTATATATTAAAATGTGAATTCATATTTGAACATACTGGTTTCATTCAATACAGTTTCCAATACAAACATAGCAAGGCTGAATCTACATAAAGGTATATTGGTTTCATATATCGACGAGTCCGTATAATATATTGTACGCGTGGATTAATATAATGAGTATTGGTTCAATAAATGCATGTTTTGGTTTTATATATTATAGAAATGAACTGTTATAATACCAAAGCGGTTAAATACATTCGAAAACAACAATATAAGACAGCTCTGGCTTTCCATAGCTTTGCCCGGTTTGAGCGCAACTCAATATTTACACGAGGAAACTGTACAATTTTGATTCATCTAAAAACTTTCTTCGAAATACATTCTAGTTTTTTTCTAGTTCAAACAATTTAATGGCGTAATTGACATCACATTCCAGTATATGTTAACTAATCAAGTATATGTTAGCTATCAAATGTACATGGCGAAGTTTAGTTTTCTTGCTGTAGTTCATTTAATTTATGGCATTTCAGTAAATAAAACATCTTGAGCATTATTATAATAAAATCGAATCTTCTCCCCAACCCCATCTTCTGAATGACATCAAAACAACCAGAGAAAGCTTATTAAATTTTGTTGCAGTTCGATCTTCAAGATACAGTGATATTAAAACCTAACGCTCCACCCCCAACACGTGTCAATATATAATCACTTTAAAATATTTTGAGATCAACACGGAATACTACAGACAACCAGACATAGTTATTGGGTTTATTGTAGTTGGATCTTTCCAGATAACACTGATATTGAAACTAAATGTGCGCCCCCCCCGCCCCGCCCCCCCCCCCCCGCCCCCCCCCCCCCTCCCCACAAGACCAAAACAAGTGTCAATATGTGATCTTTTTAATAATTATTCGGAGATCAAAGCTGAATACGGATGACAATAAGACACACCATTTTAGCATTTTTTATCGCATTTGGATCTCTCATGATGGTTATTAAATCAAAGGCGAGAGTATACAGGTTCTTCCTGTGTCAATCTCTTAAAACTTTCTCTTCTTTCCATCTTACTGGAGTTGCGTTAAACCCGGGGCTAGGCGGCGATTGCAGTCATATGCATTTCCATGACTGCCCATGAACAGACTCAATCAAACCGAGCCTGCAATATTTTCATATTTTTGTGTTCGGTGGCTTTCAAAGTTCTCTTCATCTATTTCGAATTTTCGGTAGCCTAATGACATTCTCTACCTAAAATCATTATGAACTTGCTGCTATAAAATACATTTGATGCCTTACGTTTTAAATATCATGAAGTTTCAAGTTTTGATATTAAACGGTTTTTTTATTAAAGAGTTATTTTGGAAAAAAAGAACAATCGCATTAAACCCTTTTAGAAATGTATTATAACATCGTCCACGTATCAGAGATCAATAACTGTAACATGTTTAAATTGTTAAAAATATTGTTTTCAAAACTGTTTAGTGAATTTGCACAGCAGTAAGAAATTAACAGCTTTACTCGAAAAACCGGATGAAACAAATGCAAACTTCCGGAAAAGAGCGGCTTTATTTTTATTTTATATAAGAACTGGCAAATATTATTACAAATACACTGTTGTTGTTGATTGTGGGATGTATAGGGCATGAGAGAATTATTTATTTGCTCAATCAAACAGGTTCTTTTTACAATGATATAGGGTAACTTAAATCTATCTTGCCGTCAATACACAACGTAAATCATTTATTATGTTTGTTTGTTGTTATTTTGATGATTTTTGTTGATTCCGTTTGCTACTTGAAACATTTTTATGCAGTTTCTCTTTTATGAATAAAGTAAGAACATGTTCTTTTAAACTATATAAAATATTAAATAAAACAATTTTTAACAAAGTTAGTCTAAAAATATTCTGTTTCAAATGCAATTCTGTATATTTACTCGTAAAAGAACTGTCCTTAAAACATGTGCAATTGAAAATAAGCATCAGCACCTAAATCATGATGTATATGATTCTAATATATATTAGCGGCCATGTTGAAATTTGCTAAAGGTCGCGTTCTTCGACTTATTTCATATTTTGTTTAGCACAAATCGATACTGTGTATAAAGGTTAATTTATTATTGAACTAGATCAATTTGACTTCGTTAAAATATCAACATTTCTCACTAAATATTCCCTGTGTATTTATATAGATGATCTTCATGGCATTGTTGACTATTTTAAGACCGGAAATACGTGTTTTTCTGCTTGATGCCTTCTTATCAAGTTCAGTTGGGTCCAAAGATCATCTGTGCAAAATTCCACGTTTCCTCACACTGTGGCGTATTTTTTTTTCATTTTTGTCATCTAACTATCCGAACAAAATCACATGATAATTAATAATAATTTCCTGATTAAGTTTAGTTGGAAACTTGCAAAGTTAAGAGTGTTTATTAAATGATTGTGAAATGTTTGGTTTACATCGGAGGAAGCCTGATGGACCGTCCTTTATATCTGTGATCTAAGCGACCATCGTCCTGAACAGGCCACCTGACGTAGTTAGGCTCGTGCCTGAACGATCTTGACCTTCGGCTGAGAACTTTTTCTTGTAGGTCAAAGTACGGTAGATTGGATGACGTCATTTCCTTGAAGGATCTGGTATTTCCGTACTGCTGGGTCAGCTTACTGGAGCTAAGTTGGGAATTTAATCCATTTCTTATACTTTTTAACTTCTTCATTAATGACGAAATAGTGGCAGTGACGTCCTCGTTTAGCCTGTTCGGAATTTGAAACATCTTCTTTTGTTTTCGTTCAAATTTTATTCTTTCAATATCAATGTCCCCGTAACATTGTTGACACGTCCGTAAGTCATAAGCAGTTGAAAGGGATCTCTCTATTTCCTGCAGCGATTGGGACGTCCTACGTATTTCATTTCTTTGAGTTTCAACTTCGGCTTTCATATCGTTCATCCGTCCTATCGCCGTATCTAGATCCTTTTTAAATTTCTCCAGACGTGAAATCCCGCCATCGATAGTCGATACTATTGTGTGCGTTTTGGAAACTATCTCGTTCTTTTCCGTTTCTATGGCGAGGCGGGCATCGTGGATCTTCTTTCCGTAGTAATTCTTGAACTCATGGTCGTCAGCGACCTGGCAATCACGGTGTTTCTCCCGCAAACAGATCGAACATAGCAAGGCTTTGTGATCGCGACAGAAATGTTCACATCGTTTGTGGGGATGGAACTTACAAAACACCTTCTTTGTTCTGTAACGATTCATTTTGTTTGCTACTGTTTGAAATAAAACATGCAGATGTTTTTTACTCTCAGTGTTAACTGAGCTTGATTAGTCCAAATCAGTATCCATAACCGTGGTCATTAAGTACAAATCAGGTGGTTATTTCCATTGCACATTTTGCGCATTTTCTAGTTTATCAGTATAAAATCATGGTAATAAAACGTTGATGAGGTGATATTAATTCCATTGTATATTTAAAGCATGTTTTTGTTTAAAACGCACATTTCCGTGTACTGTCATCTAAGTTATAACTTATTTAAAAACCACAACATTTCCGCGTAACTGTTTATAAGGTGTTTAAATAATTCATAAATGTTTATCAATTATTGGTAACCGCGCAAAACGTTAAACACATTCAAACGGGCTGAAACGATTTGTAAATTTACCTATACAAGGTGAATACGGCTTTGTCTTAATATCATACCTCTGGTTGATCTTATCATTACAAGTGTGAACAGCCGTTCGAATATAATTAATCCTTTAAGATGTAGCAATTAAAACAAGTCGATCATTGTTAATGCTTTATTGGGATTGCGTTAAACAAATTGTAAACCGTTTAAAGATTATCTCCTCAGTTTCAAACACTCCTAATTTTGAACTTTTTGGATTTTATTGAAATTTTGTAGGTTGTTAGATACATACAAACAAGTTATAATGTTTTAACTGATTTACGGGCAGCTTTTCAGTAAATAAAACAAGCTTATATTCTGTGGTTTCATTTAATTTCGCGGGAATTCAATTTCGCGCATATAGCACAATTGTCATTTTCGCGTGGACATCAATTCGCGCAATTATATTGCCCCTATGGGATATTATATTATATCTTTGATTTTCGCTAGGGTTTGATTTCGCGCACATCCCTAGGTTGAATACGCGAAAATTAAACCAACGCGAAATACAATGACATCACGGTAATCTGCATGATCAACAATTATGAATATCTCATATTCATATAACATAATTTTAAATTGCTCAGGATATTATCACACAAATTGTAAAGCACACACATATATTTTTTAGATATAAGAAAGTTAATAGGCATGTATATGATAACTGTTTTCTTCCGAGCAAAACTGATACCTTTGTATATGTATATTTTTTTTATTTTTTTTTTACCATTTTCACAATTGTTCCTGGTATGATAATTGAGGCGCGCCACGGGAAAAGGTACCTTCGGTCATTTTTTGTGTCATTTTTGTTGTTATTTTATTTTGAAAGAACTTTCAAATTTCTATTATTTGCTCATAACAAAAACAGTGATTTTGTTACACATTTTGACAATAAAATGGTATTTTTACCGCGAATTCCATAATAATTAATGTCGTCTGCTCAACTTTATGACGTCGTTTCAGGGATTGACGTCAACTGCCCGAAGGTACCTTTTCCCGTGGCGTGCCTCAATATGTTTCTTAAAATTGATTACATTGTTGTTTTTTTTTACACTATGGTGTAGGGGAATGACGGGAAAATACGGACGAGGGTAAAACACGGACGATTTCTTAAATCGCTGTCGGCCGTTTTTTGCTTAAGAAGCCTACATTCCGTCGCTTTCGTCTCCAGCAGAATGTAATACCAACAGAACGTCATCCTATCGTGTCTGATGACGTCATGGTGCTATATTCCAAGAAATTCGCATTGTTTTGAAGCCTCGTTTCAGCATTCTTAAGCGTTTTTGAGATTTTCGACATTAACATCCGTATAGGCAGTGCTTTGAAACTAATTTTTCTAGAAAAAGGTGAAATATGCATATCAGGAATCGCCACATTCAGAAAAAACAGCCTCCCCACACAGTCAAGAAGAGAGGGAGAGAGCATGGTTAATAAAATGATCAGTTTCAAAAGAGACACCACTAACAATTAACAAAAATGAGAACCCTAGGTATAAACTTAATAAAGTTTCGTTTTGTTCATTGTTATTTTATTGAGTAAGCATTAAAATTTTGTCTGCACTTAATGTTTTAACAAAATAATGCCTAAGAAATCCTAATACAACATAAAATGCGTGTCCGACTTTATCCCTAGTGAATAAAGATGATCTGGATTCGTAAAAATTCACCCAAGAAATTAATTTTCGAAATACCTGTAGCTGTCTTCAGTGACCTTTGACCCGCTAGGTTTTTTTTTTACTAATGAGCTATGGGAAATATTCACTTATTAATCAAATGGAAAATGAAATAAACTATTTCGATAAATAAATATTTTAACCATCTAGCAGGGAGATAAGGTATCTGTTGGGAATGTAAAACATTCAAGTACTGTGGTAACATTATATTTCGCGTTGGTTTAATTTTCGCGTATTTCGCGCTTGGAGATATGCTCGAAATCAAACCCAGGCGAAAATTAACGACATAAAATAATATCATATAGAATTTATGTCCGCGAAAATGCCAATTGCGCACTAGTCATTGTCCTGAATTATTTGTAAAACATACAAAACAGACACTCTGACAACAGACAAAACAATCTTAACGAAATAAAAGTAAAAGTATGTGTAACTAACGTTGTTGAAAGAAAATGTTTATATTTTTACGGTAAAAGTAGTAAAATATGCACATAATTGTCACATCCAGAAGACTTTGCCTCACAACAGCCGAAAAATAGAGAGAAAAAGAGAAGATGCGTTGTCAAATGACCAGTTTCAGAAGTCTAAAATTTAGTTAGAAAAACTTGTAAGCTTGTAATTTGTGTGGACTGTAAGTTAATGAAAATTAATCCCAGCGCCTTCAGAAATCAAATTTACCGTTGTGTTTACTTATGCCTTGAATCCGGTAATATGCTAGAGTGTAGGCAAATAAAACAGCTATTAAAGGAAACAGTCACATATTATAGTGGAAAGATGCGGTATTATCTAGAATAATTTCATTTTCCTATGAAATTATCTTCTGAATCAATGTTATAAAGGACAGACAGAATAAAAATCATATTAACTCGTTATTACTTTTTTTTTTACTTAAGTTTCAAAAATTATTATAAGATCTTCCCTGAATATATTTATTCATTCAGTATTTGATTCATCATCTTATACGTTACTTTGAATGTATCATTAAAATCAAGACCTTTATAAAACGGTTTTCATTTCAAATATTAACTTAAACTTATTCTGTGATCTTTTTCATGAGTAAGAGTCGTGTGTGAGGAATGTTCTATGTGTCTACCTAATGGCGGCAGTAAACGGTTTTTACGGTATTGCAAAACTAAAGAATCACAGCTGAAACGACATCTGCTTCACCACTGAAGGTGTCAAGGTCAAAAACAGCTTGTCAGCCATTTTTGGGGATCTAAGGTTCACATGTGAAACTGCAAATATAGTATCTAAAACTATTTTAAAGGGACATGTAGCTTACAGTTAGACTCTTTCCCCGTCGTTATCAGAAAATAAACGACTGTTGTAAACCAAAAACTAGAGGCCTCTGATTGGCTGCTGGATGACGTCACACTTGCTTTCTGTATCTATTTTAAAATTTTCTCTCCAGCTTCTGATCAACTAGACCTGTTGCTCATCACAATAATTCATGATAAAACATGACATGGATAAAGAGTAAATATGCACCATTTGTAATAAACAAAAGACGAGGTTCAGCTTGTATCTTATGAAACCAGCAACTAGAAGGTGTAAACAGCGCACTGAACGACATGATATGGCAAACAATGTGCAGCATTTGTGCAACTCGAAATAACATATCTCAGTATAGTAGGCATTCTAAACATATGTATGGCAATAAATCAGTGACCGACTGTGAAGTGGCATCAAAATGCTATCAGCCACCCTGTTGGGATAATGTTAAACATGCATCTTTTAATATGACTCCGAGTTCGTTTGTATGTTTAAATCTTACACTTAATTGTGTTGTTAATCTCCAGCAGAATGTACTTTACTTGTATGCGTGGGGAATACTGTCTCCTTAAACTTTTTTTAATTTGAAATAAATTGCCGCTCATATTGGATATCACAAGATTATAGGATCTTTGATTTGACATGCTTTTAGACAGTGTGGGGTACATGGAGGGAAAACTGAACTTTACCATTTAAATGGCATATTCTGGCATCGCACGAACAATATTTTGCACAGATCAAAAGAAGACATTTTTGTAGACTTCAATGATAGATTGTATAGTCTTATAGATTTGAAAGATATTGTTGTTGAAAAATGCTGTACCAGTGAACACATTATATTGTAATGAGTAAACGATTAAAAAAATTATAATTATTAACGATTAGAACAACATATGAAATAAAACTTTCAAAACACCTTGCAAAAGGAACATTTAAGCGCTTGTAATGACCAACCAGCGCTGAGACTCGTTTCCAAACTTAGGCTGGCGTTTCTTCTAACCGTATACGAGATTTTCTTAACCTTTTCCCTCGTTACAAATGTTTACATGATCATGATGTTCTGCCTTTTTAATTAATGAATCATACCCGTTCCAACGCACTTCCACCACACTTTTCATTAATATCAATTTTAATCATCACGAGACAATCAGTATCACATGACCTTATTAATTAACCGTGAACAAGTTGGTATTTTTCAACAAATATCTAAATATTTCCAATAAACCTTCGACGTATGATCAGTTTCAATGGAAGGTTCCGTTACTTAACTTGATTTTTCAAACACGTCAACCATCTACGTCTTTCAAAGATAAAATTATCAACACTTCTACAATTACGATTTTGTCTCGAAACGGTAATACTCCGTAAATCACAATTGTAGTCTGTGCGCACAAGGCGCGCCAAATCATAAACATAAAACAATTTTTCTTTCGGAGGCCCCTTAACAAACTGAATACAATAGGTATTTGTCACGTAGGTAATATGCCCTAGTGTCAATATTATAACAAATATAGTCTCTGCACTTAAGACGCGCAGAAAATAAACATAACAAAAACAATTTATCTTTCAAAGGCCCAAAACAAACTAAATACAATAGGTATTCCGACCACGTCGGTATAATGCCCTAGTAAACATTATAATAAAAAACATCCCACTAAAAATGCCCCTACAAAAGCAATAGGGATTTCTATTTCTGAAAAGCTCAAGATAAGTTAACGCTATCAACAGGGTTTTAAAGCTGGTTCTAAAATTCCAATACAATATTATCTTATCTCGTACTTTCTTTCCCTACGAATCTGGTTGAAGAAGCCAAGATAAAAAGCAATATCCTTACATGGCTTTATAGGATATTCGACTTTAAGATTCAAGTGCAATTAATGAAACAGCAAACACAAAATTCTGAAACAAAATTGGCCATAGAACACAGTTTTCTAAGGCAAAGTGCGGAAAATGTGTTGCTAAACGAGAGAAATATATATATAATATAAAAATATTATTATGTTAATATTTACATTGGGCAAAATGTAAACTTTAACCGACTTTGAGAAAAATGGACTACTTCACAACATGTAAATCAAGACTTAGTTGAATTTGTAGACAAAGAAATTGGCGACAACTAACGGAATACTAGAACTTTATGATAATTGCTTTTTTTGTTTTGCTCTGAGACTTAAGCTAGCGTTATAATACAAGAATAGACGGGTATACATGTAAATTAAACTAAGGAATGATGCTTTATTTAATACTAGTGCGATTGAAGCGAACTTGATGGTAAAAAATATAGTTCATAGTTGTTCAAATAATCGGAGTTTTATTTCTAGAACAATACAGTCAGGGATTATTTCTAAACAAGAAATAAATTCCGCATTCATAGTGTTGCGGCGGTATCTTTGGCACTGTGCGGCAGTTATTTATGACAGTTGCTAAGGTGTTGCTGTATCTCAACCAGTCTTGTCCGGTCACCTTTGAAAGCAGGATCAAAGCAAAATGATCGAATTGAATCATGTAAATTGCTCTCTGAATAACAGCATTGTGTGTTATACTGCCTACTGGTTATGGCGGACAATACCTTTTGTGTTAATAACAATTGGAACACTTGGAAACTTACTGAACTTCGTTGTCCTCGCACAGCCAACCTTAAGAAAATATTCAACAACCGTGTATCTACTATTTTTATCCGCTTCAGACGTGATTTTTCTGTATTTCAGCCTTCTTCCAGACACGAATTTTAGTATTACAGGTGACAGGTACGCCGATCATTCTATAATGTACTGCAAGATTCGATCCTGGTTAGGATTTACAGCTAATTCGTTCTCCGTGTGGCTCTTGGTAATACTGACTTTTGAAAGGGTGCTGTTAACCAAGTCACCAATACACATGAGAGCTCGACTGACACCTAAAATATCTATGATCGTGTCCATAATATTGTTGTGCTTTCTTTTATTGTTCAATGCCCACTGTGTGTATGGATACTTTTTCTTTGAAAACAGCGAAGAGGTGATAAAGGTATTAGGAAAGAAAATGCTTACAAAGCATTGTACATTTGTAAGTAAATCATATATGATCTTTTATGAGAGGACCTGGGTTTTAACAGTATTTGTATTATATAATCTTTTACCAGGTGTTCTCATAGCTGTTGGCAACTTGGCAATCGCCTACTTTGTTTATTCACAACGAAAAAAGCTTATGCGTGTTTACCCGTCAAGAACTGGTCCTGAAAGTTCAAAAGTCACAAGGACAACTGATTTAGTTGAAATCCAATCTCTAAAACAGGTCATGGAGACTATAAACAACCGTGATTTCGTAGGTGATGTGAAAAATGTAGACGAACACCAGGATGAAAATATTGCTTTAGATACTTTGGAACTACATAGAGGTACCGAGCTCACCCCAGTAGAAACACATATTGGTAGTTCTGAAAATCCAACAAGCTATAATGAGCTCAATACACATCGTCTCGTGACTAATGTTAACAAATGTAAAGGAAAGGAAGTCAACATGCGCAATAAGACGAACACAGTTAACATGACCGATGATCTATCATCAGAAACAGGTGTCCAGATAATAGTTTCAAACAATGTTCAACTGACAAAACGGATTGAGCAATCAATTTTGAAACGAACACAAATGAACTCCCCAGAATCGCAACCGGCAAATACTTCGATGTACAATCAAATCCAAATTACGAAAACATCTGTTGTGCAAAATGACCCTGTAGTGCCACAAATTACAAAACGAGGAGATAGTTCGGCTCTTAATCGATCAGCACAACAAGTTCCAAGATCGCCTAAGCTTCAAAGGAATACAGTACCTCGCAAAGACGATATTAATGATGCAAATGAAATCAAAGCCAAGCCAACAATTAAAAAGTCTCCAACACGTATGCTATTCACCTTAACTTTATTTTATCTTGTTACAACAATCCCTTACAGCATATTTTGCATTGTTAGCGCCCCGCTTGAAAATCTCAGCGGCGAAGAGTTATCGCGATGGCAAGTTAGCTCCATTTCTGTGCTCTGCCTAATGTGGTGCAACTTTACATTCAACTTTGTGTTGTACTTTGTGAGTGGATCTTTATTTAAATGCGAATTTCTTAGACTACGAAATAAGATAAAACGGAGTATTGTAACTTGGTTTACCTATTTCAACCAGAAATAAATATTTTAGTATTTTTTTAAACGTTCTGGAAATGTATTCCTTAAGGTGCTGTGTGGCGTGAAAAATTTCTCTCCGTCCTTCACTTTCGGTTTTACTGATCGATTACAATTACCTCTGATGGTGGTAATAATTATGCTAATTATAAAAACAAACAGAATGCAATAATTATGAGTGACAGTATGTAGGCATACTTTTTTGTGGATACGTATTGTAAGTATATTAATGTCTATCTTAACGCGGGGCTTGGCGATGTATGCAGTAATATAAATTTTTTACATGCGATATTTACATATTTTGAAAAAGCGCATCGCTGTAGCCGTGACGGTAAGTTTTTCCTCCCCAGTAGAGAAAATATCATTTGAAATTCACATCTAATTTTAGAGCTATTTGTGCAGTGTGGCGGCCATAAAAAGTCTCCCCATACATATGGTCAGTAAAGTACTCCGTTACCGATGTCATGCTGTGATGACAACGTTATTACGGTTATCCGATCAACCATTTTTTGGGGTTGTCCCGGCTAGCTCAGTTGGTAGCGTTATCGGATCGCAAACCTAGGCGCTGACTCCGTCGTACGGGTTTGCACCCCAATAAAGGCAATGCCCTTTTACAGCAGAACGTACGTGTTCTTTATTTGCAAACTTGTCAGTGTAAAAGTTCAACATGAAACTTATGGCTTAGCGTTGTCGCCGAGCGGGTTCGTTCCCACAAGGAGCAATATCATTTTTAATCGTTTTTTTTTAAAGAAATAACTGGGAAATACACTTATTAAGAAGTTTAATTTAAATATTTAAGATAGATAGAAATATATCTTACCGAGTTAGTTTCCTATAATTGTAATTTTACGAGTTGCACATCCAATATTTACCATAGACAATGCCAGAATTCGTGAGTTCACGAGTGAAATAATTTATTCTTTTACAGTACAAAACTGAAAATTGCGAAATTGACAATTTTGCCTATTCAGCTCCGTTCCGCTTCCAGTCGGCTAAACACTTGAAACCACTCCGTTTTCATTTAGATTCCAATCCAATTCAACCATGATTGCATTCGAATACGTTCGGTCCATACGGTGTACTTCAAACGGTCTCCTTTTCTGGTTGGTCAATATTTTGAAGGGAATCTATTTGAATTTCGCCGTTTCAATATCTTGCTTTAATTTGAACGAATAAATATTTGATGTTCAATAAAGTTCTTTTTCTAATGATTTAAATGATAATATAATCTTTGAATCAATGAACACAAAAAGAGTTAAGAAATCGTTCGTGTCCATATAACATTTAAAAGGACGCTCGACATGATGGTTGTTATTGCTTTTAATTTAACCTGAATCCATCACTTTTATCTTCTTAAATCATGCACATTTGTTGTTAAATGTACGGCCTCCTACTGACATACTTTATGGACCAACCAAATACGTAATGTAAATAATACGCGTCTTGAATTATTATGCAGAGGGAAAATGAAATAAACTTTTCGATTAGTAACTATTTTTAAAAGAGAGGCATCAAGTGGGGTATAGATGGAATGTTGTTAGGTCAATTATTAGATTAAATGGGGCACGCCACGGGAAAAGGTACCTTCGGTCATTTTTAGTGATATTTTAGTTTTTACTAAATTTAGAAAGAACTTCAAACTATAAACCAATTTCTCACAACTAATATGTGATTTTGTTACATATTTTGACAACAAAATGGTATTTTTACCGCGAAATGCATAATAAATAATGTCGTCTGCTCAAATTAATGACGTCATTTCAAAGATTGACGTCAAATGTCCGAAGGTACCTTTTCCCGTGACGCGCCCCAAATCATACAACTTTCATACGATAGAAAGTTGCAGTAAATTTTATAATAATTATTTTATTTTCCTATGAAATTCTAGAGCAGACACTATAATATTATAAATATTCATTACTCTTTTATTGCTGAATATGTTTATCCCTTATTCCTTTAGTAATTGATAAATCATCTTATAAATTTTGTTTTGGGTATAAACAGATCAATGGGCTTTTAAAACTCGTTTTGTCACGATGCGTTTACCTTTGTCTTAAATATGTTAACTATATGGATATATGCTACAAGAAAAAACAAACCTGGAGTTCGCTATTAAAGCACACAGTTTTCATTTAATGGAAAGTTGCGGTATATTTTAGAAATATAATCGTTTTCCTAGGAAATTCTTTTCAATTTTAGAATTAAAAAAAAAACAATTTATAACTGAGTGGGTTTCAAAATAATGAAGACAAAGCTCGACAAAGGGGGTACAATTTCATTCAAAATATATTAGTAACATAATAATTATTAAATTTTGAAAAATCACCAAGGGTTAAAGTATATGAATACAATATTCTTTAACGTTTAAACATCTCTTTCCAATGAATTCATTTTTTCTGAAATAAGCTTTGAACTTTTTACTCTCATATTAGCTAAACTAAGAGGTTTCTTTACAAATATTTATTAGTTGTTTTAACATAACAAAATACATTTAAACACAAAAAATATATCTGACTACAGTCATTTGACGAAAACATACTATGTATTAGTATTAACATATTCTGAATGTTTTATCTTTATTTTTGCAAACTATTAGCTTCTTATGTTTTATATTTTTGTGTGCATTTGCATGCAACATTTTTGAGCTGATGGGTGGGTTGGAGTTATTTCACCAAGACAACTTGTGCGTGTGTTGTGATATGAGAACCTATGGGAGCAAGTGTGAGGTTGGTGCACCCTAGAACCTGGTTTAAAACCCCAGTGACAAATTGCTTTGCCACCGACCGTTCCAAGGCGGTCATCCGTCGGGTTCTTACTTACGTTAATTGTTTGTGGCGTCCATATTGAAACTGATTATTGTAATATCATGCACTCTTTTCCTCTCTACGTTTTGGCTGTATGGGGAGGCTGTGTCTGCCGTATGTGGCTATTCCTGATAAATTATGCATATTTCACTTTTTTCAAAAAAGTTTTTATTATGTAAATATTAGTGCGGATGCATGTACAAATCCACAGGTTATCAAAATATAGATATTTATGAGAAAACATACCATCTTTTTTCAGTTTTAAAGTAATTAAACTTGTTTTTTAGTGCCATAAAACTGATATTATTTTACTGTAACTGTTACACTCGGGACATATCAAAGACATAATTTATTTAAAACATGGTATTAAAATTTATTACATGTTTGTCTTATGGAATACAAATAAATTTGCTTTTATGGATTTTTGGTTATATATAGATGATAACTTTGCGAGAAACTTTACATAAATGATAATAAATAAAACAGTTATGTTTAAACACAATTTACACTAAAATCATGTAACAACTGTGTGTTCTATTTCTTTATTGGAACAGAATGTACAGCATAACAATGTAAACTATTCTAAACTTGTTTAAACATAAGTTTTGTTAAAATATCAGTTATTATTACAGACACAGACACTGTTAAACTTGGGACTAATTCATTATACCATTAAAATGAAATGACCCCGTCCCCCTTAACCACTTGAAATGTCTTAATATGAACTAAGGCACTGCCTCTTATCGAGCTCTAGCTTTATTCATCTCAGATAATGATTTATATTAAAAAATAATTTGTTTCTAACATTTGTTAGCCTACTCATGCACGATAAAATTATGTGATTTTTGGAAAGAATTTAAGTCTACATCAACTTAATTCAGCTGGACAACTGGCGATCTGACTTTTACTAAACATTTGGGTTTTTAGTGTGTAAACACAAAGGCTACTTGCTTAAATTTACAACCCAAATGTGTTCCATTACCTCAATTAATGCAATATTGAATATTGATAAATTCTTCATCAATGATACATGAAAATATTACATTGTCACATGTGCATGAAAATTAATATATTATTGTCTGAAAAATAAATTTTATTTTTTTTTATTTTTTAAAATGTTACCTTGATTACACTTGCATTTTGTAACTTGCAATTGCACAAAATTGTTCCATGCTATTCACAAAAATATATATGCATGTATATGAATAAAGTTATAATATAGACCTAAAAAGTACTGCTTTAATATACATCTACATCACATTAACACCACATTGAGGCTTCAATATGTAGTGTGATACATCACCTAGATTTTGGGGCATATTTTTGCAAAGTCATTTGAAAATATCTCCAGGAATGACAATGCCATAGGAATTTTCAGTTATTAACAACAGTAATTTGAAGCTATAGATGCCGTGTGAAAAATATTGTGACAATATGGTACATATTTGGTGACAATAAGGTACATATTTGAGCCAAGTTACTTAAATGTGCATGATAGAATTACTTATTTAAGTTGAAAAATAGTTCAGCTATTGGGCCAAAATAGATGAAATAATCTCAATCAATTAAACATAAACATGTACAATGTCATGCAGTCTGATTATCCATATGTAAAACTCCTTTACAGGTTATAGTAACTGATTTGAAACAAAATGCTTCTTTATATCTATTTTCATTACATAAATGAATTGCAGTTGCCAATCAAATCATGCATTAAAAATGTTGTTGGTCCATTTTTTAAAATGTATAATAACAGTTTTAAGAGATTGTTTGCAAAAAAATGTAAACCCATGAACACATCAATTAGCAATATAAAATGCCATTATTCATAACCACTTTTGGACCTCTGTCTGGTAAGTATTTTATAAAATGTAATATATATACTGGAAAATGTGAATTTCAAATTCTGAAGCTCATTCCAGTTGATATTTTCTTGATTTTGTATTTTTCATTGCAGAAATTTAGGCATAACAACTTTAAAATAGGTAAATTTCTCTTTAAAAAGTACCATATATTAAAAAATGTAAACTTCTTTTCTGTAACATTGCTAAAACATAAACATACAAAAGAAAAAAATCATTGTTTTTATTATGAGTGCAATTTCCAGTTTTCTGTGTTAAAGTCCAGCTTAAGCAGATCAAAGTATCGGTATATTCAGATTTTTACATGTATTTAAAGAGGCCAAAAACCCACTGACATGGCAAGAAATGTTTTTCTTTCTCTTCACAACAATCTACTTTTTTTTCAACAATTTAAATGATTATGAAAGCTTTGATTTATTTTTATTTTCTAAACCACAAATTTTTAATGCTGAGCAAATTTAGTGACACCATGAATATTTAACAAAATTTGCAAAAATAAAACAAAACAAAACAGACACCTTGTAAATAGTGTATTTGATTATACATGTTCCTCACATACATATTTTGATTATGAAATCAGGTTGAAATGTGCACATGACAGAAAATATGGTAATAATAGAACACTTTTAATTCCCAAAATGAGCATTAACTTGATATTTGATGCTATTCTTGGTACACATGTATTCTGCTTTCTGGTCAAACTTTTTGGTCCCAACTGATGATAATAAATTGGAGATTAACCCTTTCCTCCATGTAAACACCTTTATGGCATGGAAAAACTGTGTAGATTCAGGTCAGCCAGCACATCCATGATGTCTGATCAGGATCTGCAATGTTCACTTGTTTAAATAATTAGGTTATTTCTGACCAAAAAGTGAACAGTGCAGATCCTGATTAGATGTGCCAGCTAATCTGAATCTACACCGGTCTCACACAGGTAAAAAGGCATGTCTGTAGAATAAAAGGGTAAATTTCTCTTTTATTTAAAATCTCATATTACTGTGTATTAACATTAAAAAGGTAATACTCAGTAGTTACTTTGAGAAAATTATTGTCTATACAATTTATAAAACCTGAAATTTCATACATTTAGGACAATCTGTCATGTATTTGGCCAAAAATTAAAAAAAAATTGTTTCTGGAGGTACCATGTCAAATAGGCCACAAGTCAATTCAGGCAGTACTTGTAAGTCTATTATACAAAATTTACAACACTTGCAGTAAAAGTGAGAGGTGCTAATGCAATCAAAGGTGTTATATTTAATAAATAAATAAATTTATTTCTAAACCAATTTCCATGTTGGACAATGCAAAATACACAGCTTATGTTGCAACCATCAATATTTGATTCTGTGCTAGTGTAGACCTAGTGACTTTTGTAGGTCATTGATCAAAAGAGCATATTGACATATAAATGATGTCTTTTCTTTTGTTGCAACATTTTGTTAATTGTTTTCCCACCTGTTTAGTCATGATAGTCTTGGACAAAAATCCGGAAAAAGGACATGTTGCTTTGTACAAAATGTCCAATCTATGAAGCAACTTGTTCATGAAAAATATTTTATAAAACATCATAAACTGACATAGAACATATTAACACAATGATACTAAAAACTTTATAAATAAAATAAAAATGTGGCCTATTTTTGAGGCCTATTTGAGCTTTTTCAAAATAAAGTGTGGTTCATTTGACTTGTTTGTGGCCTATTGACTGTAATCCATATACCAATTCCATGGTATTTGATCATAAATTTGGTGGGAAAAGACTGATAACGATCCAAATCTATCAACCAAAACAATAAACATTATGTTTATGCAGTGTAGACCCAGTGTAGACCCTCATTTTTTAGGGGGAAGGGGCCAGATTCTTTTTTTTTTAGAAAACAGAGTCAGTCTTCAACGCCCCTGTGGATTAGATTTGCTCTTATTCCATGTGTTTTATAAGAATAAATAAAAGAAATCTCATAGATCTACCTCGTGTTCAGTACTCTCACAAACAATATCTTCGACTGCCGTGAGCTCACATGTCTGAATGACGAACATGACCAGTGACAAAAAACTCTTATACAAAACTGAATTGTGGCGCTGGTCTACGCTAAGCCTAAGCTCAGTGTGTCTCACAATGTGACTGAGTGACTGAACATTGAGAGGTCCAGTTCACAATTCAGCTTCACATAAAAGTTGGTTCCCACCAGCCTTACATCTTGTTTTCAAGAAAAACTCCATGCATCTGATTGTTCCGTCGCTGGGCCTTAAGCTCCTTTGAATTTAAAGGCCAAATAATCCACTGACAAGCTACCATTCAGTAGTTTTCAACTTGATTTCTTCAGTCTAGTTTCTAAAAATGGCCGATTGCTAGTATTGCTATTGGTTACAACGAACGACAACCTACTCTCTAAACTGACGATTTAGTTATTTAGCTTTCCAAAATGCTAGTCCGAAAACAATGCTACCGAATAATAAGTTTTAATTTTTAAAGATATTTTGCAATTAGCAATTTACAAAAATAAAGCCAATAACAAAATTTGTAAAAACAATACTTTGCCGTAAGTTTTTACCGGTCAGTTTTTTTCCCGTGTTTACATTGCCTTATGCTGTGCACAACCGGAAACCAGCGCAAACGGAAGGGCAAAGTTTTTTTTTCGTTAGTGAATGGTCATTCCTGCGACCTTAAGACGAGCTTAACGCTCGGGTCGCTTCGCGACCCGAGCTAGAGCTCGATATCAATGTATGTGTCATGCATCATAAAGTATTGTATTGTTGTGTGTTTCAAAGACAAAAAAGGAAAAAGGTAGATTTTTTAAAGTGAAGGGGGTGTGTAGATGTAGGTGTAGGTATAACTTCCTTATTTTTCTTATAATGTGAAAGCTATATGCCACAATAATAAAATTTTACATTCAAAACTTGTGTTCTGGTGTTACTGAAAGTGATGTAAACTTTCAACTTGCCTGTGTTGTTCTACTAGTTTATGTATGTAAAAGTTTCTGTCTTTAGTTCCTGTTAAAATAAAACAAATGTGTTCATGTAATGCATAATTAATATTTAATGTGTCCCGAGTGTAACATTTTATAAAAAAAAATTACATTTGAAGGTAGTATAATTTAGATAAAATATCACTAATATCAATAAGTTTCGCCCTACTTTCAGTTTGGAATCTTTCTTAAAATGATATCAAGTTTACCTTAATATATGGAAAGACACCGCTTGTTTTATCTGAATGATGCTGATAAACATATACCCGTTTCATTCCACTCTATCAGGTATAAAAGTATTAATGCAATTCAAACTTGTAATAAAACTGTAAATGAAAAGAGTTCAAGACATCTATTCTGAAAGATACATGTCTGAATCAAACATGGTGAAACACTCGGGACAACATATTTGACCATGTCGACAGAAATAGTTGTACTACATGACAATGTTTGTTTCTGTTATATTACTAATAATCTGTGAGTCAAAAATACAAGAAAATCAAATAATTTGCAAAGAATGTGCAAAACATTCATATAAAAAGACCAAATGTTACACTCTGGAAATTTCCGATCAGCTTTATTTATATAGATATCTAGGGATATTCTTTTAAATGATACGTTTTTACTTAAATCATGTTTCTAATATGAAGTAGACACATGTAATTTTCTTATATAAAACTTAATTTACCTTTTAAGAATCTGTTTTGGTACAGCACCAGCTTCCATTAAACTTTCCCATTAAAAAAAACACACCATTTTTGTCAAATGCTCTTATAAAATACATCAAATTATGACTTAGGTTTATATTTTTTGTACAAAATACACTGAATTTTAAAGGAAACAGTTTAACAACTACTAAGACCAAAAGTGATCGAAACATTCAACGAGAAAAAAAAGCCATAAAAAATAAAAGTCACGCTAAAAGTGTCACACTCGGGACAATGTTCGGCATGGATCTAAATTGTACTGTTTATTGGTGTAAATATTGAGTTGCGCTCAACCCGGGGCGAGGCAATCTTTTGAAGTTGTTTTCAATATACTACACAATCTTTATGTACTGCATATGAATACATTTTTTTCAAGGTAGTTTTCTTGCACATAGCTGTTTACATCCATTATTTTCATATATTTGTTCAAACATATGACTCGATTATTTTGTCCTTCTTGACATTTTTTTTTTATTTTGAAAGTGTTAGTTTTAATATACACGCAAATCATTCAATAAAGATCTGGGTACAGTATGGATCCTCTTTGGAATGTTTTGTAAATATGACAACGACAGAAATACAATCATTGTGCAGTGCACTCAATATGATTCGTATGAGTAAGTTCAATGTTTGAATGGTTACAACTTGATATTTAGAACATGTGTCAAATAGTCATGTTTTGAGATCGTTCAGAACGTAAACAATTTAAAGCCTTTAATAATAAGTGTTTTATGGTAATACACATGAGACATAATTCAGGTTATTTTTTATCAATCAATCAGTTCCATCTAAGGATTGTGGAATTAAATCGTCATTAGTCTGTTAGAGATAAGCAGTCTCTAAGCAGTTTCAATTAAGCCGGATAAAGGTTTTTACCCAGATCACGTACGCAAATTTAACATCTCGTTCAAAACTGCGAGACATTAAGAAACCCTGAAGAAAATCTCTCAAGGAAGCCTCCGATCACGTACATAAATCGCAACTTCTCGTTCATCTAGGCCAGCAAATTTTCTGTCCCACCACATTACAACTAAGCTTCGTGACAATTAAATTCGAAAATCAACAAATGAGTCGGCGTTAAGTAAACCTTTGAAATGTAAAGACATTAACTGCAGTTTAACAAAATATACACCCTTAACTGGCGTTTAAATGTTTCAGAATATTTTCTTTTAGTATGAAATGATAACAATACAATAGTTAAACATTGAATCGCGAAGCATCAATTATATAAAATCGTTTATCGCATACATTCATACATTTAAAAGCATTTAATCGGAAATTGTCGGAAACCTGAACGTACGCTTTTCATACATTCTTATTGCGTATCAATAATGATTCGATGGACAACTACCTGTAACCCAGTAAAATACATTGACATAATGTCAGATGTCGGACAAAAAACTGTCTTTTGTTGTCTTTTTTCTTGAAACTCAGATATACCTCATACGGGCATGTGCGAGTACATATAGTTGGAATGTACATGGTTTAGCTTCCCGAAAAGCTTTTCGGTCATAGGCAAAACATATGACAGTTATGTTTCAACTATGAGCCAATATTAATTAAAAAGGTATATTATTTTTTGTTGAATTATCAAAGTGCCAGCCGGTGCTATTGGCCAATGCTTTTCTGCTAGCAAACACCGAAGAAAACATGATAGCATTATTACTACATGTTAGAATGAAACGATAAATTAAGTCTAAAAGAAACAATATTGTATAGCGTTTATGACATTTGCGGACACTTGTCTAAATTTCATCGCAAACAATTACAATGCACCAGTCTCTAAAAATATTTTTATGCTTAGAAAGAATAGATATTTTCCATCACCAGAAAAGTAAGCATTGACTAATTTAAAATCATCCGATGTTCACAACTTGGTATCCAATTTGCTGCATTATAGTAATGTCGTTCACTTGCATGACCGACAAAGTCATATGAAAAGGGAAAATTTACAATCTGAAAATCTTGAACATGTTGAAAGGGAAAATTTACAATCTGTAAATCTTAAAAGGGAAAATTTACAAACTGAAAGTCTTGAAATGGAAAATATACAATCTGAAAATCTTGAAAGGGAAAATTTACAATCTGAAGATCTTGAAAGGGAAAATTTACAATCTGAAAATCAAAATCATCTGTTATGTCATGTATTTTAGTGATACATTATAACGAAAGTTAACCAGTTTCCATTAGATGATAAAGATTAAAGAAGTTTTCTCGTTTTTCTGCATTCTTATTTTTTTTCTTTTTAAGACGGTGTTTATTATTACATATTTTGTTGACAAAGGGATTAAAATTGATATTGTGTACATATATAGATAAATAGTTGAAAGTGAAACTATGAATGCCACCGAACACGACATATATACCTCAAAGTGTTGTTAAACATTCATTAACGAAGGAACTATAAGGACTTATATTTACTTATATTGATGTCTTTAGAGAGGTCTTAAAGTGAATTTCCATACTTTATGTAAGAACTGTTAATGAAAAGTTAGTTTCTGCATAAATTGTTAGAATTTAAACCGCCACAGACAGAAACACAAAATAGGATAAAGAAATCTAACTCATTTAATTACTTTACACGGATATAGTTATCAAGTACGAAAATTTATGCCCCACCGCGAGAGATGCAAATGAGGCCGATTTACTATATGCCTACGCATGCGTAATAAAACGTAAGCAGAACGAAATAATGGCCGTCCCGCCATAATAGAAACAAATAAAACTTCAAGGAAGAATGAGAATTACGAGCTACCATACATTTCGACTTTCTCACCTCTTTATTTTTTAATACGATATGTCGCTTCGGTATCAGTCATGGTGTTTGTTGTTGAAATTAATCGCGTGACACATTAAATATTAATTAGTGTTTATTCGCACCGAAGTAATGTCGACCTCAATAATTTGAACGTACATTCTAGTAACGCCCTATCACTCGGAGCTTTTGTATTTAATATTTGACGGTGCGATAGTATTATCTTTCTTTATAAATGAACAAAATATGTCACTTTAATAAGTCAAAATATATACAAATATACCCTCTGTAAAAATCTTTTTATCTTGTCAAGCAATTAAAATTTATTTTGTAATACTTCCAGCTTGCCTTTGATCAAATTGTAAGGAAGTAAAGTATAAAATGAAAAACAAATAAAAGCTGAAGTTTATATTTTAAACTGTGTTTTAAAGACACCAGATGTTTTAAAATTTAAAAGAAAAGAATTTTGCCAGTGGTTTGAAACTTTGAAACGAATTCGCAATACATGATACCTTGTGTATTCATGGCTGCAAGACAAGATGATCAGATATATTCGACCAATAAATAATTGATTCTAGATATTATTTCGACTCAAGACCGATTCTTAAGTTTGTAAATTCCAATGTGTGTTCCATAATATAATTATCTGATAATGGAATCGGTATATAGGTTTTTTTTCTAATAAACTGTTCAGATTCAATGTTTTCTAGTAAGTAATACATTTTTAATTATCTAGTAAGTAACTGATTTATTGCCGACATTGGTCTTATTAATTGCCACGGGGTTATAACATCATTTAGCTGTAATTTTATATTTATATTTAGACGTGGAATTAATAATCCTCGCAAAAGTGATAAAGAGAGTCGTTAATGCAAGCATTCGCCTGCGAACGACTTATAATAACTTCTGACTGAACAATTACTGCATATTGTAAATCCTTTTTAATAACCATAATCGCTAGAAATTAATATCGATACCATAGTGAGAGAGCATAGTGACCTTGTAGCAACTGTTACGAAAGCCAGCCCGATTGATGTTACAGTACGAAAGACGTTTTAGAGTTTTGTAATTTAATCAGGCTATATTAATTTGTTTCAGGTTTTTATACTGTTTGACATTTCATTTTCCCTTTCCTTTATAGTTATACCATAAACAAATGCAAAGTAGGTGTTAATCAGTTTACTATAACAATTACATTTTACGCTCTTCTTCCCTGCAAAGATAAAATTTTGACAAGAATAAACCGTATTTTCTTACATAATGATAACATACAACAATAATTAATCAGTTTTTTTAACTTAAAATTAATTACCACCCTGCCGCCAAAAGTTTTGTCTTAAATTAATACAAGAATTGTAAGCCCCTTCTCAAAATAAGCTGCTGCTTTTGTACTCGTAGAACAATAATAAGATAACTTTTACTTATTTTGAATTTTCGCTTTTATTTTGAAAAGATCGCTAGAGAGTCTCTGTTTTTTTTTTTACAAAACTCTAGAATGACGAGTGCTCTGATACATGTAAGCCTCTTTTTTAAATTTTCCGACAAAACAGAATGGCAAGGTTTATATATCATTATGAGTTAAAGTCGTTTAAACAGTTACTAATTGTTAAAACTTTCAACTGATCTTCACCACCCTTCCAGTAGTCTTTCTGGAAAAAGCTACTTATCGAAATAACTTCACTGTCAGTCTTCTTAATAATCAAATACGCCTATTCTTGTATAACTTAATTTAATTTGTTCAAAAACTAGGTCTTAAACCAGCTTAGAAGCTACGTCGAAAATATTAGCATGTTTTAAACATCCCCAAAACGAAGAAAATTGCTGCAATCTAATATGAACTCTATTCTAAGCTGACCGTCATAGTAAGGCGACCAATGACATAACGAAAAAGGTACACATATTGGTAAGCAACAGTTTTGTTTTATAGAAATTACGTCTATTGCAATGACCGAATTGAAAATACCATATTATGCTCTGTGTATAACTCAGTGCTTGAACGCTTAATAAATAGAACAAACATTAATGTTTGGACAACATAAATCAAAATCTACAGAAATTTATTATACTTATGTCTTCCAAAAATGACCAAACTATGAAAACACTTGCTTCACAGTTTACTTGTGTAAATATAAGTTTCAGTCAACCCTTGGCTAGGCGGTGTGGGAAGTTAGATACATTTCCATTACTTCCCGTTTTCAGTGCCTGAAATTATTTCCAGTTCGTAGTGTTTGGTGGCTTTTAAAGTTCCGATTAAAATTCGTGTATTTTATTTATCTACCATGAATTTGTTATTCATTCAACCGTTCTATTCATGCACGTGTGTTAATAATTGATGGCATGTTATGTTATGGAATTTTGATTATAATAGTTTTAATTATAAAATAACTATAATTACATATTTTGTGTATGTATTTGTTTTCTGTTTTACATTGTACATTTTTGTAGATGCTGTTTACAATCTTAGATATTTAGACTAAATGAGTTATTTGCTTTGTATTTCTGACAACGAGTTTACATGTAACAATAGCACTTAGTCACTCAAGATTTTTTTCATGTGTTCTTCTTGTTATTATTTTTTCTCTAATTAAAAGCTGCTATATCAAAAGTATTAAAATCCATGTAACCAGATTCCAACTTAATAATTCTTCATGTTACATTTTACTTGAGATCTCCTGTAACTTAAACGATATTGAATTTGTATTGAAATCGAGAACATAGATTATTCAATTAAAACCACTTTCGCCGACAGATGATTTGAATTAGGACTATGTTTCAAGAGGCAAATGTAGTTAAAAACATCATGTTTATCATCTGCCACATGTTCACTCTAAACAAAACGTTATGATCGAATGCTTAAAAAATGTTCTTCGGTCTGAAAACATTTTCATATAATGGATCTGTCATAAATGAAAATTAGACAATGTAATTTCTTGTAACGTTTCATAATAATAACTCATAAACACAAACCTAATCATGAATAAAAGAAATATTATTAAACATTTTTACGAAACATTACAAGAAATAACATTGTCATAACTTAACTCTATGACAGATGAAAACTCTAGAACAATTTACCTAATTCTGTCAAAATTATCAACAAACTTGCAGAATTTAAATTTGCTTTGGGAAACACATATATACAGATTTCTAATATAATGTGTTTTAAATATTTACTATTCCTCTGTGTTAGAAAAATATTGAAATATGCATATCAGGAATCGCCACACTCACAAAACACAGCCTCCCCAATCAGCGAAAAAGAAGAGAAGAAAAGAGAACATGTTGTTATAAGTATGTCAATTCAAATAAGACGCCAAATACCATTAACGAGCCATGAAAAATATACACTGTGAAAACAAATAACAAATTGTATATTGCTAAAATTTTCTGCAAACATTTTGACATAATATTTATCCATGCTCAATTAACTTGTGATTTTAGAAATCAAAAATACATCCTCTCTATGACTTTAAACATTAACATTATATTTGAGGACCACAATGAAAATAAGGGATGTTTTGTTCCCTTTTTGTGTCACCCTAGGTATAAATGTATTTAACATGGCAACAATATGTAACATTTAAATATACTTATTATAATAACTGATCTTATTTAAAGTCGTTTTAATGTGAATCCTATCCACGTCTTAATCAAACTGTGTATTTATTGGATTGTTAACTAATTTTTATTTTATGTAAACCATGTAAATATGCATTTTAAACTGAAAATTCTAATCAAATCTAATTTAATCTAATATGTCGTTAATAAACGTTCTGAAACGAATTATCGCGAAGGAATGATCCGTTTATTTGAACTCGTTCCCTTAATCTTTGGTAAAAATGTTAAATATTCTGCCGTTCATGCAAAAGCAAGTAAGATTATCGGATATTAGATTTTGTATCATTGTTTCAAAAAAATTAAATATGCATATCGGAAACGGCTTCATCCAACAGACACAGCCTCCTCACACAGCAAAGACAGAGAGAGAGAGAGAGAGAGAGAGAGAGAGAGAGAGAGAGAGAGAGAGAGAGAGAGAGAGAGAGAGAGAAGAAAGCATGGTTACAAAATAATCCGTTTCAAAATAGATGCCACAAACGAGCAAGTACCACTTGTTAATCAAATTAGATGACTCAAAGTAATCTCTGAGATCATAGAACATTTCTCACCCAATCTCCCATTCCAGGAAGCAATATTACTATAAAGCACCATATTAAATGCTGCTATTTTGCTTACTATTTCAACATGAAATGGTATTGATCTGAAAATACCGCAAAGAAGGTTTCATGTCCACCGCCATATGCACACCATCGTTTGGGAGGGTCAAAATTGTACTGTTAATTGTAAGTGTGTAAATATTGAGTTGCGCTCAACCCGGGGCTAGGCGGCTTGGGCAGTAATATGCATTTCCATTACATGTACTGTCCATGAACAGGCTCAATCAAACCGAACCTGCAATATTTTCATATTTGTCGTGTTCGATGGCTTTCAAAGTTCCCTTCGCATCTATTTCAATATCTAAATGTGAAAATGATGAATGATGAATATTCCTTCCGTACTTTGGATTAAATTCCTCGAAAATTAAAACATCGAAAAAAAACTGCGATAAAATAGTGAATAAAACTTACTGAAAACGTTTTTTTTAACAGAAGTCAAACGCCCATCAAGAATAAACAAAACAAAGACCTTGAAGAATCCCATTTTACCGACTATCAAATGCAAATCGGTTTTTCGACCAAACAAAACAAACAGAATAAACAAAAAATATTCGAGATGTTATCAAAAGCTGTTACAAAAAGAAATAGGAATTCGAATTCAGCAAAGATAAAATTAAGCGTCAGGATTTTCGACTTAATCAAAATCATTTTGAATTGTCTTGTTCGGTGGCTTTCAAAGTTCATTTTTCATCTGTTTAGTTATCGCAGAAGCATTGTTTCGGGCATGTTGCGCCTGGTCATCCCGTGCTGTTTTCAGTTAAGCCCTTTGAAGGTCCTTGAGCACGATATTTATATTTGTGTAAATATTGCGTTGCGATCAACCTGGGGCTAAGCGGCTTGACCAGTTAAACGCATACTTCATCACCGCCGATAAAGTCACAATCAATCCGTACCAGGCAGGCACTTTTTTTATATTTGCCTTGTTTTGTGGCTTTCAAAGTTCCTTAATCGTCTATCTTATAAAATAAAATCCGATACGATATAACCATTCCTCGAAGTTTCTTAGTTCTGACAAATCTGCATAAGAAGCCTTGTGAAAAAACAATACCTGTAAATGGTTTAATTTGATGTTCAATAAAGGTTGTTTTCTAATCATTTGTTTTCCATCGCTTCATTGCAGGGCACTTGGAGGTTATTAAACTATAAATGTGTGAATTTTACATGGAATGACCATGGCAAAATGACAATTATTTTATTGTTGTTTGGAAAACTAATCAGTCAGTTTGAAATTATTTACCGCTTGGCTCTTATATATTCAACAGGCTGAGCCTGTTGCTTCTGACAACTAGTAAATAAATAACATTTTAATAATTTATGTCTCAGGTTAAGGCAGTATAGTTTTCAAGATCATTAAATAAGATAAGATTGCTTTTGTTGATGTTTTAGAAGCAACTCGAATTTTGCAATCGTGTACGCAATTTCTTTAGATAAAAATTAAGTGGTCAATACATTGATTAGCAAGTCATGCATTGTAGCCAGACAGTGGGATAACATTTAAACCTTCAGAATATAACTTGACCAAGCTTTTAAAGTGCAATAGACACGTATGTCTCCTCTAATTACTCTTTGATAATTCTGACATTTTAAAGAATCTTAGTGACGTTTATTTCCAGAAAAACAATCATTTTTTTTAATATTCAAGCAATATAACACCTTTTTTTAGTTGAACATTAGCTATTCTGTTTTTTTTTTGTATTTGCGTTAATATTATAGAGCAAATTTGTTTTGTAGCATTAACTAAGACGACACTTAACTTAAAATAGACAGTAATTTTATTTATTAACATTGTCTTTGAAATCAGACATTTATGCAATTTATCTAGGTCATACACGAGCTTCACAATTTCAGTTGCGACGTTCCTGTCAATAATAATAACAAATTTAATTATCTGTATTCATGATGATATCAAGTATATTTTTAAAAAAAAAAGTAAAATGTGCATATCAGTGCCCAAGGTTATAAAACTGAGGATGGCGACCAGTCGCCATTTCAGCCAATCAGATGCTTGATTTGAGACTGGTTTCCTTGCTCAGCTTTATAACCTTCAGTCCAGTAATCACTACGCTCAGAAAACACATCCCCCGCATGCAGCAAAAAGTGCAGAGGATAAGAGAGCAGGAGTTTATAAGAGTTTATAAGATCAAATTCGAATAAGACACTACAAACAATTAACGGGATGAAAAGGGAACTTTGAAAGCCAACGATAACGACAATTATGAACAAACTGCAGGCTAGGTTTGATTGAGCCTGTTCATGGGTAGTAGTGAAAATGCATTTTATTGCCCACGCCGCCGCAAACAACTAACGAGACAGAGAACCTTTTGGGCTACCTCCTTGGAACCGTAAGTGCCAAAACAAAACACTGGGGGTTAAAACTAGGTGCTAGGGTGCACCATCCTCCCATTTGCCCCAATAAGTTCGTATATGAAAAAAAACAACAAGTTCACATCCGAAAAAAACCCGTGTCAAATATAAATTGTTTTTAAGCGTTGCACTAACAAAAGGCAAAAAAATCATTAAAAATTAACTACGAATGTTTTTTAAAAAGGAATAAAAATGCTACAATTTTATTGTTTTACTACAACAATACTTAACTGTTAAGTAATTTTCAGTTATTAAGCAGATGTATACCGTATTAGTTTCAAGAAATCAAATGTGTTTGAATCAAACTGGGCATGTAACATGATCAAATTTTATGTAGTAACACACACATATCTACTTTCATCCTCTTTTGCAAACATAAAAATGAATGAAATCAAATGGTTAAACGTAAGAAATTAATAAACTATATCGAAATAAATCTTCAAAAATGTCGAAATGTCCACAACCCTTTTTTTAATGATTCAAGTTTCAGTTTAACAAATGAACACATGGTGTAAATAATTATGTCCTTTTTAGATAGTAAAGGTCGAACATACGTATGTAGGCACATCTAAACTAAATTCACTTTTCTTGCATACCGAATATGAGTTCACGCGACCAAGTTTTACCGGGGAAAAATGCTATTTTTCACTAGGGAAAAGATAAAGTTCGCGTGCTTACATGTGTGGCGTCACGTGTTCACTAATTTGACATCACGTATTCAAGAAAGTGACGTCATTTAGGTAAAATTAAAAAAAATACGTTAACATTTCAGTGTACGAAAGCAAGGTTTTTGTATAAATATATTAATAAGAGCAGTAAAATGTCTGTAAGAAAATGTATCCTGCATCGGACTTTCAACTTAGATTATAGAAAAACAGCCTCGTTCCCGCAATTTAAGCTGTTCCCCCTCGGTGACAGAGTATAACATCTTCACCTCACACCTAAGATTATGATACAGTTTAGTCATCAGTTACAATTACCTCCCTAGATGGTAATATGCCGTTTTAACCATGCGGAATGTCATTTATTGTGAATGGTAGTACAGTACTGTGAACGTTTAAGGTTACAAACGAAACGCACGATACGCGATATACGAACGCACGATACACGATAGACGGACGCACGATACGCGATAGACGGACGCACCATAAACGGTAAACGAACGATATATGATATTGCCGATTCATATAATTTGTGGACGAGATTTCTAAAAATTTGAAAATGCTATCAAAATCTAAGATGAATGGTTGAAATTAAATCACATAAATTTGCATAAGCAAGTAACTTATTCACGTTGCATGATAAAATTAAATATGTGATGCACGATACACGATATACGGACGCACGATGCACGTTAGACGGACGCACGATACACGTTAGACGGACGCACGATACACGATAGACGAACGCACGATAGCCGCAAATTTAACATTAAACGTTCACAGTACTGTATATAGGCATTCTTGATCTATTCTATATTTGGGTACGGATTGTATATACTGTGTAGGTCTCTGGCATAATTCGCTAGATGCTGCCGCCGCATTTGTATGATTTTGAGGCAATCTATATATTTTTCATAAGTGTAATATTTCGGCCAATTTAAAGATGAGTGGATTCAATATCCCAGCGAAAATAAGCCTGGATAAAGTGCAAACAACCAAAGAATCAGTTTTTCCAACTTTTTAATAATTTTTGCCTTTAGTGTTCTCTGTGATATTTATGATTTATATCCTCAGATTCCACCTCAAAATTTCAATATATTCATTCCCGGCATTTGTCCCCCGTTTAGGGCAAACCCATTCTTTTATCTGCGAACCATCGTCGCTGAATGCGGAATGGTATTAATATGAAAGTACATCATTGAAGGTTCTAGATGAATTTTGCCATATGACAACTGCCATTGAGGTTGCGTATTACGATATTGTATAGTGTAAATATTGAATATTATTTTATAGTGTAAATATTGAATAACCCTGGGCTAGGCGGAGTGAGAAGAATTATGCTTTTCCATAACTGCCCATGAACAGGCTTAACAATTTAAGCCTGTAATATATTCATATACGTGGAGTTTGTTGGTTTTAGTTCCAATATTTTTTTCATCTGGATAAGTAATGTTTGGAACGATTTTAATGAAGTTAAAAACCCTTTTGAAATTTTTTTAATAACTCCAAAGCAAATGATCATAGTTCTCAATTAAAAAAATTAAATAGATATTCAATAACCATTTTTTTTATATAAAATAACTCTTTAATAAGAAGTTGCGGCCATGGGCCTTCATCAGTTGTTAATGTTAAAAAATGAAATATGCATATCAGGAATGGCCACATCCAGCAAACACAGCCTCCCCACACAGCCAAAAAGTAGAGAGGAAAAGAGCAAGATATTACAATAATCAGTTTCAAACTGGACACCATTCGCCTTGGAACGGTTAGTGGCAAAACAATTTAAAATTGAACTTTGAAGGCCATCGAACACGACAAATATGAAAATATTGCAGGCTCGGTTTAATTGAGCCTGTTCATGGACAGTAATGGAAATGCATATTACTGCCCACTCCGCCTAGCCCCGGGTTGAGCGCAACTCAATATTTACACTAATGAACAGTACGATTTTTACTATCCCAAACGATGGCGTGCATATGGCGGTGGACATGGAACCCTCAATGCGGTATTTTCAGATTAATACCATTCCATGTTCAGCGGCGTACGGTCCCCAGATCAAAAAATGGGTTTGCCCTAAACGAGAAAACAATGGGCGGAACTAAAACGAATAGAATTTTGGCAGGGGATCTTAGAATATAAAATCCTGTATATCAAAGACAACGTCAAAGGCAAAATTTAAAAAGCAAAAAGCATATCCTTGGGGATGATTGAACAATATCCAAATCTATGTTGGCTGGGAAATTGAAACCACATATCTCAAAACTGGCCGAAATATTTAAACAAAGGTAATTTTAGAAGTACTATTAACATAGTACATAAGTATCGTGTTCAACGACCTTCAAAGGACGTAATTGATAACAGCACTGATTGAATGTACGGGGAGACTTTTTACAGCCGCCACACAATTCTATATTTTCCTTCCTTCACAGTATGTATACAGGAAATAATAACTTTTATATGAAGTCATTAACGTCATCCTTAACGGCTGACGTCGCGCAAGTCCAACAGAGACTTTTGACGCCAGATTGAATGTACGGGGAGACTTTTTACAGCCGCCACACAATTCTATATTTTCCTTCCTTCACAGTATGTATACAGGAAATAATAACTTTTATATGAGGTCATTAACGTCATCCTTAACGGCTGACGTCGCGCAAGTCCAACAGAGACTTTTGACGCCAGATTTCTGTTAAATCATGTTCTTACAAGATTATAAGATTTAATTTACTTTATTCATACTGTGAAAGAAAATAATGAGTTGTTGTAGCATTAACAACTGAAGATGGCAAATAGCCAAAACGTCTTATATTAATTGTCGCTGCAATGATTATTTAACGGATAATTATATTTATACTCCTATATTTGATGTACATTTAACTGCTTATAAGCAAATGAAAAATGAAAACAAAAATCGTTCATCATGGCCGAAAAAAAATGTAAAAAATACGTATTATTTAAATACAGGCGCTTTAAAGAGAATATGATAATTATCTTTAAAGCTTCCGAGTTTTAACATTTTTCTTAACTTTTATTTGTATTTTTTTACAGATACTGCTTATGACAATCATAGGCATGGGGTGGGTCCTTTTTTCGCAAGAAGTATATTCACAAATAAATAAATCAGATAATGAAAGATAAGGTGTCAGTATCATTTTAAAGACAGTGGATGTTGACCTTTATTGACGCTTGTAAAGTCAAAATGACTGTGTAAAATTTTCTACTTTTTGAATGTTTTATTAAAATATTTAAATTCAATTTGATGTTCATTGGAACCCAATTTACAAATAGAATAAAATTCCACTTAACCACGAATCGAGTTGAAAATACTATTTTAAAATATGGCAGTACAGTCAAACCTGCCTTAAGCAGCCACTCAAGGGAGTGACAAAAAGTAGCTGCTTAACACAGGTGGTTGTTAGTCAGGTAAAAATAAAAACAAATTTTAGTTTAGGACAAATTCAAACTGGCTGTTTATATTTTACAGAGATAAATGAACTCTCATACTGATAATCTGATAATCTAATAATGAAGTCTTTATGATATTTCCTAAATTGAACAGCTTAGAGCTAATTCGTTATGGAAACTCTGGTAGAATATGTATAATATTAGTTAACAAACCTTCCCGATTGTTAATACTAATAATATCAATGTTCTGCATTGTTCGCATACGGTAAAATTACTCCCTAAATAATAACTGTTACTTCTTGGAACTGACGCCCAATATCAAGGTGCTGATCGCTCATCAGTTCATCAGAAAGTCAACCTATGAACTCGTACTGTGACACTCACAGAAATGATCGGCATTGGCAATGCAATTATATATCGTTTATAGCTGATTAATCGGGTTCGTTAAGAAAGAATGAATAACTACTAGACTGATATTCTGTTGACAGCTTATTAAGAAAGCATTAACTATGTCAGCGGTTATGCTACAGGAACGGCAATTTGAAGTCACAAAATGCAGTTGAACAAGGATCGAAAATAAAAATCATTACAAGGAAAAAAATATGGTTTCTACTAATTACATTTAAGAATGGCATATCCGACTGTGATGGAAAATCTTACTTTCACAAACTATCATCGCATTAGTATCTACACAAACAATTATGATTTTAATATACATTTGTATATTCTATGGCTTCCAGCCCTAAATTTAAGCAAGAATATACCATTGAAAAATCATATTTGTCCATATAGAATCCAATATATAAACTCTCTAACAGAACACAAAAAGTCCGATCGAATTCTTTCTTATAGACGGGATTTTCAATGATATTGTTAAATTATAGTTAACGAACTTTTAAGAAGCTAAATATAATGGAGCTATATTTAGTACCGACGAAGAGACCACTTCATGCGCGATCTCGATGTTTGTGACGTTTCGGAAATCCTACTTTCGCTTTTAGTCGCGAGGACCAAATTAATTTTAGTAAATTAAAATTTTTTTAGCCCGAACTAATGCTGCAAATTTGTTCCTATAGTTCCAAATTCATGTAATATTTCATGTAATATTTCATACAAGAGCGGGTTAAATTGAAGTAATGCCGCTTTAAACTAACACATTCTGATAATTCACAACTATAAGGTGAATTTTCGACGTAAAGAATTAGAGCTGGTATTTAAAAATAACATATTTGTCACATATTAAAATTCAGGCTACGTGTATTATCTTAAATAAAATATATAATGAGAAAGCGCTCGTAAAGTTACATAACATCATTGATTGTTGTTGATTTTAACAATTGAAACGAACTGCAAATTTAATAAACTTTAACTTTTGCACTCTTTTTTTATGATAATTGGTGGATACTTCACTTATAAATACTGAGAAAAAAAAACCCCGACTATTTTAACGCTGAATAAATTAAAAAAGATTGGGCAAGGATCACGCCATACTTACCGCGCTCCGCTGCCTTCTCAAACAATGTCAAGCTTAAGAAACGTCTCAGGAACAGATTTGATGCATTGTCCGAGTCCAGATCACCTAAGTGTAATGAAAATTTATACAATTAATATCTTTATAAATGCGTCGTTCAATAAGAGTTCATGAACATGAACAGGCTCAATCAACCGAGCCTGCAATATTTTCATTTTTGTCGTGTCCGGTGGCTTTCAAAAATCGTTTTTCATCTTAAAGATTTTACCTTTAGAAATCAATGATTTCTGGGCAAAATGTATTTAACTGCTTATTGTTCCAATAACATTGTTACACTCTACTATTCTGAGAAAAAAGTGCACTTTCTCAAGGTAAGATTGCACACCATTATTTATCTTTCTTACTTAAAATTAATTACCCTCTTGTCGCCAAAAGTTTGCCTTCAACTTATACAATAATCTTTAATTGTAAGTCCCTTCTCCAAACAAGCTTCATTATGTTGTAGAACAAGAAATGTCTTTCAAAACGAAAAGCCACGTCAACAGACAATAGGGAAGATTTTTTTCCGTTTTCTGAAATAAAGAATAAGACGCAATTTAGCTACTATTTTTTCCTTCATTTTAATTAGCGTATAAATTAAGTCAGATGTAAGAATCAAACTTTGTTTTCGTGTAACTTAAGGCCCTAACTTTTCACAATTCTTATGAGTATGAAGCTTAACATGATAAATAACAAGGAACTAGTTAGTTTTTCTTAAGTTAATTCAAGTATATATAAACGTATTTCAAAAGAAATGTATTAGATGTAGTTTTTCTTATGTTAATTCAAGTAAATATAGTATGAAAAACGTATTTCAAACATAATGCATTAGATGATGTACTGAAAGATTGAATATATGCAGGGAAGATATCAAGACTTTAAGTAAGTTATTAAGATTTTTCTTCGAGTAGGCTCCCACATAGAAGCAATATCATTTCAATGGCTTTCATCGTTCCTTTATCATCTACCAAATAAAATAAAATCCGATAAAGTATAACCGTATCTCGTAGTTTCTCGGTACATAAGAAGCCTTGAGAAAACGAATATCTGTAAACGGTTTAACAAGATGTTCAAAGCTTAAGAAACGTCTCAGAAAAATTGCAAGGCTTGTTAAACTGATAATCTGAATTATTGGCCAACAATGTGAATTATTGTGAATTTATGCGTGGAAGTGGGATATAGTACTATATTGTTCTGAGTATACTTAATCTGGATAATTGAATACATTAAATCATGCTGTGATAGAAAAAAACAACACGGAGCTCTTGACGTATGGCTTCCGGACCATTTAGACTTTGAATGAGAATAAGAAAAATACTTTAAATATTTAAAACGAATATATCTAGTTTTAACTAGAATCTGAAAATAGGAGACTAGATATAAAACTACAACTAATTACACATGCAAAAGAACAACAACAACAGATGTATAAACAACAGTGCAATTCTAGTGAAAGCGATTTTATTAATTGTTAAAATAAAATATTCATAGAACTTAAATATATATAACAATCGGGGAGTTATATTAAGAACAAGATATGTTGTAGATTTGCTTCTGATGCGGTTGTGGCGGTTCCGGAGTTGGGGGAGGACTCATATTTATGAGACAGTAGCTGTGGTTTTTGTAGGTTCGATCTCCTTATAAAAGAAGATACAGTCAAAATGATCGAATTGTATCATGTAAATTGCTCTCTGAATAACAGCATTGTGTGTTATACTGCCTACTGGTTATGGCGGACAATACCTTTTGTATTAATAACGATTGGAACACTTGGAAACTTACTGAACTGGTTTGTTCTCGCACAGCCAACCTTACGAAAGTATTCAACAACCGTGTATCTACTATTTTTATCCACTTCAGACATGATTTTTCTGTATTTTAGTCTTCTTCCAGACACAAATTTTAGTATAACTGGTGACAGGTTCGCCGATCATTCTAAATTATACTGCAAGATACGATCCTGGCTTGGAAATACATCGTATTCGTTCTCCGTGTGGCTATTAGTAATACTGACTTTTGAAAGGGTGCTACTCACCAAGTCACCAATACACATGAGAGCTCGGCTGACACCAAAAGTATCAATGATCGTGTCCATAACATTGTTGTGCTTTCTTTTATTGTTCAATGCCCACTGTGTGTATGGATATGTTTTCTTTGAAGACAGCGAAGAGGTGATAAGGGTATTAGGAAAGAAAATGCTTACAAAGCATTGTACATTTGTAAGTGAGTCCTATATGATCTTTTACGAGAAAACTTGGGTTGTAACAGTATTTGTAATGTTTAATCTTTTACCGGGTCTATTAATAGCTATGGGAAACATAGCAGTCGCCTACTTGCTATTTAAACAGAGAAAACGCCTAATGAGTGTCTATCCGTCCAGTAATGGCCCCAAATGCTCAAATATCATAAGGACAGCCGATTGTGTTGAAACCCCATCTCTAGAACATGTTGTTAGGACTGCAAACAGTCAGGATTGTATTTCTGCTCAACGAACTGTAGAGGATGAAAATTTTGCCTTAAAGACATGGAAACTACATAATAATCCCGAGCTTAGCATACCAGAAACATATATCAATAATCCCGGAATGGCATCTACCTATAGTCCAAGAAAGCTCAAAGGCAATGAAAAGCACATCATGTTACATATCATGCACACAAGTACACCGAACTCTGATCCAAAGTCACAGAAGAATGCCCAGAAAACAGTGTTAAACAAAACTAAACCGACAAAACGTATTGACCTATCTATTTTGGAACGAACACAAATGAACTCGCCAGAAACACAGACGGCACAGACTTGGCTGTATAACGAATCCCAACATCCATCGACATCTGGGGTGCAAAATGACCGTTCATTACAACAAATGACACAACAAAGCGATAATGTGGTTCTCTTCCAACCAAACCTAAGGATCCATGAACCTTCAAGGCCTCAAAACAACATTCAAAAAGATGATATTACTCGTAATGAAGCATGTGCTACCAAAAGCAAAACGAAAATAATAAGAAAGTCTCCGACGCGCATGCTTTTTACTGTAACTTTATTCTATCTCTTTACAACAATTCCTTACTGCGTTTACCAAATACTAAGCAGTCCGCTAGAAAATCTCAGTGGCGAATTGTTATCGCGATGGCAAGTTGGCTCCATTTCTGTGCTTTGTTTAATGTGGTGTAATTTTACATTTAACTTCGTTTTGTATTTTGTTAGTGGTTCTTTATTTAAACAAGAGTTTCTTAGAATACGAAATAAGATAAAACGGAGATTTTTGATATTTTTTCGGCTGTATGACCAGAAATAAATAAGTGGATTTCTTTGACAACTGTTCGGAAATTTTTGTCTTATTGGCTTTTTCTTTGTTGAAGGCTCGATGTACTTTGAAAAATATGATTGACACATTTTTGTCGAAAGTAAAATATTGTACTTTGAAAAATATGACTTATACATTTTTGTCGTAAGTAAAATATTATTCACTGATTACATGTAACATTCCAAAAACACAGAGCAAGATTTTATGACACATGTATTTATACTGGAAAACATTTTAATTCATGGTTACTTTTAACTCGAAACTCTATTCGGTGTTAACGAGACTTCTATCTGTAACGCTACAGTAACTGCAGACACTTACATTCAATTGAGAAAACTAAAAAACGGAGTTAAAACTACTAAGTTTATGTGCATTATGCTACAGTTTCTTTTTGATTCACACCGACAAATCAAAAACATCAAAGGGCGGACGGAAGGTAAACAGTACACCACTTACTAGATAATTTACGCTGTCAAATATATAACACGGAGGAATATTTTGTTAAAGGAACATCCTTTGTAGATGAAGGACGAAAAAAGCGAGAGACTAGAAACTACGATCAGTGCTGAAAGTTATAAAACTGAGATTTGAAACCAGTCTCAAATCGCAAGGATCTGATTGGCTGAAATGGCGACTTTTCGCCTTTTCAGCCAGTCAGATCCTTGAGATTTGAGAGTGGTTCCAATCTCAGTTTACAACCTTGGGCACAGAACAAGATAAATAAACAGGATTACTAATTCTTTATGATCGTGAGTAAAACAACTATTCACTTATTCCATTGTGACTACACTAAAACTAAGAAAAACACATTATTTAGGAAATAGGCTTAATTATTTGTCAGCCTTTCAATCTACACAAATATTTCCGGTGACATCTAATACAACATCGAAATGTAACAAATGTTCTTTTAACACTATGATAACGTTAAATCTCAACACCGATTATGTAAAAAGTGTCTTTACAAATTAAAATACTGACACAAAAAATAGTAATTTTAAAGTTCCATTCAAGAAAAAAAATTAATTAAATGCATTTCTGTATTCTGTGTAAGTGTTCTCGCATGTTTTACCGTAACAGGGTAATCTGTTTTCCCGTGGTAAAGATACCGTTAGCGTGCTTTTATGTAGACGTCATGTCTCCAAGTAAAAGACGTCATGTGTTCATGAAAGTCAGTTACAACATTTTAAAGATTATGTTGCCGTTAAGGTAAACATTTCAACATATAAAAGAACATTTTTTTTATCATAAACAAAGATATTTATGAACACTTAAAGGTATGAACGAAAAAGTATCTTGCAGTATAATTTGTATAAAGTAAATAAGAATTACTCCAGCCTTTTAACAGAATTGATTTCAATACTTTTAGTAATCTTTTGCCATGACAAACTATTGACAGAATGTCTATTCTGATAAGGCATTGATCATTAACATAATTCACAGGTATTCTTTACTAAAATTTAGGTATTTTTGTTTAGGAAGATAAGCTGATAAGCACCGGTATTGTCATACAATATGGCGGACTGTTTACCTTCTGAAAGGTATGTGTAAAGATTTTACTTCACTGAATAGATCACATACCATTTTCGAAGTTGTCAATTCATTGCATCATTTATGAAATCATATATGTAACAAATGCACATGCTTTTGATATTGAAAAAGCTTTGTATGACAATACCGGTGCCCGAAAAGACCGTGCCGTTGCTCGATCACGACAGTGAATTTATGGTAAGTTGTACAAAGTGACAAAATTAAAAAAAACCAAACAATTTAATCTAGTAAGTTGCATAAGCTTTTATTGAACAAAGACTCTTTGATGCCAGACGGGTAAATTGCTTGATAATCCCATTACTTAACATCACTTAATTCAATAAGGTCTAGGGGCTGGTATTTTACAGCGCCTTCTAGATAAATTCGATGAAAAAAAACAACAACATCATTTATGATCTTATAAATTCTGGATAGTTTTAATACATTTTTGCTGCATTTATTTTGATTGGCCGTTAGTTGCAGTGCAACAAATAAATAAAGTGCCTTTTTAGATTATTATCGAGTTCTTAATAAAACAAACACAATTTAATGGAGACAGAAAATTATAAACAATACCGAAAATACTTTGAATGTAAAATCAAACATGTAAGCTAACACACATATTTCGATTCTACTAAAACAATAACGGTTCGAAATCTTTTTACGAATTCTTAGGGGATTAAAAAAACAGAAACAATAAAAAATGGAACCAAATTATCATTTATTTAAATGAACAAAATTGTAAACAAACATGTTTAAATTTAAAAAAAAATCAACAAATTTAACTAAACAATTTTCAATTTAAAATTAATAAAATCTTAGCAACAATTTATTTTCTTTACAAGAAAAAAAAAGCAAGAGATGAATTCTGTTCATACTGCAAACAGGTAGAGGAAACCATAGAGCATCTCTTCTTAAATGGTCAACTTACACAAATATTTCTAACGATGGTACACACATGGCTTTTGGAGAAATGTGACATTGTTTTATCTTTACAAGAACAACATTTTATTTTTTTCTCTTGAGGAAAAAATATAATGGAAACTATATTTCCTTATAAACCTTCATTTACTCTTAACCTCTTCCACCCCGTCTTGCAACCAAAGTAGAGAAGATTGAAAAGTCAATATAAATAAAACTTTTTGTTTAAAATACAAAAATATTGTTTTTATTACTAGCGACATATGTGCGTCAAAATGTAATTGATATTGCAGCGTTTCTTTCTAAATCATTAGGGAAAGCTTATAAATTTCATTGATGTTATATACATGCATTATATTTAACAAGGATTGATTATAACCGACTCGTTTTCCTGCTAAAGTTTTGGAATTCACGATCTAGAATATTGACCAAATATTGTGTGTTTTCAAAAGTACTGAACGCAGTTCGTAAAAAGATAAATGCTCAAAGTTACATGTAAATATTCCGTGTATTTTCGGCAGACGTTAAAATCAATTGAAGAAGTCACATATTTTGAATCATATTATAAATGATTTCGTAATACAATGCAATATATGCCAAATGAAAATCTGCAAAACAGCCCCCCCCCCCTGCTTTAAAACTTACGTTTAACATAATTGTACAATTTATTTTATATTGAAATATTTTCACAAACGATCATTTGCTCCGGCATTGAATTCTAAAACCTTTTTGTTTCCTACCTGATTTCATTTAACAAAGCTAGCTTTACTATCTTTACATCTGCAATGTAAGAGAAGTTTACCTTTCTCATGATTGTAATGCCATGTGAGCAATGTGATAAATATTAGGTGGTCAAAACATTGATTAGCAAGTCACGCTTTTTTGCCAGACAGCGGGATAACATTAAAACCTTAAGAATAATATTTAACCAAGCTTTTAAAGTGCAGAAGACACTTATTTCTCCAGTAAAAACTCTTTGATTTAAGTGCCGTTAAGTTCATGGCGACTTTCTATTTCTCGAAAGACAATTTGAAAGAAATATTACATTTTTGTTCTCGTTAAACATTAGCTTTGCTTGATTTTTGTGTTTACGTCAATATAATAGAGCATATTAGTTTTGTAACATTAACTTAGACGACTCGCAACCATAATAGTTTATTTTATATTTTTTGTGTGTCTTGGAAATAAGACAATACAATTATCTACTAGGTCATGCACGAACTGTAAAAGAAATTACGTCGTTTCGTTGGAAAAACAATTCAGTCTGTATAATTATATGTAAATATCGAGTATATTTTTTAGAAAAAAATGAAATATTCATATCAGGCATCCCAAACGCAGCTAAAATGTGGAGAGCATGGGTTTGTAAGAATTTCAATTTCACATAATACAACACAAGCAATAAAACGAAATAAAGAGCCGTTGGGGTTATGCCCTTGAAAGTGCCAGTGGCACGACGAAACACTAGGAGTTTAAACTAAGTTCTAGGGTACATCCACCTCACACTTGCCCAAACAGGTTCTCATATGAAAAAGCAAGAACAAATTTTCTTGCTGAAATAACTCCAACACACCCCATGTCAACGATTTATTCTGGATACCAGTTTTGTCAGCACAAAACTTGTGTAAAGTTACATTCACGAAAGGCAAACAAATCATAAAATTAAAGTGGATGGACACGTTGCTCACCCAGTTATAAGGTCAAAAATAAATATTGTCAAAATCTTATGAAATTTGATGATAATAATGTGTGAGGATCGCTTTATTGAAATATGCAAAATATTTCCACTTTCCGATGACAGTTATTGAAAAACAACGCCATCGATGAAGGCATCCTGATTTCCTTTATTGTTCCCTAAAAGTAGTGAATTAACTAATATGTAGTTTACGTTAAAATGATACGAAATTTGCATGCAACATGCACCGGTACAAGCATACTATGATTTAAGGGGTCGCAAACATTGCAAATGGCGGAAACTGGCAAAAATTTCAAAAATAAATTTTGGGGAAAATACTTATTGCCTCCTAGATTTTAGTAAAAAAATGTATAAGCTAAGGATGTACTAATGTTTGCAAGCTCAATTTTGTCTTATTCATGTTCTTATTACCAAGAACATACTAAAACAAAAACAAGCCGTTTGCATGAGAACTCTGAAATTCGTGGACAATATACCAAAGCAACTTATACCTGAAATAAGTTTATGCTGGTTACAATGTTTAGTGCCAATTCGTCAACATGATGTTAGGGGTTTCAAGAAATTCAAGGAAAACTTACTTCCGGGTTCTACTTTCGGTTTGAAGTCAAACTCAAAAGAAAAAATACTCAATGTACGGATTCTAAGAATGTTCTTACGAAACCAAACATTTTAACAAGACTAATGAAATGGAATCTTAGAACCATTTTACCAAACCAAATCTAAGAACGTTCTAAGAAAACCAAACATTTTAACAAGATCAAACGTATGAAATCTAGGAACGTTTTTACAAAACCGAATCTTAGAACGTTCTTACAAAACCGGATCTAAGAAAGTTCTTACAAAACTGAATCTTAACAGTCCTTTCGAAACTTCTTAGGAAACCAAACATTTTAACAAGATCTAAGAACGTTCTTACGAAACTAAATCTATGAACGTTCTTAGGAAACCAAACATTATAACAAGACTATTTTATGGAAGCTACAAATCTAAAAAATACTTAAAATTGAAATAAAAGAACATTCTCATGAAAAAAAAACAACATTATTTATAAATCTTCACAAAAAGAATCTAAGAACGTTCTTAGGAAATCACAACACTTTGACAATACTCAAAGTATGGAATCTAAGGACTTTCTTAAGAATCCAAAACATAATTGACTTAACAAAGAGAATCTAAGAACGTTCTAAGGAAATCACCAAGAAACCATATCCTAAGAAAGGAATCTAAGGAAACCAAAAACAATATTTAGAAGTCTTAGACTCTTATTTCATTCATGAAATTCTGAACCAATGGAATCTAAGAACATTCTTAGGAAATCACAACACTTTGAAAAACCTAAATGAATTGAATCTTAAGAACATTCTTAAGAAACCAAACATAATTGAACGTTATTAGGTATCCAACACATTAATTCAAGACCAAAAGAAGAGAAATTTTAGAATGGTCATAGGAAAACCGGAGCATATTCACAATACTTAATGTTGGAATCCAAGAACTTTTTAGGAGACCAAAACATATTCACAAGAATTTATATAGGGAATCCAAGAACGTTCTTGGGAAACCAAAACATATTCACAAGGTTTCAACAGGTTTGTATAATTTATGTTTATAAATCTCATTCTGTTTAACACTCTTAATGAGACTTAAGGTGTTGTTTACAAGATGTGCATAGTAGGTTCACTGGAATCCGATCAAAGATCTATACTTTAAATTACAACCTTGTTTAATGACATATAGCTCGTATCCCATTGGCAACCAGTGTAGATCCAGATCTGCCTGCACTGAGCTATAAGATTATTAGGATCTACTCTGGTTGTCCGTCTGATAAATGGCATATCCGTTGAGTTAAAAATAAATGAATATTTGTACTGATTTTCATACACTGAAATGGCAGATTGATAGATTCACAAACTTAATTCCTATAGAAATATTCATTTATTTAAATGTAAACAAAACATTGTTGCATTTTAACAACCAATGATCAAGATTTACACAAACCATGAAAGTTTGCCAAAAATCCAAGAGTTCCAAACACTAAACTGAAAAGAAAGAATATACGTAGTTTGTACTGTTTTTGTTCGTCCTTGATTAATTGCATTTATGTCCAATACTGTATTTGCCGTTTTTCCAACAATTATCTCACATTTTTGTAACAAGATAGTATAAAACATGTCTAATGATTCTTGTGTTTACCAATTAATCTGAATTTTGTGTCCTTAGCCCTGTTCACCACATTTAAGTGTTTCACTGTGTGCGTAAACTGTCCTTATCCCTGTTCACCACATTTAAGTGTTTTACTGTGTGCGTAAACTGTCCTTAGCCTTGTTCACCACATTTAAGTGTTTTACTGTGTGCGTAAACTGTCCTTAGCCCTGTTCACCACATTTAAGTGTTTTACTGTGTGCGTAAACTGTCCTTAGCCCTGTTCACCACATTTAAGTGTTTTACTGTGTGCGTAAACTGTCCGTAGCCTTGTTCACCACATTTAAGTGTTTTACTGTGTGCGTAAACTGTCCTTAGCCCTGTTCACCACATTTTAGTGTTTTACTGTGTGCGTAAACTGTCCTTAGCCCTGTTCACCACATTTAAGTGTTTTACTGTGTGCGTAAACTGTCCTTAGCCCTGTTCACCACATTTAAGTGTTTTACTGTGTGCGTAAACTGTCCGTAGCCTTGTTTACCACATTTAAGTGTTTTACTGTGTGCGTAAACTGTCCTTAGCCTTGTTCACCACATTTAAGTGTTTTACTGTGTGCGTAAACTGTCCTTAGCCCTGTTCACCACATTTAAGTGTTTTACTGTGTGCGTAAACTGTCCGTAGCCTTGTTCACCACATTTAAGTGTTTTACTGTGTGCGTAAACTGTCCTTATCCCTGTTCACCACATTTAAGTGTTTTACTGTGTGCGTAAACTGTCCTTAGCCTTGTTCACCACATTTAAGTGTTTTACTGTGTGCGTAAACTGTCCGTAGCCTTGTTTACCACATTTAAGTGTTTTACTGTGTGCGTACTGTCCTTAGCCTTGTTTACCACATTTAAGTGTTTTACTGTGTGCGTAAACTGTCCTTATCCCTGTTCACCACATTTAAGTGTTTTACTGTGTGCGTAAACTGTCCTTAGCCTTGTTCACCACATTTAAGTGTTTTACTGTGTGCGTAAACTGTCCTTAGCCTTGTTCACCACATTTAAGTGTTTTACTGTGTGCGTAAACTGTCCTTATCCCTGTTCACCACATTTAAGTGTTTTACTGTGTGCGTAAACTGTCCTTAGCCTTGTTCACCACATTTAAGTGTTTTACTGTGTGCGTAAACTGTCCTTAGCCTTGTTCACCACATTTAAGTGTTTTACTGTGTGCGTAAACTGTCCGTAGCCTTGTTTACCACATTTAAGTGTTTTACTGTGTGCGTAAACTGTCCTTAGCCTTGTTCACCACATTTAAGTGTTTTACTGTGTGCGTTAACTGTCCTTAGCCCTGTTCACCACATTTAAGTGTTTTACTGTGTGCGTAAACTGTCCTTAGCCCTGTTCACCACATTTAAGTGTTTTAATGTGTGCGTAAACTGTCCTTATCCCTGTTCACCACATTTAAGTGTTTTACTGTGTGCGTAAACTGTCCTTAGCCCTGTTCACCACATTTAAGTGTTTTACTGTGTGCGTAAACTGTCCGTAGCCTTGTTCACCACATTTAAGTGTTTTACTGTGTGCGTAAACTGTCCTTATCCCTGTTCACCACATTTAAATGTTTTACTGTGTGCGTAAACTGTCCTTAGCCTTGTTCACCACATTTAAGTGTTTTACTGTGTGCGTAAACTGTCCGTAGCCTTGTTCACCACATTTAAGTGTTTTACTGTGTGCGTAAACTGTCCTTAGCCTTGTTCACCACATTTAAGTGTTTTACTGTGTGCGTAAACTGTGTAGATCCAGATCAGTTGGAACATCCTTGCTGGATCTACACAAGTCGCTTCATGGTTTGAAAAAGCCCAATTAATCAAAAATTCTGTTTCATGTGGATCCTAATTAGATAGAACAGAATGCCAGCTGATCTGGATCTTCACTTGGCCCATATGATTACAGCCACACTTCAAAAGATGAGGAGAATAAAATACTCTCAATTTTTCTTAACAATCAGAAATTCAATAATGTCCACTTGTACAAAAGTTAGTTGCCATTGTTTGTTGAGATTTTATTTCAAGACAAATAATACTTTTGTTTAACTGTGTGGTTGGTAACGAGAACATGAAATAGACTAAAGTGTGCTTGCAAACATTAGTACATACTTAGATGAATACATTTCTTCACTAAAATCTAGGTATTAATGAGTATTTTCCCCAACATTCATTTATAAAATTTTAGCAAGTTTTCGCCATAAGCAATGTTAGTTATACCTTAAGTAAAATCTTTGAATTGAGACATTCTATGTACTTGAAATATCATAATAATCTGCGCAACGCGAGCTTTTTTGGCACCGTTTTTAGCGTACCCCTTTTGTATTCGGCGTAAAAAACGCGCGAAAGCTGACGGTGAATTGTTTGTAAGATGTTATTGTCAGATAGTTTTTTTTAAATATCAAATAAAAATAAAACGTCAAATAAGGATTTGGAAAATATTTAATTTTTGACGTCATATGACGTCATAACTGGGTGAGCAATGTGTCCATCCACCTTAAGGATGAATGTTTTTAAAAAGGTATCAACAATTGTTTTAATACAAAACTAATAACTGTTAAGCAATTATCAGTAACAACACAGATGGATACCGTATAATGTTTAAGAAATCAGGTTTGTTTAAATCAAATGGGTTTGTAACATTATCAGTTTTCATGTAGTGACATACACATATCTATTTACATCCAATTTTCGAGACGGAAATATCCAATCATTATGACATTTGCGAACACAAATGTAAATGGCACCATATGGTGAAAGGTAATAATCTAATTTTCATCGACATAAATCTGTAAAAAATGTCAAAATGTCCACAACCATTTGTTTAAAGTGATTCTATATTAAGTTTAAAACATGAATACATGGTGTACACAATTATATCCTTCGAGGTCGTTGTTCGTATGTATTATCTAAACAACTTATATTGTTATTAATATCTTGTTCAATTTTAAACCAGGCGGTTTTAATATCTCAGCAAATGCACCCAGCAAAAGTTCTGATTTAGTCCAACATTTTTCATGAGAAAGACATTGAATTTACTTTTTTGTGATCAGTTGCCATCAACAGTTTTCTGTTTAGGCTTTAATCTTGTACTAATTGAAAAGGTAACAGTTTGGCGAGAGTTATCGTTAATTTGCTAATATGCATTCTATGCAATTAAACGTCAGGCAAACAGAATTTTTTCTTAATTGCTTGTTTATAGGACCTCTCATTGGTAGGAACAACAAAAATTATACCTTATTTATCTTCAGCATTTTTGTTGAAATAAATCCCTATCAAAGTACAAAAGTTTACAATTACCTCCCTTAGATGAATCCAATATCATTTACTTACACCACAGGGTCAGTCAGTCTTAGATTGACCCTGTGGAGTAAGTCAATGGTATTAAATTCATTTAAGAAAACAGTCAATAAAGATAAAACATACATTTTATAATCGATTGCAAGACAAAACGGTTCTTTTAACAACCTCTCCTAACCTAGGGAATAACGATACTAGCTTCTATCATGTGTCCATTGTAAACATATACAATTGATTACCGATTAAAAGTTTGGTTGAGTGAGTAGGTTTGGATTATGTTCAAACACACAAGGCTATATCAGTTCTTCCTACTAATATTATTATATGTCTTTCGTGTTCTCTGTGACAAGCAGGTTTTGTATTTTCCGATTTTCATTAAGGCAATTACCATGTTAGGGAAGAGTCAATGATATAAAGATAGATTCAGAGATACATTTAATGAGGGGAAACCACCAACGTAACCAACGATTGTTGATTTGACATTATCTTCCGCATGTCCATTCACGAAAAATTCCAGATTATAAAAATGTATCATATCAATTTGCGATTGAATAGTTCAAAGTGGTTTCGGAACAAAACTTTCACTTAACGCATTTAAGATTCTCAGTCACTTTAAAGCTGATTAATTATTTGATAACATAATCCAAACATTACAATGCTATTCGGAGGAAAAGCCAGGGAAAAATAAGAATCAAAGAGCAAATATATCTTGAGATAAACCTCCATTATATTTTATAGATATATATACAAATTGTCTTTTAGACTGAGAAAAAGCTTATTCCCGATGTCAAGATTATAAAGAAAAATGATCTTTATGTCTTTAATTTCCTGCGAAACGATCACAAAGTATAAAAACTGTTAGCCCTTAAATGAGACAAACAGCTTTAAAACTATCTATCAAATGACAACTGGTAAATCACCAGGCATGCCGAACATGATGTTTGTAACCATGTCTTGATATTATGTTAATCATTGTCCATCTATACACTTGAAATGCCGAACATTATATTTGTAACCATGTCTTGATTTTATGTAAATGATTGTCCGTCTATACACTTGAAATGCCGAACATGATATTTGTAACCATGTCTTGATTTTATGTAAATGATTGTCCGTCTATACACTTGAAATGCCGAACATGATATTTGTAACCATGTCTTGATTTTATGTAAATGATTGTCCGTCTATACACTTGAAATGCCGAACACGATATGTGTAACCATGTCTTGATTTTATGTAAATGATTGTCCATCTATACACTTGAAATGCCGAACACGATGTTTGTAACCTTGTCTTGATATTATGTTAATCATTGTCCATCTATACACTTGAAACGCCGAACATGATGTTTGTAACCTTGTCTTGAGATTTTGTTAATGATTGTCCATCTAAACACTTTAAAAAGACAACAACTTTAAAGTTTAATAACTATAATAAACAAAAAGGTACGGTTCTTCGAACATGTAAATCTGAAGATACATATACAAAATTCTGCAACATTGTTTAAAGCAATACCGGAATGTTATAATATCTTACAGTTTGATCGAATTTAACAAACGAAAACAAAAACAAGAACAAGGTAAATGAAAAAGTGCGTTTCAAATCCTTGCTCTTTTGCTGAGTGTGTCGAATTTTTATACTAGTGCTATTATGCAGCCACCCAATGGAGTGACAAAAAGTGCCTGCTTAAGAGAGGTCGTTGTATAAGACATGTAAAAATTCGAACAAAATGTCAGTTTATGACATATTCAAATTCGCTATTTAAGACAGGTGGTACTGAATGCACGTGGCTTCTTAGGCAGGTTTCGCTGTATTGAAAATTGTTAGGTTTTTGAGAACGAGCTTCCGAATGTCTTAAATTCTGTCAGTAAATAAAATTTATAGGGTTACGATTTTTGTCTACATTAATAATACTCATAGTCTCCCCGTACATATAGTCAGAACTGTTATCAGTAAAATAACCCGTTACCGATGTCATGCAGTGATGGTTACGTATATCATGGCTTTCTATTTTCACCATCAATGTTTACAAATTATCAACTAACTATAACGCGCATTTCTTCTGCTGTTTAAATTCCCATGCACATGCTTAAGAAGGTCACCATGTCTGGTTATTTAATAAGTTATTGATTGTCCTGTTCATTATACTACATTATAATACTGTATTACGGATTTAGCAGTCGAGCCTCAATTTTAACACTTCAGTAAATATCACAACAGCTGTTTTACAGTTACTCTTCTTGCTTTAGTCATACATAATCTCTATCAAAACATTGACCGTCAACTACAATTACCGATGTCTTTAAATGCTGTCACAGAGTTGTTGTTTTTCTTCGAAATATAATGGACATTTTCGGCCAGATGTATATGGTATAATTCATCAAATCATTCTTAAAAGAAACTGTGTTTATTCAATTCAAACGCTTGTGTATTCATCTAAGATTGGTAGGTCAAAGTTACTTACATATTCGTATATGTATCATAAAATACGTAGGTTACAGTTACTTACATATTCGTATATGTATCATAAGATACGAAGGTCACAGTTACTTACATATTCGTATATGTATCATAAGATACGTAGGTCACAGTTACTTACATATTCGTATATGTATCATAAGATACGTAAGTCACAGTACTTACATATTCTTATAAGATACGTAGGTCACAGTTACTTACATATTCGTATATGCATCATAAGATACGTAGGTCACATATTCGTATATGTATCATAAGATACGTAGGTCACAGTTACTTATATTCGTATATGTATCATTTAAGAATAAAGCTTGGCTGAGTCATCGGATATCGCGACACAGTGCTTCTTAATTCCTATAAATGGATGTTTGCATATGTATACCTTAAAATACATAGATGCAAATGGAATTTTGAAAGCCACAGAACAAGACAAATACCTGGTTTTAGTCCATAATAGACAGTAATAGAAAGTAAACAATAGAATTTCGACACATCCAAAACAACGGTATGTATTTGGCTAAGAACATGGACATGAAGGGTGAATTAATGAAATTTAGTATGATATATATATTTCGAAATATTGTTCATTCCCATATCGATCGGAAAAAGTAAAATATTTTCCGAAAGTTGTTAGTTATTTAAATGTAGTACATGTAAATGTCTCATTTACAAATGTTATGAAAAAAAAACGTTTTACATTTTCTTAAAATCTGTCTCGTCCTATATCTTTTTTTTGTATTTAATAAATAACGCATAAGATAACTTTCTTTCAAAAGTTCCATTTTATTCATTCATTTTGCTTTAAATAACGGCAAAAAAACTAAAACAGGAATCTACTAGATGTTATAAAATCAAAATTCCACATTTAAAATAATATTGATTAGAATTAACATAATGCAAAGTATAACAGAACAAAACACATACTAGACATTTAAACAAGAAATATCTTTAAAAAAGATAAACGGCGTTGATGGAAAATATTTATATATACACGTACGAGGGCTTGTATATAAGAAAGAAAGAAATACAGAGAGGGGAAGCAGACACAGTTTAGTTATTTTATTTTACTTGTAATAGCTGTTGACGAACCATCCCTGCCTTCTTAGCATGACCTAGAGATTAAGCGACCGAATCATGACAACTCATAAATTCATTGAAAGTGTCTTTCAAAAATAATGTTCAAGCTCTTGCAACAATTTCATTCAGTGATAACAAGTCGATTAAAGAAGCAATGTCTTACATTAAGTCTTGATATACATTTATTCAGTTTCAATAAAATACCTCTTGTAGAGTTAGAACTCAAGATGAATAAATGTCCTTGAAATTTAATTAAAATAAATACAAACAGCCTGTTACAAGAGCGAAATCTACCAACTTTTACGTAAATTAACTTAAAAAAAGTGTCCGTCCTGAGGGTTGAACCCGGGGCCTCCTGCTTGCGAGGCGAGAGTGTCATCCACTACACTACAATGAACTTGTTTTTTTTTGTACTTGAAATTAACAATCAGTATCAAAGAAACTAGAAAGGAACCAGTAAGAACTAGAAATATCTACACTTCTCTTTCGTTTTACACTGTGTAAACTTGTATGCAAGTGTTTACCTGACACCCAAGAATATTCCATATAAAATTGTATTTAAGCGATCAATATTGACTTAACTGGTTATTTAAATCGTAAATATGTTTTTTTCTCCAATACAACACCCACTAACAACCAATCGAAATAATCTATTTGATTTTTCCGCTGCATAATAATAAAAATCCCACTAGATACCTCTCCACCCTGCTAGATGCCTCTCTGGTGTAAATAGCTACCAATCGAAATAGTTCATTTCATTTTCCCTCTACATAATAAGAGAATACGAGTATTATTTACATCATTTCATTGGTCGAAAAACTAGGTCAAAAGTGAGCTTAGACAGCTAACGCCGAAAAAACGCGCTATATAGAACTTTACAATGTCAATTGTTATTCCAAAACAATTGGATTAGCTCGGTGCTTTTCTGCGAAAAAAACAACAACAACAACAACAGAAACAATACCACCACAATCAACAACAACAATCTTGTTACTTTTGTCTTTTATTAACACTAATGATCTGAATATATAATAAAGCTGTAACAACCAGAGCGGCCGAGACTGTATTCATTTATTTTAATTGAACACGAAAAAAAACAACAGATAACAATCCCTCTTAAGCCAATGATTTTGTGCTTAATCAGAGGATATATCTTTCATTATCCCCCAGGAGAGCTACATTAACATACCGTGGGTTGCATGCAAGACAGTCGTTACGCAATATTTACTTTAATGTAGTTACGAGATTTTTGCGCGCATCCCTCGGCATACAATGTGTTTCTTCTATGAATACCTTACAATTATTCAAATGATGAGAAACAACCTTCATTATTAAGCCTCTTTTAAAATATCTCCACGTAGCACCAAGGAAACATACGTAGGCAACTTTTAATGACAGGGCTAAAATTAAGAAACATTAATTTGTTCGTTTTTATCAAACATGTTGTAAGAACGTGGGTAAAAAGTATGCTACTTGATAACACGTTTGTCATATCATAATTTTTATACATTATTTGACATCGTTTTATCTGCTTCAGTGCTGTTAAACACAAATTGAACGTTTTATTTATTCAGTTATCACGCTCTTTAATTAACACATGCATACCCCTGTTTATGTGTACATGTTATACAACAATTACGAATATTTAATTTTACACAATTTGAAAACTTTACACAGGCTACTTTACAAACTCAATTAAACCGAGCAAGGCCCTGCAATATTTTCATAGAAGTCGTGTCCGCTGACTTTCAACATCCCTTTTCATCAATGGAAATACACCAGACAAAAATTAAAACAGAAACTTGGTTTATAACGGCACGTAAGAGTCTCCTAGACGGCGTACACTTTTTCTGGCGCAGGTTTATATGATCATATTTTGTTTTAGCTCATATCCTTAGTTTTAAAGCTTGTGATAAAATGAATCTTACACTTGTTGTCTTTTTGTATGTATAAACACAATTAAACTCGTAAGCTTAATTGCACATTTTTGAATACGTTTTGTAGAACATGAAGCCCCATGTAAATGTCTGTATATCTGTTATCTTAGATAAGATCTGTCTAATGATAGTATATTTTGTCTAATTTTTGATTAAACTTATATTAAGTTTAAAAATTTTGAGATACGATTTTGAAATAAAATTAATACTTATTATTTAAACACTTATTTAAAACAACAAAATATTTTCTATTGCAAGCAATTGTTACTAAGCTAATTACGACCAACTCCTGTTACGATCATGTTATAAATGGAAAGTAAAAGTTAGGTTATATTAGTAATAAAGCTATTCCAAAATAATGGTTATCTTTTTTTCAAAATGTGCAATTTGCGTGAAGGAACATGATAAAGGACGGTATTTTGCTTTTACATACGGTTTAAAATCTCACCATGACGTGATGATAATTGTGTTTGGTTATGGGTTCTAAAAAAGTAATATATGCATATAGTCACACTCACAAAACACAACCTCCCCAAGAAGAGAGGAAGAGAGAGAGAGAGAGAGAGAGAGAGAGAGAGAGAGAGAGAGAGAGAGAAAGAGAGAGAGAGAGAGAGCATGTTTGTTTGAAGTATGTCAATTCAAATAGGACGCCACAAACAATTAGCGAAAAGAGAACCTTTGGAGGAGAGGTGGTGTAAGTATTTCGTTTTTATCTCCGGAAATTAAAAACCTTCTAAAACGTGAAACATAGCAGTGCTCTGGTGAATAAATAATGACTATGTTCTGCAAGTGTCACAACATTTCATCTTGAAATAAACAAACTACGGCGAGTTAAACGCGAAAGTTTGACTGAAAAATGTCAAATGTCAAACTAAAACTTAAAATACTCAGTAAATACTGCAAATCTATTCATTTCTGATACAGTATCGTATAGTTCTGTCTTCCTACAACAACTAGTTCAAATTCAAAGTATATTCCAAGTTTTATTAATGGGAAAAGAACTTTCAAAGTTATAAGCAACATTTAGTTGCATTAAATTCATTTGAAAAGGGCATAACTAAAAAACATTGAAACAACAGTCATCATTCATGTTGCCACAAATGGCTTTGTTCATGCAGACGATATATTCCAAGAATTAGTTTAATATGAAAAATACTTTCAAAGTTATAGGCAACATTAAGTTCCATATTTAAGTCTTTGAAAGGGGCATAACTCAAAAAATAGTGAAACAGGAGTTATCATTCTTGTTGTCACTGATGGCTTTGTTCATGCAGATGATGTATTACAAGTATTAAGTTAGTATGACTAGCACTTTTAAAATCATAGGCAACATTAAGTTCCATATTAAAGTCGTTAAAAAGGGGCATAAGTCGTTAAAAAAGGGGCATAACTGAAAACATAGTGAAACAGGAGTTATCAATCTTGTTGTCATAGATGACTTTGTTCATGAAGATGATATATTCCAATTATTTACTTAAAAGGATAAGGACTTTCAAATTAATAGGCAACATTAAGTTCCATATTAAAGTCGTTTGAAAGGGAAAAAACTCAAAAAATACTGAAACAGGTGTTATCATTCTTGTTGTCACAGATGGCTTTGTTCATGCAAATGATATATTCCAAGTATGAAGTCAATAGGACAAGTACTTCCAAAGTTATAGGCAACATTAAGTTTCATATTAAAGTTCCATATTAAAGTCATTTGAAAGGGGCATAACTAAAAAAATACTGAAACAGGAGTTATCATTCTTGTTGTCACAGATGGCGTTGTTCATGCAGATGATATATTCCAAGTATTAAGTTAATAAGACAAGTACTTTTAAAGTTATAGGCAACATTAAGTTTCATATTAAAGTTGGGGGACTACCGGATGACGGCACCGACGACGTCGCCGGACAATAGGATCCCTATGTGTCTACCTGCTATCGCAGGCGACATAAAACTAGAGTAACATTCATATTCTGTTCTGTAGTTTTCTACCAATTCAGCCAATCAGATGCTTGAAATTTGAGACTGGTTTCCAATCTCAGCTTTATAACCTTCAGCCATAGATCATCTGACACATCTGCTTCCAGTTAGAAAGAACTGTAAATGTTTCTAATGAACAGTGTAGATACAGATCAGACCACAAAAATACCTGATGTGTACGCTTATCTGGAGCTCTCTGCTATTTGATGTGGATTTACACTGGTTATCCATGCGGTAAAATGGCGTGTCCATGGAGTCAAGGGTTAAGTAAACACAAACAATGATACAAGATTACCCTACTATAAAAGAATAAGCTATCACAAGAACCCATCTGTTTGTACAACATTGCCCACATAGAAATATTTTGGTGATCAATGTAGTGTCCGTCAGGAATATGGCATGTTCAGGTCACGGCCGGTGATGACCTGCTTTGAGATTTTGCTTCACTGCGGTCATGTTAAATGTAAAAAAGGGCAAAGTATGTAATGCCTATACTGTATATTAATAGTCAATTAATAAAATTTAATATACCAGTCGTCTTTTTCCTCTATTACAGCCTGGTATGTCACATTTCTTTCAAATGGTTATATCAAACTGAAATACATATTTAACAAAAACAAAATTATAACAATTATGATCTTTGCACTATGTACAAATATCCTTTATTATAACTGATTTTATTTTCTAAGTGAGCGATCATAACAATATAAATTTACACTCATTTTGCACTTTGCTACAAATAGTTTCTCTTCAGATAGTATCTATTCTGCATTGGAAGACATTCAGCCTGAGGTGTTTGTACAAAAGTCGCGCACAATCGTTTGGACTGTGCACGTTTTCTCTTGGGTTATTTGAATTTCTAAAAATTCCATTACACTTAAATTTTTAAAACTTTCACCGAAGATGTAGCTATGTTTTCACATGGCTTGTTCAAATTTTTACCCATGGTTCCTGGTCCCCCTTCATACTTGCACAAACATATACAACTAGAAAATAAATCGTTAAACGATACGGGAAAAATGCATATTGTGATAACTTCCATTGATAAAATTATTTTTGGAAACAATTGTAACGCGACAACGTTATTTTCCCATTGAATTTACAGTGATAAAATACATAATATATAACCATGTATCGATGTAGAATATACCGAGGCTTAAATGTCCAAAAACAAGTGGCAAGGCGCTTCCAGAGTTGTAAACAGGTCAGCACGAGGGGCATCAGAAAGCAGCATCGGCCGATATTAGGGTTCTGGGAATATAGGAGGAAGTTACGTCAGATGTTATCATGGGTAAGGGGCTGAGCTATAGGAGTTCAATACAGATAATGCAGTGCTATGAACGTATACGATTATAGAATTTACGTAAAAAGTGCGATCATAAGAACGCATGACTTTTTCTAAACGATACTGGTGCCAAAGTTATAAAACTAAGGTTATAATCAAGTCTCAAATTTCAAGCATCTTATTGGCTGAAATGGCGATTAGATGCTCGAGATTTGAAACTGGTTTCCAGGTTCAGTTTTATAACGTTTTGCACTGAACTTTCCATAAATAATGAAGATTGCGACAGTAAGTAAAAGCTGTTGAATTTTAACTGTTGGAATATTTGATTTTTCACATAACGTAAATGTTATTGCAAGAATCCCAGAAAATGTACAATATGCGTATTTCTTATAGTTCTTACACGTGTTGACAGAAAAAAATCACAGATGAAACAGGGGCGTAGGCATTTTTTTAAGAATTTTGGATATCATTCCAGAAATAGCGATTTTTTTCTATTGCCAATACTAAAAGTTGAAGGCCGATTTCCCAATCTTTAAGTAAAACGTAAAGTTAAACTATAGGCAATCGTCTTGCTATTTGAGAAGCATATAATCGAATCGGTTGGGTTATCGCTCTCAATTTGCCAACAAAACTCTCTCGATTCGCACAGAAAATCATGTTACGAAAAGAGAATGAAAAATGTTTGTTGTAAATTCTGTAACCTTACATGTTCAGTGTAAATTAGTGCTGATTGTGTTAGTGTTAGTAGTTAAACGGCTGCTGCTGCTTCTGACAGAATCTCGAGAATTCGGAACTACTTTTTTTTGGAACAGAGGTGAGTTTAGGTAAAAATAGCACCGTATTTCTTTCGCCAACGTTAACATTGCTACGTTATTTTATATAGTTTTTTACATATAATACACATTTCAATAATTGTTTGTTTTTGCAAGTATGAAGTATTATCCGCTTAAAGCGGGGGTCTCGGTGGCTACCAGCCACCTCATTGTTGCCAGGTTCAGGGCATTTAATTTTCTTTAAGAAAAAAACCTGGCTTTTAATTTTATTGAAATGATGTTTCAGCGATAATTTGGTTAAACTCTCTGTTTTAAATATCAAATATTGTAGATCTCAAATGGAAATATTTTTGAAATATAAACAAGAGCAAGTAAATTGAATCAAAGACTGACGACGACGATGATGATGATAATGATGATTATGACGACGATTATAATAATAATAATAATAATAATAATAATAATTATTATTATTATTATTATTATTATTATTATTATTATTATTATTATTATTATTATTATTATAATAATAATGATAATAATAATAATAAACTTTATGTAGAGAAGGTAACTCTTTAACATTACAATCTACACAATAATAATAGTAATGTTATTTTAAATAAGAACTTTAAAATCACGATAACATTTAAAGGACTGCCTAGAATGGTCAAAAGCTCAAAGAACAAAGACTTGGCGAAACTTGCTCTGGATAAGACTTTTGACAGACAAGTTACCTTAATCTGCACTGCGAACCGTTGATAGGTTAACTTTATCTGCACTGAGAACCATTGATCAGTTACCTTTCTCCGCACTGCGTACCGTTGATAAGTTACCTTTAATCTGCACTGCGGACCGTTGATCAGTTACCTTTCTCTGCACTGCGGACCGTTGATAAGTCACCTTTATCTGCACTGCGAACCGTTTATAAGTTACCTTTATCTGCACTGCGAACCATTAAAAAGTTACTTTTATCCGCACTGCGTACCTTTGATAAGTTTTCTTTCTCTGCACTGCGGACCGTTGTTAAGTTACCTTTATCTGCACTGCGAACCGTTAATAAGTAACCTTTATCTGCACTGAGAACCGTTGATAAAAATACCTTTATCTACACTGTGTACCTGTCAATAAGATACCTTTATCTGCACTGCGAACCGTTGATAATTTACCTTTATCTGCACTGAGAACCGTTGATTAGTTACCTTTATCTGCACTGCGAACCGTTGATAAGTAACCTTTATCTGCACTGCGAACCGTTGATAAGTTACCTTTATCTGCACTGCGAACCGTTAATAAGCTACCTTTATCCGCACTGCGTACCGTTGATAAGTTACCTTTATCTGCACTGTGGACCGTTAATAAGTTACCTTTATCTGCAGTTAGAACCGTTGACAAAAATACCTTTATCTACACTGTGTACCTGTCAATAAGATACCTTTATCTGCACTGCGAACCGTTGATAATTTACCTTTATCTGCACTGCGAACCGTTGATAAGTAACCTTTATCTGCACTGCGAACCGTTGATAAGTTACCTTTATCTGCACTGCGAACCGTTAATAGGTTACCTTTATTTGCACTGCGAACCATTGATAAGTTACCTTTAACTGCACTTCAAATCGTTGAAAAGTTACCTTTAACTACACTGCAAACCGTTGATAAGTTACCTTTAACTGCACTGCAAATCGTTGATAAGTTACCTTTAACTGCACTGCGAACCTGTTAATAAGTTACCTTTATCGGCAATCCGTACCTGTTAATAATGCACAAAGTTACCTTTATCTGCACTGCGAACCGTTAATAGGTTACCTTTATTTGCACTTCGAATCGTTGATAATTTACCTTTTTCTGCACTGCGTATCGTTAATAAGTTACCTTTATATGCACTGCGTAACGTTGTTAAGATACTGTTATCCGCACTGCGTACCGTTAATAAGTTACCTGTATCCGCACAGCGTACTGTTGATAAGTTACCTTTATCTGAACTGCGTACCATTGATAAGTTGCCTTTACCCATACTGCGTACCGTTGATAAGTTACATTTACCCATACTGCGTACCGTCAACAAGTTACCTTTACCCATACTGCGTACCGTTGATAGGTTACCTTTATCTGCACTGTTACCTTTATTCGCACTGCGTACCGTTAATGAGTTGCCTTTATTTTCACTGCGTACCGTTAATAAGTTACCTTAATCCGCACTGCGTACCGTTAATAAGTAACCTTTATTTGCATTGCGTACCGTTAAATAGTTACCTTTATCATCACTGCGTACCATGAATACGTTACCTTAATCTGCACTGCTTACCGCTAATAAGTAACCTTTATCCACACTTCGTACCTGTTTATAAGTAACCTGCATCAGCAGTGCGTACCGTTTATAAGTTACCTTTATCTTCATTACGTACCATTTATAAGTTACCTTTATCTGCACTACGTACCATTTATAAGTAACCTTTATCTGCACTACGTACCATTGATAAGTTACCTTTATCTGCACTACGTACCGTTGTTAAGTTTCCTTTATATGCACTGCTTACCGTCGATAAGTTACCGTTATCTGCACTGCTTACTTTTAATAAGTTATCTTTATCCGCACTGCGTACCTTTTTCAAGTTACCTTTATCTGCACTGCTTACCGTTAATAAGTTACCTTTATCAGCGCTGCGAACTGTTGTAATGTTACCTTTTTTCACACTGTGTACCGTTGATTAGCTTTGCCAGAAGACGCAAGTCCCTGTCGATGCTTTTGATGTAGATTGTGTAACTGTGCAAGATGAAATACTAAACAACTTTGCTTGATATCCTACAAAAGTGTCCTGTCAAAGAAAATTTTTAGAAAGCATGCAACTTACGAATGGCTCCCTAAGGTAGTCACCTTGCTTCACGAAATATATCTATGATTCGTACTATTATTTCCTAGTACACCAACTGTGTTGCTATAGACCACCAAAGCAGCATTCTTTGGTTCGAGCCCCTTTTGGGGGGGGGGGGGGGGGGCAAACTGCTATTTGTGACCAAAGACTGAACGCAGTTAGTGAATGCCTTTCATTCGCTTCATCTCTTTGATCACTTACAGCTATGTCTTACTTCTTATTACACTCAAGTCAGAAATAGCAAACGAAAAGTGTACTAATTTATACTGCCAACATTGGCGATTTGATGGGTGGGTTGGAGTTTTTTTCACCAAGACAACTCATTCTTGTTTGTTTGAGAACCTGTTTGGGTAAGTGCGAGGTTGCTTCACCCTAGAACCCGGTTTAGACCGCCAGCGGCAAATTGTTTGCCATTGATAACCCATGCTCTCTTCTCTGCTTTTTAACTGGGGAGGCTTTGTTTTCTGAGTGTGGCGATTCCTCATATGCATATTTCACTTTTTATATTCGATAGTTTTCATAAGCAACTAATCTAAACTAAGCCTTCATCATACCAAACCTTCGTTAACTCCATGTTTTTCACCAAACCTCCGCAAGCGAGTTGAACATCACAATGATCTTTACCACACCTCCGTAACGTATTCGCCAACTCAATCACGATCTTTACCACACCTCCGTCACGTTTTCGCCAACTTAATCACGATCATTAACACACCTCCGTAACCACCGATTGTATCGTCTACCGGATATAGCGCACTGATTGTCACAAAAACATAGTAAACAGTTCAAAATGAAGAGATTTTGAATGTATTGTAATGAGAAATCTAATCGACAAATACATGTTCAACAGGCGATTCTCGTTACACTTCTTTTGAAAGACGTTATTACCTTTTTTATGCAATATACTTTTTTAAAAATCGCTTAAATCACTCACACAAAGTACCTTTTGCACTGTGTACTTTTATAAAATCAGCGTAAATGTTTATGTTTAAACAGGTTTTGAGAGGTATTCTCATGCTAGCGATGATTAAACATATCATTTTTATTCTTACAATAATAATAATACCATAGCTGATCAATTAAACATAAAACCATCAGACCAAACATGCATGTAGCTTCGACCCAGACTGTATCATTTATTGAACATGTTTACTCAATCATTTGTATGTTTGTAGTGATCTATGTGTATCAGTTATGGCGATTTTTTAAAGATGATTTTAGTATATTTTTCGGATTTAAGAAGAGCAGCGTGATGTAAAAACATTTATTAAAAGTGCTTCGTACAGAGATATGTGATACGTTATGAAATATAAGGGCCTCGGTGCCTTTATATACTGCAGCGACACGAAACAATTGGATCTACCAAACTTCATTAGTTAACACCCAGGTCGCTCTGAGAACTACAATTTACAACAAGCGATAATTAATGTCGTCCCAAAATGTTTTGGATTTGATAAACATAGTCTGAGGTTTTTTAAAAGTAATAGTTTCGAAACTGAAGGTTCACGATTATAAATACATAAGCAGGTAGGCGTGACATACAAATTCTGAGGCAAAGCAACTTATTTAAATACTGATATTTTAAGCTGATGATAAATCCTTTACTCAATGTACGACCAACGTAGATCATCGTCAGCTGGAACATCCATGTCATTTGATCGGAATATACAATGGTCACTTGTTTCATAAATATTCTAATAAATGTAATAGCAAACAGTGTACAGCAAAAACAACGTACTACATATCCCATGGAACTTTAGCAAAGGAATCAATGTCTTGTTTTCTGCCCAAGGATTGACAAAGGTCTTCCCTTGAGAGTCAGGTGTGTTCCCATGCTGATTTCAGTTAAAGAAATTAACGAATTCGCTTTCCAACATATTCTCATAATACATTTATACAAGCCATTAAAACACTGTTTGACAACTTATTTGTGTAAACTATGTGTATGCCAATTGATCAGTTACAACACAGTTTATATTTTATTTCGAGGTTTGTATGAAAATTAAACGGTCGCTTAGCTGCGTTGTGCCTGACAGTTTAACTTTTTACAAGCCTCCAAACTAACAATAACCTATAGTCACTATTGTTGTAACATGCTGTTTTATTATTTTAAAGTTCTTTTCTTCGTGTTTTTGTACGCCATGATATATTATTTCTCCAAATATACCCGATTTGTATAGACAATATATGTAGACGAACTCCTCCATCTTACCTTAAAGCACACACTTGATAAAATCAGCAAATGCGCTTCGCCATAAGTGATACAGATTATTGGAAAATCATTCAACGAAGATCGCACTGTATGATACAACAGAAATAGGTGTGTTTGCTATAAATGATAGTATGATAATGCTATAGATGATACAGTCATTACGAAACACACCCCTCAAACATTTTAATAATTTACACTATCTATACATTTAAAGCAATATTGTAATGTAATAATCTTTATATTAATGTTATATTGTCATATAACTAGTATGTATTCGTGCATCAGAGCGTTTATCTGTAGAGAATAACAGTATTTTGATACAATCATCTGGGTCATTTGCCAGACCTTCTTGTGATTAAATGCAAAGTTACAAGTTTTTATCCCTATATATGCGCAAAACAAATGGTATTACAACCAATAAGTACTATACAAAATATAACGTACTTGTTTTTTTTAAGGTACTTAAACTTGTCCTAATAATTCCGTTTTCAATGTGTTATTTACGAATTATTTATATCGCAGCCATGCAATCACCTTACTATATCCGGTATATGATACAGTCGGTTTATATACAGTGGTAACGTATTCGCCAACTCAATCACGATCTTTACCACACCTCCGTCACGTATTCGCCAACACAATCACGAACGTGAATTCACAGACCTCCTGCCATCTCTACCACAATTTTCACCAAGCCCCATTACCGAATTTATGCCAATCCAATCGCAATATTTACCATTTTAAAATACTTACATTACATACAAATTAAATATACATGTTTATACAACAATTATAACGACTTACTGTTTTTTTTCCGTTTATACAATTTGTGTATACCTCACCTCCGCCACAGAATGTTTTCCAACTCCACCACGATCTTCACCAATCTTCCGCCAATGAAGTTCCGCAACACCACTACAATCTTCATCCTAATATACTTGAAAATGATTTACATGTGTTCAAAGCACACTTATTTACTTAGTATTTATCATCTTATTAATTCTTCCGTGATCAGTGATGGACACGTCAAAATAGTCGTATTGATCTGACACCTACTTGAGCAAGCTTTACAGCATCCTATCGTTATATAACCAACTTTTTCGACTTTTTAACATTCATTCCATTTCGTATTTCCCATCACTACGTTTACGTTTAAGACGCCTAAATTGCTCACCTCATATACGTAATAAAAGCTTCGCAGTCTTGGCAGCTGAAAGCAAATTAACTATTTGATATTAAGCTTTACCGTTCCGAGGACGTAATCCTTCGGGGTTTCACCTTTGTTAATGGTTTGTGACGTCTATTTTGAAACTAATCATTGTATTTTACTCTACATGTTGGCTGTGTGAAGATGTGTCTACTGGATGTGGCAATTCTTGATAATATTTCACTTTTTAACAGAATACAGCATTTAATAATATTACGCTCAGTCGTGGTAGTTACTGCAGCAGACATCCAGTAAGGTATCTATTTTTCCAGCACCCTGATGCATGCCTTCACTACTTACTGTTACATCGCATTATTAAGATTAATGAAAAGCTCGGAGTTGGAGTCGCTGCAGCTGGTACCAAAGAAGCTGTTTTCATCTCTTAGAAATGTAGTCAATATCTTGACCCTGGACCCGTGATGCATATAAACTGCCCACTGCAAAAGATTCTAGTCAAATAATGAACTGGACGTTTTGGTAGTAAAATAGATTATACCAATCAGGTATGTCCATCTCATCTGCTTTATCTACAAATTATATGCTAGTTAAATTTATTTTCGGAGTATCTCCAGCTGGTACCAAGCAAGCTGATGTCTCTCCCAGAATTATGGTTGATATTTTAACTGATTCCCTCTACAAAATATATTCTAGTAAAGTTTATTGGCGGAGTATCTGCAGCTGGTAACAAGCTAGCTGTTGTCATCAGTCAAAACTGTGGACGATATCTTAACTGCTTTCTGTACAATAATACATTCTAGTTAAATTTCTTGTCGCAATCTCTACCGATGGTATCAAGATTGCTGTTGACATCTCTCACAGCTGTGGTCGCTATCTTAACTTCTTCCCTTTGCAAAATACATCCTAGTTAAGTTTATTGTCGCAACCTCTGCAGCTGGTACCAAGCAAAGCTGTTGACCTTTCTCAAAACTGTGGTCGATATTTCAACTGATGTCTCTACAAAATACGTTCAAGTTAATTTTATTTTCGCAATCTCTGCAGCTGATACCAAGCTTGCTGTTGACATCTCTCTCACAGCTGTTGTCGATATCTTTACTACTTTCTCTACAAAATAAATTATATTTAAGTTAATTGTTGGACACTACCGATTGTACCAAGTTAAATATTGACATCTCTCAGAACTGTGGTCGATATATTAACTGCTTTCTCTACAAAAATCAAAAATACATTCTAGTTAAGCTAAATGTCATAATCTCTGCAGATGGTAACAATCTTGTTTTCTCTGCATATATATTAGTTAAGTTTATTGTCGGAATCTCTGCAGCTGGTAACAAGTTAACTGTTGACATCTCTCACAGCTGTGGTCCTATCTTAACTGTTTTCCCTACAAAATACATACTAGTTAAGTTTATTTTCGGAATCTCTAACGATGGTACCAATCAAGCTGATGACATTTTTCAGAACAGTGGTCAATATTTAACTGCTTTCTCTACAAAATACATTCAAGTTTAGTTTATTGTCATAATCTCTGCAGCTGGTAACAAGCTAGTTGTTGACATCTCTCAGAACTGTGGTCGTTATCTTAACTGCTTTCTCTACAAAAATACATTCTAGTTAAGTTAAATGTCATAATCTCTGCAGCTGGTAACAAGCTTGCTGTTGACATCTCTCAGAACTGACTGTGGTCGATATCTTAACTGCTTTCTTTACAAAATAAATTCTAGTTAAGTTTATTGTCGGACTCTACCGATTGTACATAGCTTTATATTGACATCTATCAGAACTGTGGTCAATATCTTAACTGCTTTCTCTACAAAAATACATTCTAGTTAAGCTAAATGTCATAATATCTGCAGATGGTAACAATCTTGTTTTCTCTGCATTTATATTAGTTTAGTTTATTGTCGGAATCTCTGCAGCTGGTAACAAGCTAACTGTTGACATCTCTCACAGCTGTGGTCCTATCTTAACAGTTTTCCCTACAGTATACATACTAGTTAAGTTTATTATCGGAATATCAAACGATGGTACCAATCAAGCTGATGACATTTCTCAGAACAGTGGTCGATATCTTAACTGCTTTCTCTACAAAATACATTCAAGTTTAGTTTATTGTCATAATCTCTGCAGTTGGTAACAAGCTAGCTATTGACATATCTCAGAACTGTGGTCGATATCTTAGCTGCTTTCTCTACAAAAATACATTCTAGTTAAGCTACATGTCATAATCTCTGCAGCTGGTAACAATCTTGTTTTCTCTGCATTTATATTAGTTTAGTTTATTGTCGGAATCTCTGCAGCTGGTAACAAGCTAACTGTTGACATCTCTCACAGCTGTGGTCCTATCTTAACTGTTTTCCCTACAAAATACATACTAGTTAAGTTTATTTTCGGAATCTCTAACGATGGTACCAATCAAGCTGATGACATTTCTCAGAACAGTGGTCGATATCTTAACTGCTTTCTCTACAAAAATACAGTCTAGGTAAGTTAAATGTCATAATCTCTGCAGATGGTAACAATCTTGTTTTCTCTGCAAACTATATCCTAGTTTAGTTTATTGTCGGAATCTCTGCAGCTGGTAACAAGCTAACTGTTGACATATCTCACAGCTGTGGTCCTATCTTAACTGCTTTCTCTACAAAACACAGAATAGTTAAGTTTATTTTTGGAATCTCTAATGATGGAACCAAGCAAGCTTATGACATCTCTCAAAATTGTGGTCGATATCTTAACTGCTTTTTCTACAAAAATACGTTTTAGTTAAGTTTATTGTCTAAAGCCTAGAGCTTAACTGCTCCCCGCAACTTGTTGATGCTTTAACTGCATTATTTACTGTTTCCATCTCTAGGGTTTCCGGCCGATGCCTAAACTGCCTAGTTAACAAAAGAGATTCTGGTTGACTAGGTAGCAACATTGACGGAGTCATGGCAGCTGGTACTAAGCTAGCAGTTTTCATCTCTAGGGTATCCGGCCGATGCCTATAATGCCTAGTTAACAAAAGAGATTCTAGTTGACTGGGTAGCAACATTAACTGGTACTAAGCTAGCTGTTTTCATCTCTAGGGTATCCGGCCGATGCCTAAACTGTCCACTTAACGAAATAAATTCTCGGTAAGTATAGGGCATAACATTGTCGGAATCACTGCAGTTTTCAGTTTACTGTGGAAATTGCAATATTATCTGGCACCAAGCTAGCTGTTTTCTCAGGACTCTGGTACAGTAGATATCTTGACTGTCAAAGATACAAAATACACACTAGTAGGGTGAAAAGCTCAAGTTTTCTTAATCACTGAAACATTGTATAATAAAAACAACTGCTTTCATCACTCGTAAGTTTTCGTCGATGCTTTAACTACCCATTTACGCTAGCTACAGAAAATATTTCAGCAACCCAAGACTGGACCGGTGTTCTTGTAATCTACCTGTAGAATGTAAAGTTAGGATTCTCTCAAATGATATCGAAACAATGTTAATGATACGAAAAATGTTCTAACAGTATTTTCTTTGTAACAGTACATAAAACAAAATCTTTTCAATATATAAATATATTCAAATTTAATATACTACTCAAAATTTGCTAAGGATTACTTTTTGACGTTGCATATTTCAGTCCTATTAAACATGTTAAACCATATTTCCGCTAACGTACACCTGTACGGGGCCTCATAATCGAGTACTTAAGTTATCAATTCCTAACTAATTATATTTAATTCCTTTTAATTATTTTCACATTTATTAAAAATACACAAAAGTAACGCACTGTACAAAAAGTGATCCTTAGCAAATTTTGAGAAGTATATATATTATATATATAATATATTAAAAATAACATAATAATAACATAATAATAATAATAATAATAAATAATAATAATAATAATAATTAAAGGATACTGTTGACGTTTGTTCCTGTTTCCGGCGTCCATTCACATCTGAAAAGAAAATACAAAAAATCTGAATTTGTAACTTAAAAGCTTTTGTTCTAGAATCGAGTTAACACTTATTCATTGAAAGAACCAACATTTTTTACCACATAAATGTACACGAACTCGATGACCTTTTACATTTTAAATTACGAATTGATAAAGTTAAATAATACTTACAGTTAAATAAGCATTCCTGAAAGTAAAGTCAGGCATCTGAGGTTAAAATCCCACATCTGGACCAACATCATTGCACAAAATGGACGATAAACTATGGAAAGCGGTTTGCACAATTAATCCAATATCTATGGTTATCGACCAATAACTATAGATATCGGTATTGGTCGATAACCACGGATATTGGATAATTGTGCAAACCGCTGGCCATAATAACAACAACAAACAACGCAATGGCGTATGAAGTACATATTGAATGAGTTCGATCACTAACCATAACGGCATTTAAAGCACGAATGTTGATAAGTCAAACTGTATTATGGTTTCACATGATCGCTCTTCACAGAGGAAGGAGAAACAACACTACAAAAGTTCTCAGAATATCGACCAAGGTCTGACCACTGATTTTGCATGGTTGAACTCTAGTCGGTATTCGGAATAGCATTGTAGTATTTTCACATTTCCTTCCACAAAAAGGGCGAACAAAAGAACCTTAACCTTTTCCTCCACGTATACGCATCTTTAGGCATGTGCGCATAGAAGTCAACAGTACTTTTCCTCCTTAGACACACCTTTATTGCGTTAGCGAACAGTGTAGATCCAGATCAGCAGGCACATCCGTGCCGTCGGATCAGGATCTGCAATGGTCGCATTTTGGTCTGAAATGACCTAATGAATCAAAAAGCGAACACTCTAGATCCTGATCAGATGGCACGGATGTGCCGGCTGATCTTAATCTAAACTGTTCGCCCACGCAATATGAAGGAAAAGGTTAAGTGTTGTTGGCATATGCGCAATTGCTTAGCCAGTTACTGTAGTTGTTGATCTAACTCACTCATTATGACTTACAGCATTATTGAATTATTGCGCGATAAACACCGAAAAATCCGACATTGTTCCACGACGCTGATAAAACGGAAACTGTGCGCATCTTTTAATGCACTTTAGTCAACGATAAAATATTAAAATAATATCTTTAACCTTAACCTTAATCCTTAAACCTTAACCTTAAATCTTAACCTTAACCTTAAATCTTAACCTTAAATCTTAACCTTAAACCTTAACCTTAAATCTTTACCTTAAACCTTAACCTTAAATCTTAACCTTAAACCTTAACCTTAAATCATAACCTTAAACCTTAAATCTTAACCTTAAACCTTAACCTTAATCGGATTTGACAGAAAAGAAGGCGATCACAATATACCCTATACTTTACGATCTAGCAACAAAAATATTGTATAGTTTTAGTGTCTAGCGTCTTTATGTTTTAAAACATTTAGAACATACAATAAGCACATATTTACGTATAACGTGATTACTTCGCCAAAAATATTTCCAAATTAAGCCCAGACCATGACACGAAAACTGTACAAATTTAATTTTTATATTGAATTGATAACACTCACCATTATCTCTGGTCATTTTTCTGGTACAAAGATCACAAGAAGCTTCTAGTCCCGACAACTTTTCCAGTACAAAGGCAACCATCAACATCTAGTCCTGGTAACTTTTCCGATGCACAGTTCACCATCGTTATCTGACATTCATATGGCACTTGTATAAGGTATTCTATCCCATCATGAAATCGATCCTGTGAAAATTTTTTTTTTCTAAAAAATGGTTCTGTTAATCATTATTTGCTACAAAAATAAACGAGTTTTACATTGCTTAGTTTGTGTGTGCGCCTTTGCTTGCCTTTTGTAGTAGTTTTTAGAAATGTCATGGAAACAAAAACATTACTCGGTAAATCAAATAAAGTACTGCAATATTCAAGAAGTTTTACTCACCATCTTAACTGTGTTCTCTCAATAATCAGCACTTAAGTTGTATGAACAGCCTCCTGGAGAATGAAAAGAACATTTTGCATATATCTATTACGTGACATTGTTTACAATGTACTCTTTAAGATTCAAAGCATATTTTCGCTAAGTAATTTATGTAAGAATTTCGCCTTTTAGTTTAAAGAATAAACTCGATATGTTAATCTACTATGCTGATAACCACATTAATTGGTAGTTTTTTCGAAAAGCCAAGTACTTTACAGGTCATCGTAACATTTCAAAAAAAAGGATCGGTTTTCTAATGAAATGCTTAGAATGCAGCAGAAAACTATGGTACCAAAAATGTTAGCATTAAAAAGAATTCTGTACTTACGATGTGATATAACGTCAACAGCGCGACACTATTTTTCTGGTTGTGGAAAAAACACAAACCCGTCTTAAACACCGATTCCGTAAGGTGTACTATGGCAAGCGGATTGCACAATTATTCCGATATCCATGGTTATTGACGATAACTGGTTATCGGCCGATATCTAGGGTTTTCACCAATAACTATGGTTATCGGGCTGTTACCCTAGTTATTGTCAATAACCTTGGTTATCGTGCCGATATCTATAGTTATTGGTCTATAACCATGGATATCGGATTTATTGTGAAAACCGCTTGCCATTGTGTACCTTCTATTCCAAAGCCGAAAACACCGTAAGAAACCGGAAAACCACCACCAACGCTTAAACGTGAAAATATTAATTTACCGTTATTTGTTTTTATACCTCAATAGGAAGTTAAAATAAGACAAGCAATGCGATCCCCATTTACCAGACCCCAAGGATCTAGACACAGTATGTTATACAGTTCATTATATACTCACCATAATTATCAAGGGAGCGTTGTCGTCGTCGCTTTGGGCACGTCAAAGGAATTGCAGGCACAATTTTCTGAAGAAAAGAAAAGCAAAATGGAATGACAAGAAGCTAAGGTTGTTTGTACTGACGCTCCTTTTTTGCTTGAGATGTTTACTTAAAAATAATTAAAAACAACAGTATGCCTTTAGCCCAATTTCAAATGCAGATGGCAGGGTATTTCAACATTTTTAAATGGTAACATAATATCATTTAATTGTAACATTTGCTTATTTGTTAAGAGCAGAAATGGCCTATAATGATTATGCTATTCTAAGTTTTAAAAACTTCAGCAAATGCAGTAGTTTTCAAAACTAAGAATAGTATAAAAGAAGATCCCGTAATATACAATAATCACTTACTTGTGGTAAAATATCAACGACGCCTGTGATCTTCGGCAACTACCTTCCAAACCGCCGTAAACAATCGTAGTCTTCTACGTCACTTAAACCGACTCAAAACACCGGCAATATTCCAAAGCTTATAAACACTAGGTTTCAGATTTATGTGTGTTTTGTTTTGTATGTGAAAAATGTAGAGATGCGTGGGTGTCAAGAAATGTGAAGAGTTTATTTGTGAAGTTCATCCCAGTGTAACGCTCTAAGCATACTACGCCCAAGATCATAAAACGAAATTTTGAGATAAGTCTCATATCTCAAGCATCCGATTGGATGTAATGGCATGTGGTTGCGATTTCGGCCAATCAGATGCTTGAGATATCAGACTTGTCCCCATTCTTGATTTTATTTCCTTGGACCCTTCCTTTTTCTAATGACCTTAATTACGGTAAAAAGATTGCTTCTAAATCGCATCGAAAGCCCAAGATCATAAAACTAAGATTGGTGACCAGTCTCAAACTCAAGCATTTAATTGGCTGAAATGGTGACCAGTCACCATTTCAGCCAATCAGATGCTTGAGATTTAAGAATGGTCTCCTGATTAAGGTTTATGACCTTGGGCCCAGGATTTGTCATTCACAAAACTCCATCCAGTTTACAGTCAGTCTAAAAAAAACATTATTGTATTTGGTAGCCACTGACCTGATTTACAGTCTCCTCAAAACACACCAGGGCCCAAGATCATAAAACTAAGATTTGAGCAGTCTCAAATCTTAAGGATCTGATTGGCTGAAATGGCGATTGGTCGCCATTTCAGCCAATCAGATGCTTGAGATTTGACTGAACTCCAGATTTAGTTTTATGATCTTGGGCACAGTGTTGTATTTACTAACATGAAATCCGGTTTACAGTCTTCTTAAAAACATACCGGTGTGTATTCGTAATACTCTGATCAAGTTATATATTTTGCATTCAATAAAAAAATAAAAAAAATAAAGGAACGACTGATACTTCGATGGGATGACTTCACAAATAAAAAACGCTCACAGAATAAAGCGCTCATAAAACAATTAAAATTAAAACACACACACACACACACACACACTTATTATCATTATTAATAAGACAAAATATACGTTTTTTAGAATTTTTATGTCAAATGTCTGCCAATTCCTTCTTCGAGCTTTATTCTGTGACCCTTAGAAAAACAAACATCTAACAACAAAAATGAATGACGTCATAACCTTACAAACTAAGCAGGTATCCTTGATAACATATTTATTGTATATTATAACCGAGGCAACTCTAAAAACATGTTAAGTATTTATATATTGGGGATAAAAGTGTTATTTCGGATACCTTTGTTAGAAACTCGCAAACACAAACTAATGTTCAGTGTTTTGAGTTGTGAAATGTGTGTATGTTGTGGTTTTTTAATTCAGCTTCACTAATTTTATTTCCTTAAACCTTCCAGTAAAAAGTCCATGGTGCCAAGTGCCCCATATAGGACTTTATTCGATGTAAAATGTTTAATTATAAAAACAACAACATGCAAACTCAGCAAACAGTGTTAGTTCAAGCTCCTACCTCGTGTTTCTTCATCATAGAGGTGCCATCTCTATGATCTCTTTTCGTCAGCTCTACAGGAACAATTAGTCTACACAATTTAGATGCTCTCATTAGCGTCCCGCAGCAGCCATAGCCCTGCGAGACACAGATTTAAGCGTCTAAAAGATGCAGATTCTTACCTTCATCCATACATTGTAAGCTGTGTCCTCGTCATGACAGCAATGGTGTGCCTAAGGTTCACTACAAGTAGGTTGTCAAGAGTCTCACTAGTCTCACCGTCAGTGGTGAGCAATTGCTTCAATGTTGGTCCGAAATATAAAGGCTTGAAACGCAAGATTCGGGCTCATAAGTTAACTTAAAAGACTTATTAATAGAAACGTTAATCGTCCCAAACCCAAGCTTGAAACGCAAGGATCGAGCTCATAGGTTGACTTAGACTTATAATTAGAAAAGTGAATCGTCCCGAAAGAGGAGTTCGGGCTCATAAATAGACAAAGACTTCTTAATGCAAAAGTGAATCGTCCCGAACCCTTTGTTTCTGAACATGTTAGATAGTGGCTCATAAGATGATGAACTAATGTCAGATGTAGTTTTTATGGACAAATGGTTCATGTTAGTTGTTATTCGTGAGGAAGCCCATTGGTGCGTGTAGATCGTGGTTCGAGCGGCGCACTGGTACACATTTGTCGTGGCCAATTGGTACAAGTAAGCCGTGGTTCGAAAGGCGTGATTGGTACATGTAAATCGTGGGTGGAGCACCTCCTGATATGCTGAGTTACTGGTGTAGATCGTACAATTGGGATCTAAGACAACTACTGTTTGATTTAAATATTGAAATTGTCCACTTCCTAACATGTTCCTGTGCCCTGGTGTATTTATATTTTGATGTGTGATTTTTGGAGACTTCAGACAAAAATCAAACAAATTCATAACGAGACAAAATAAATATTCACTAAATACGAAGCGTTCATGGCCTCTCTAAAACCTATTGGGGTCATGGTTTGATAACAAAAAATGGAACAAGTTTCAGGAGGCCTATGTCCAATTTTATAAAACTAAATCTGGGGACCAGTCTCATATCTCAAGCATCTGATAGGCTGAAATGGCGACTGGTCAGATGCTTGAGATTTGAGACTGGTCTCCAAATCTCAGTTTTATCATATTTTGCCATAATGCTTCACGTACTTTGTGGTTCGATTGGTCCAACAGTGGTACAAGCAGCCTAATGGTACACTTCAGTCTTGGTTCGAGTGGCCAAACAGAGCATATAATCCGTGGTTCGATGATACCTGCAAGCCGTGTTTCGAGTGGCCTAATAGTACATGTTAAGTCGTGGTCCGAGCGGCCAAGTGGTACATGTACATGAACGTCATGGTTCGAATGTAAGTGTAATAATGTTGATAATGCGGTCTAATAGTACGAGACGCCAACATCACACTACGAGGGATTTGTGCAGTAACTTGACAACATTACTTGGATATCCATTTTACTAAACTAAAATAAGCATTTATAAATCTTAATAAAGAAAATAAATAATTTAAGGACCGTTAACAGAAATCGTTAAAAGTTCTTATTGTGTAATGAATGTGATTCCAAAACATTTAAAGAAATATTTATTACGTCCATAAAAGAACGTGTATTAAAATGAAGATGATAATAAAATAACTCCTTAAACATTGAAAGAACTATTTCCTAGTTTTAATTGTCCTTAGATTACTTCAAAGATAACGTAGTACGCGATAATAAAGACAAGAAAAGTTATCAACAATAAGTGTTAAGAAACTCAATAGTTAATATCAAACCGCAAAATCATAATTTAAAAAATAAGGCTATGACGTCATTCAGATAGATAAAAAGAAACCCTGGTATCTTAGCTGTCCGCCATAACATTGTGTGTATTACTTACGTCATTACTACGTTATGAAATATGAATAGTTATCTGTGGAACATGCCAAATACCAGAATATCTTAATATCCCATGTAACAACGGTTGACTCACAGGACTTCTAATGGTCTTGCCTATCTTGAAGCAAGTCCTTCCAGATGCAAGTCTGTCTGGGTTGGAGGTCCGTATTTGAGTCTAGTGGAAGCATCCAACCTGCTCTCAAGACCTTGAAATCCAAACCGTCGAAATAGTCTGCAAAGACAAAAGCATAATTCGATTCGTTTGAATCCCATAGCAGAAAAGCTATATGGACCAAAATGTCGGATTGTTGTAGCGTAGTTTAGCTGGTATATATACTTAAAGAAATTAGTAATACAACTTCTTTAAACACAGTCAGTGGCATAATTTGCGGCTGTGCCGGCTGATCTGGATCTGCACTGTTCGTCAATGCCATAATTGAGTATAAATGTAAGAAAAGATTAGGAATCAGAGACCAGGGCTGAAGATTATATAACAGATTCGAAACCAACTGAGATTTGAAACCAGTCTTAAATCTCAAGCATCTGATTAGCTGAAATTGACACAAGTCCTCGGACACTGATGCCCCTACTGCGGCAATAACATTTGTAATAACAAAGGGCTATAAGTCTGGTAAAAATGGCCACAGGAAAAAACCCTTCCTTAACGATCATCTACACATCCTGTTTAATCATCTGTGCAAGTTTCAAAGAAAGCCGCCCGAGAGTTTTGAAGGATTTGATGCCACAAAATTTGGAGGACGTGCGATGGAGGGACGGACGGATAGACAGACGGACGAGTACAACTCTATATGCTTCTCACGTCTTGGGAGCATAAAAACCCGCGACTATTAAGACAACTTGCCTTAGACCTTGAATTTTCAGGAAGCCACGATTTCTTCACCAATGCATCACTTGTTTAAGTACACCTCGGTCAACACACCATTCGAACAGCAATACAGCTTTTTTCATGTACGTAGAATTTGAATTTGAAAACTGAAAAAGTAAATATATGTTTATAAAGCATATAAAGTAACACTTTCCACAACTGAATAAAAAATATTAAATTTCTTCTCGATCCTTCACGTTTCTGTTGTTGTTTTAAAAAATAAACTTTGAATAATTGAAATTTAAAATACTGCACAATTACCATCACGAAATGTAGATTGTTTAACGTGTAGAGATTAAATCGTCCTCATGGTAAACACATGACATGAAATCTCTAGTGCGTTTAAAACTAGCTAAATAAAATCAATAACCAAACACATCATCCATAGCCCAGTGTGGTCACTGACTCATGCAAAAAGCATTCAAATCATGCCAGGTGCTTACCATTTAGGCCGATTGAAAGAAAAACTAATTCCATTTCGACACCTCATAATTGTTAATTTAAAATCAAAAGGACTGTCGCGTCGGAAAGAACTTAAACCTTTACAGCTCTACTGACAAATTGGGTTAGAAATGACCGCAAAACAGTGTCCAAGATCGTAAAACTAAATCTGGAGACCAGTCGCAATCTCAAGCATCTGACTGGCTGAAATTGAGACATGTCTCCATTTCAGCCAATCAGTTGCTTGAGATTTGAGACTGGTCTCTAAACTCAGGGCCCAAGATCATAACATCAGTCTCAAATCTCGAGCATCTGATTGGCTGAAAAGGCGACTGGTTTATCGCTATCCCAGCCCAGGCCAGGGTTCATTTGTTGTTGGAATTCGAACATGAGAAATGTAAAAATATAAAAATCATCTTACCAAAAGTTTTCACAATGGATACATGTTTTTTAAATATGTTTTGTTAATCCAAGTTAATATTTTTCACAGAAAAAGATGAGAACACATTAATTCCTTCTTTAAATTGGCATCATAGAGTCCAATAACCAAAAGACAATCCGTTTAGAACAAATCCAATTCGCGCCAGTTGAAATTGACAATGTTTGCTGTTAATTTCATTAGCGATGCATACCATTAATTGTGTTGTGACTGAATGGGGCGGAGTTTAGCTATTTCGTAAACAAATAGCCAAGTTCTTATTTACCGATCGTTTTTTTTTTAAATTTTGTTTTAATTCTTGTCCGAAAACAGGCCGCTAATTTTGGATTGTATTTTTTTATTTCGACACTTCGTATTGACATATTGCAGCAAGGTTTGGGAGGATTCAGGGATGGTCAGGGAAAGGCATGCAAAAGAGTTCCTCTTAAAAAAAAAACTGACGTAATGATGGCGATGAACTACAGTTGTCAGGCTGGGACCGAACCATGTGTGCAACTTGAATTGAGTAACAAGAACATTCGCGGCCAAATATACCATTCCTAAGGTAGACAGAACTACGTTTTGTTTATAGTTAAAGCGTGCACAAATTAATAAATAAATAAAAATGCGCATCATTATTAATTAAAAAAACTTACATGATTTGGTTACATGTATGCGTCCCCTCCATTTTCAGCCGCAAGCAACACTGAGTGAGCAAAGCGTTATAATCCCCTGTGGTAAAACCAGTTTTCATTCGTCACGGCAAGGTGACCAGTCCGTTTTTTCCCGTGGAGAAGTCCCTTTCGATTGGCGGTTTTTTTTTTACACAGGACGTAAATGCTGATAATTTCGTGCGCAAAATCGTGACTATAAATAACTGGCCTTAGTACACGAATGTTGTTAACATTGTTTATATTTTGCTGTGGTGGGGGTGGAGGGAGGTCTTTTGGGAGAGGAAGTCTTTTAGGGAGAGGTCTTAAATATTTATCTAGATCAAATGCCAGACTGTATTTGTTATTCTGGACAATGCGGTTTATATTTTTACCATAATTGGCTTTTTGAAACTCTAATTAATTCACGAGATGTACTCTATAAATTTTGAACAATTAAATAAATGCACTTATCTTATTTCATAATTTCATTTAAGAGTGGCTATAATTATTACTTGTGCACATATCACAAACAATTTATCATCGCCGTGAACAGAGGCCTGTGCCCAAGATCATACAATTAAGATTGGATACCAGTCTAAAATCAGATGCTTGAGATTTGAGACTGGTCTCCAGATTGTTATGATCTTGGGCACGGGTTTTGACACAGGATTTTGCATTTTAGCGGCCCAATGCCAAAGGACGAACGTTATGATTTCCCGTTAATTATATGTATGAAAACGATGACGCGAAGTGAAGCAATTTAGATTTGTGAAGTAAGCGGCGTAGCGGCCTAGCGGCCTGGCGGCGTGAAGTTAGCGGCCTGGCGGCGTAGCGGCCTGGCGGCGTGGTTAGCAGCCTGGCGGCCTGGCGGCGTGCAGTTAGCGGCCTGGCGGCGTGAAGTCAGAGGCCTGGCGGCCTAGCGGCCTGGCGGCGTGAAGTTAGCGGCCTGGCGGCCTAGCGGCGTGAAGATGGGTGCCTTTATCACAATTTAGGTTGATCTTAAAAACGGATTGAAATCTATTTTTACAGCATATAATGTAAATTGCAGGGGTGTATAAGAAAGTTATCGACATGATTTAGCTTTTATTTAATTAAAATAAATTATTTAACAAAGTTCTAGCTTATCTGAAAAGACGACTCGGAATCTCTGTGTACATTTACTCGCATGTACTCTTTGTAAATTACATTTCAGTTGATGATTAATTAAAATATCAACAAGAACTAGCTTTGATTTTTTTAACTTTTCGAAGCCTGGCGACCGAGCGGCCTAGCGGCCTGGCGGCATAAACTTTAAATTTATCATAATTTATGTTTATCGTAAAATTGTCTTGAAATCGATCTTTTCAACATGTAATGTACTTTTCAGAGGTGAATTAGCAAACTATCAACAAGAACTAGCTTTGATTTTTTTTAAGTTTTCGAAGCCTGGCGGCCTAGCGGCCTGAACTTAAAATTTATCATAATTTATGTTTATCTTAAAAATGTCTTGAAATCGATTTTTTTCAGCATGTAATGTCCTTTTCAGGGGTGAATAAGCAAACTATTTTTCGTTTTCGATGCCTGGTGGCCTAGCGGCCTTAGGGCCTGGCGGCCTAGCGGCCTGAACTTAAAATTTATCATAATTTATGTTTATCTTAGAAATGTCTTGAAATCGATTTTTTCAGCATGTCATGTACTTTTCAGGGGTGAATAAGCAAAATATCAACAAGAACTAGCTTTGATTTTTTTTAAGTTTTCGAAGCATGGCGGCCTAGCGGCCTGGCGGCCTTGTGGCCTGACGGCCTAGCGGCCTTGCGGCCTGAACTTAAAATTTATAATAATTTATGTTTATCTTAAAAATGTCTTGAAATCGATTTTTTTTCAGCATGTAATGTACTTTTCAGGGGTGAATAAGCAAAATATCAACAAGAACTAGCTTTGTTTTTTTTTTAAGTTTTCGAAGCCTGGCGGCCTAGAGGCCTAGCGGCATGGCGACCTAGCGGCCAAGCGGCCTGGCGGCCTAGCGGTCTGAATTTAAAATTTAGCATAATTTATGTTTTTCTTAAAATGTCTTGAAATCGATTTTTCCAGCAGTGGATTCGATCTCATTGAGTATTCGCTGTCAGTGTAGAACGAATACCCAACTCACAGCTGGCAGTGCATTCGATCTCATTTGAGTATTCGCTGTCGGTGTAGAACGAATACCCAGCTCAAAAATATATTGAAACCATTGATTTTTTTATCATGTAATGTACATTTCAGGTGTGAATAAGCAAATATCCTAATGATATCGAATCTACTGCCAGCTGTGAGTTGAGTATTCGTTCTACACTGACAGTGAATACTCAAATGAGATCGAATCAACTGCTAGCAGTGAGCTGGGTATTGGCTCTACACTGAAAGCGATTACCCCGATGAGATCGAATCCACTACCAGTGGTGATTTGGGTATTCGCTCTACACTGACAGCGAATACCATAATGAAATTGAATCCACTGCCAGCAGTGAGTTGGGTATTCGCTTTACACAAACAGCGAATACCCTAATTAGATCGAATCCACTGCCAGTTTTTGGTTAACATTACGTCGTCCTATATTTCCGCCATTTAATGATCAGTTATCATGTTTTACCGTTCCACTCGCAATAACGAGATCTTAATATTGTTCTGCAGGCCTGAGGAAATTTAAGTAAAGCGATGCAAATAAATAAAAAACGTGGGGCTCGAAACCGAGTCTGGTCTCGATTTCTGATTTTTCTTTTATTTCAAATAGGTACAGATCACTATGGTAGGCATACATATTTGCGAGGGTTGAAATTCTGGTTCCAACCATGTATGAATTGTTTGGCCAGATAAGAAGACTGTACAGATCCGAGCCTCCGTAATTGCGATTATATGCAGAATATGGATTTGTTCTATTGTTAAACGTTACGTCGTCCTAAATCTCCACCATTCTATGAACATTTTTTTATGTTTTATATACCATTTTAATCGCAAGAACGAGATCTTAAAATTATTCAGCATGCCGGAAGAGATCGCAACAAAGGAATCCAGGTTACAGCGAAAGAAGGAGGGTTTTAATCCGAGGTTGGTCTCGGTTTTTGATATATTTTTTATTTAAAATAAGGACATATCGTAAAGATAAACATACATATTTTCGAAGGTTTTAATTCCGGTTCCAACCATGAATGGATTGTTTGGCTAGTTTAGAAGACTGTCCAGATCCGAGCCTCCGTAATTGCAATTATATGCAGAATTTGGCTTTTTTTTCTGGGTAAAAATTACGTCGTCCTAAATCTCCGCCATTTCATGAACAGTTGTCATGTTTTATATACCATTTTATTCGCAATAAAGAAATCTGAAAATTATTCTACAGGACTGAAGAGACCGCACTAATTCAAACCAGGTTAAAGCGAAAGAAGTAGGGCTCGAATCCGAGGCTGGTCTCGGTTTCTGATATTTATTTCATGGAAAGAGTGACATATCGTAACGGTAAACATACATGTTTGTGAGGTTTAAATTCTGGTTCCAACCATATATAGATTGTTTGGCCAGCTTAGAAGACTGTACAGATCCGTGCCTCCGTAATTGCGATTATGTGCAGAATATGGATTTGTTCTATTGTTAAACGTTACGTCGTCCTAAATCTCCACCATTCCATGAACATTTTTTTATGTTTTATATACCATTTTAATCGCAAGAACGAGATCTTAAAATTATTCAGCATGCCGGAAGAGATCGCAACAAAGGAATCCAGGTTACAGCGAAAGAAGGAGGGTTTTAATCCGAGGTTGGTCTCGGTTTTTGATATATTTTTTATTTAAAATAAGGACATATCGTAAAGATAAACATACATATTTTCGAAGGTTTTAATTCCGGTTCCAACCATGAATGGATTGTTTGGCTAGTTTAGAAGACTGTCCAGATCCGAGCCTCCGTAATTGCAATTATATGCAGAATTTGGCTTTTTTTTTCTGGGTAAAAATTACGTCGTCCTAAATCTCCGCCATTTCATGAACAGTTGTCGTGTTTTATATACCATTTTATTCGCAATAAAGAAATCTGAAAATTATTCTACAGGACTGAAGAGACCGCACTAATTCAAACCAGGTTAAAGCGAAAGAAGTAGGGCTCGAATCCGAGGCTGGTCTCGGTTTCTGATATTTATTTCATGGAAAGAGTGACATATCGTAACGGTAAACATACATGTTTGTGAGGTTTAAATTCTGGTTCCAACCATATATAGATTGTTTGGCCAGCTTAGAAGACTGTACAGATCCGTGCCTCCGTAATTGCGATTATGTGCAGAATATGGATTTGTTCTATTGTTAAACGTTACGTCGTCCTAAATCTCCACCATTCTATGAACATTTTTTTATGTTTTATATACCATTTTAATCGCAAGAACGAGATCTTAAAATTATTCAGCATGCCGGAAGAGATCGCAACAAAGGAATCCAGGTTACAGCGAAAGAAGGAGGGTTTTAATCCGAGGTTGGTCTCGGTTTTAGATATATTTTTTATTTAAAATAAGGACATATCGTAAAGATAAACATACATATTTTCGAAGGTTTTAATTCCGGTTCCAACCATGAATGGATTGTTTGGCTAGTTTAGAAGACTGTCCAGATCCGAGCCTCCGTAATTGCAATTATATGTAGAATTTGGCTTTTTTTTCTGGATAAAAATTACGTCGTCCTAAATCTCCGCCATTTCATGAACAGTTGTCATGTTTTATATACCATTTTATTCGCAATAAAGAAATCTGAAAATTATTCTACAGGACTGAAGAAATTCAAACCAGGTTAAAGCGAAAGAAGTAGGGCTCGAATCCGAGGCTGGTCTCGGTTTCTGATATTTATTTCATGAAAAGAGTGACATATCGTAACGGTAAACATACATGTTTGTGAGGTTTAAATTCTGGTTCCAACCATATATAGATTGTTTGGCCAGCTTAGAAGACTGTACAGATCCGTGCCTCCGTAATTGCGATTATGTGCAGAATATGGATTTGTTCTATTGTTAAACGTTACGTCGTCCTTAAACTCCACCATTTTATGAACATTTTTTTATGTTTTATATACCATTTTAATCGCAAGAACGAGATCTTAAAATTATTCTGCTGCCGGAAGAGATCGCACCAAAGCAATACACGTTAAAGCGAAAGAAGGAGGGCTTTAATCCGTGGCTGGTCTCGGTTTCTGGTATCTTTTTTCTTTAAAATTTGGACATATCGTAACAGTAAACATACATATTTTCAAAGGTTTAAATCCCGGTTCCAACCATGTAAGGATTGTTTGGCAAGCTTTGAAGACTGTACAGATCCGAGCCTCCGTAATTGCGAGTATATGCAGAATATGGCATTCTTTGTATAAGTAAACATTACGTCGTCCTAAATCTCCGCCAGTTGATGAACAGTTTTCATGTTTTATATACCATTTTACTCGCAACAAAAGAGATCTGAAAATTATTCTACATACCAGAAGAGACCGCAACAAAGCAATCAAGGTCAAAGCGAAAGACGTAAGGCACCAATCCGAGGCTGGTCTCGGTTTCTGATATTTATTTCATTAATCAAGGACATATCTTAAATGTAAACATATATGTTTGCGAGGGTTTAAATTCTGACTCCAACCATGTATAGATTGTTTGACCAGCTAAGAAGACTGTACAGATCCGAGCCTCAGTAATAGCGGTTATATGCAGAATATGGATTTGTTCTATCTTCAAACATTACGCAGAATGCACTGCTGGACATTCAAAACATGCATAAAATCGAACTTCAAAGAATCAAGAAGGCCGCCAGGCTTCGAAAACTTATTATATAATAAAAAAAGCAAAGCTAGTTCTTGTTGATATTTTGCTTATTCACCCCTGAACTGTGCATTACATGCTGAAAAATCGATTTCAAGACGTTTTAAGATAAACATAAATTATGATAAATATTAAGTTTAGGCCGATAGGCCGCCAGTCCGCTAGGTCGCCAGGCCGCCAGGCTTCGAAAACTCAAAAAAAATCAAAGCTAGTTCTTGTTGATATTTACCTTATCATCCCTGAAATGTACATTGCATGCTGTAAAAATCGAATTCAAGCCGTATTTAAGATAAACATAAATTATGATAAATATTAAGTTTAGGCCGCCAGGCTTCGAAAACTTAAAAAAAAAGCTAGTTCTTGTTGATATTTTGCTTATTCGTACCTGAAATGTACATTACATGGTGAAAAAATCGATTTCAAGACGTTTTAAGACATAAATTATGATAAATATTAAGTTTAGGCCGCCAGGCCGCCAGGCTTCGAAAACTTAAAATTATCAAAGCTAGTTCTTGTTGATATTTTACTTTATCATCCCTGAAATGTACATTGCATGCTGTAAAAATCGAATTCAATCCGTTTTTAAGATAAATTATGATACATATTAAGTTTAGGCCGCTAGGCCGCCAGGCTTTGAAAACTTAAAAAAAATCAAAGCTAGTTCTTGTTGATATTTTGCTTACCCCTGAAAAGTACATTACATGATGAAAAAATCGATTTCAAGACATTTTAAGATAAACATAAATAATGATAAATTTTAAGTTTAGGCCGCTAGGCCGCTAGGCCGCCAGGCTTCGAAAAGTTAAAAAAAGTCAAAGTCAAAGCTAGTTCTTGTTGATATTTCAATTAATCATCAACTGAAATGTAATTTACAAAGAGTACATGGGAGTAAATGTACACAGAGATTCCGAGTCGTCTTTGCAGATAAGCTAGATCTTTGTTAAATACTTTATTATAATAAAATAAAAGCTAAATCATGTCGATAACTTTCTTATACACCCCTGCAATTTACATTATATGCTGTAAAAATAGATTTCAATCCGTTTTTAAGATCAACCTAAATTGTGATAAAGGCAGTCATCTTCACACCGCTAGGCCGCCAGGCCGATAACTTCACGCCGCCAGGCCGCTAGGCCGCTAACTTCACGCCGCCAGGCCGCTAGGCAGCCAGGCAGCTAACTTCACGCCGCCAGGCCGCTAGGCCGCCAGGCCGCTAACTTCACGCCGCAAGGCCGCTAGGCCGCTAACTTCACGCCGCAAGGCCGCTAGGCCGCTAACTTCACACATCTAAGCAATTTATATCTTCCGATGCGATCCTTCTTTACCTCTGTGGATTCTAGAGATTTTTTCCATCTTCCTTTCTGTGTCTGTCTACTTCAAAAATCAACTCTACCAGCGTCCAGGGCCTATAATCGGAAAACTAAAACTGGAGACCAGTCTAAAATCTCAAACATCTGATTGGCTGAAATGGAGACTGGTTGCCATTTCAGCCAATCGCATGCTTGAGATTTGAGACTGGTCTCCAATCTCAGTTTTATGATTTTGGCCTAGGACCCATAGATCATAAAACAGAATCAGAAGACCGGTCTCAAATCTCAAACGTCTGATTCAGATCTAAATCAGATGCTTGAGATTTGAGACTGGTCTCTTGTATCAGTTTTATGATCTTTGACCCAGTTTGAATCTTCTAAGGAATTGTCGAAATTCTTCAAAACTGATCGTCAAAGCATTGGACACCAGCTAATTGTCTTTAGTCGTTTGATGAATTCAAGTGAAAATGCAGCAAAATTTTGTTTTGGAGGTTTTTAAAAACAAGCGAAATTTGCTTAGCTTTTAAAACATACTCTGGGGAAGCGAGCCCCCCCCCCACACACACACACATACACCACCACCACCACCACCACCACCACCACCGTAAAAATACATTGACTCCTCTATTAACACCATCTCTGTGCCTGGACAAAAGTGGTCTTAATTCAGGGGTAGAAAATAGTGCAAACCTGTTAAATTAAAGATACATTGAAATAGTGATGTGTGGTCTAAATTTCAGGTTGGTCTTTACGGCGGGGTTTACTGTACTTAATAAATCATATCTAATGAATAAAAAGCACAGGGAAGGAGTGTTCGCAAGAGGGTTGATTGTCCAATTCTTCGAATCAGGCAGGCATAGCGGAGCTAGCCAAAGTATGGCCATTTGCTCAACTGGCAAGGAGCTAAGATGAGTGCAATCGAACCCCGTTTTCCAAATATTGATTTGAATTTCACAAAAGCTTAATATCTGAGAAAAAAGCATCTAGAGAACGCGAAAAGCCGGATTGTAGAAGACAAAATCAGTTTTAATCAACTTTTTCAAGATCGTTTAGTGGCGGGCGGGGGCAAGAAGGCAATTACAGTCCAAGGTCAAAGGCATTATAATTAATTTTGAGCCAGGGCGTGGTGACTGTTGACAGGGGAGTCTGGAATAGCAAGTGATAAAAATAAAACAGTAAAGTGATATCAATGGGGGAAGGGGAGAGGGACAGGATAGAAAATATATTTTGTTTTGGAAAATAAACTTAAATTATGAAACAATTCACCAATGTTCTAGACATAGACTGCATTTTGGTCTCCATCTTATACCGACTTCGAAATACTGATTACTGTAGATCATTTGTGTGTCTAAGTTGAGACTTCTTCAAAGCAGTTAAAGTGAAGTTACTTAGTCTTTAAACATACTTTTAACCGATGTAAACAGACTAACCGACCGACCGACTGGCCGACAGACAGACCATAAGAATGGATTTGTTTCCAAAAATCAAAGCGATTTAAGAAATCGCCCAGTTCTAAAAAAAAAAAACACGCTTCAAAGCTACAATCGCCGATTCGTTCTTAAGGCAGGGGCGTAAGCAAGGCATTTAGTGGGAACTTGTAATTTTGCAAAAAGTTTTTACGACTGCTTAAAAATACTCAAAATTCAAATATTTATTTCGACATAAAATAACAAGAATTGAAATTCGAGACTACTTTTTAATGAAAGCGACGAAGTTTTCCGCCGAGTCTCGCGTAAAGGAAAGTTCAGGTGAAGGTCAAAGGGAGGTAACTTAAATAACTATGTCGACTATATCTGCATGGATTATCTCTCTTCTCATTTTCGTACTAACAGGGACATATGTCAACATGCCTTATTCTTTGTTATTGCCTTTGATGTAAAACATATGAAATTAAAGTTTATAGGACGAGTGGACACTTGTTTCTTTTTTCTCATTCATTTCAAACGCGTGTTTTAACAACAAGCAATTTTAATGAACTGTTTTCACACAAGTATAATTTCCACTGACTGTTTAATTTCAATTCTGCATATCCGAATCGAATTAGTTAATGCAAATGAAAAAGGCGATACAATTAGGAGCTGTCCGATCATATCATTCAACAATTACTTGAAAATCAACATTGTTGTTGTTGTTTTTGTTGTTTTTGTTTTATTCAAATATCATTTGACAAAAATAATTAATATTATATTTTGTTAAAAAACCTCTGCAAATTAAACAGAATTCATATACTGTAGCAATGAATTAGGATACGTCGCTTCACTGGCGCTTGACCAGCCGCCCAACCCCCTGCCAAACCTTACTAATACGCCTTTTTTGTAAAAATGGTGTCAAGTCACTAATATTATTCCATTCTATCAAATTATGCGAAAATACTACGTCAAAATCGTATTCTAAAAAAAAATATATTTCTAAGTATAAAATTGAATAATGGTCAGGAACGGCTCCAGACCCCATTCGAGAGGCTGTTTTTCCTACAATACGGCGGTTTCCAGCCTGAAAGCTGTTTGGTTCAACGCAACAGTGTCTGATCTAACAGTAAATGTCAAACCAAGTCTCACCAAAAGCTCGAAATATTGCGTAATATTCAACAGAAAACGGCCTCTGAAATGCAGGTTTGAAAAAACAGCCTCTCAAACGGGGGTAGGATCTGGAGCCGTTCCTGACCATTATTCAATTATATACTTAGAAATATTATATTTTTTAGAATACGATTTTGACGGTGTATTTTGGCATATTTTGATAGAATGGAATAATATTAGTGACTTGACACCATTTTTACAAAAAAGGGCGTATAAGTAAGGGTTGGCAGTGGGTGGGGCGGCTGGTCAAGAGCCAGTGCGTCGCTTAGTGCATTTTTAGTATATGACACATCTTTTTTACCTATACATTTAAATGTTTGTTTGCTAGTCGTGAGTTATTTCTTTGATCGGGTTTGTCAAAAAAAGTGTTATGTATACGTTCATGAAGCTACATGTATAAATGCGAGTTGGCCTGCTAGCAATCTGATACACTGGTGGGATTGAATGTTTCCTAGAGACCAGAGAAATTTATGGTCATTTGACTGTTATCGCCGATCCCAAGGACTGATAAGCTGAACTTCCCCTGGATGCTTGATGCTAAACATGTTTGTTTATAAAGCCGCGATTTGCTATAAACCAGTTTCACGCAGCTTAAGAACATGGAATATTTAACATGTGTCTGTCATGTTATCTTATTGTAATAATCACTACTTGGCTTGTATAAACATTTTCATATTATGTCCCAGGCATTTTGCATTTGGGAACATTTTCGATTTTAAGTTAAGTAAAGTTTTGTTTCGATACTTTAATATACACTGAAAAAAGATTATATAATATCATTTTATAATTTTCACAATTATTATTTGTACAACAATATGGTGTAAACTAAATTAAAAAAAAACAACTGTAAATTAAGAAAGGTGTAGACGTTCACAACGGTTGCTTTGGGAGACTTTACGGCCGCCACACTGCTCAACCTGCGCTACAGTGAAGTGTAATTACAATAAAGCTTGCTTCAGACAAGGAATCAAAACCGTACGGTGCGTCGCCTCGTAACTCTAAGCACGTTACCTAATAAGCTAGTTTGGATAAGTTCCGAAAGGTTGCACGGATAACCCTGATAAACGTGACAACCATTATCAGACACCGATATCCGGTTGTTAGATATATTCACAATTTGTAATCGGAGTAGATGCTCACACTGGGCGAACAAAACATGTTGAAAGCTCAAAACCAAGCGTCTTCAAATTCAAATATTATTTAAATTAGCGCTGATAGTAAATTAAAGGGAGATGTGCAGGGTCGAGCAGGTGTACTCTGTAAAATCGTAAACAGATCGATCTATGTAACACTTACGTGTACTTTTCACTAAACTCTACATTTCAAAACCTCCAGGAGGAAGTTTTCGGTTAATTTTACCATTTTACCGGACCTGAAAACAATCCGCTGAAGAAATCCCTATACAAAAATACATTCTATATTTAGCGATCATTCTATATTTAGCTCATCGCTGAGCTTACTATTCGTGGTGGCCCATGCATTTTGAAACAAATGGCGACGTCGATAGTCGGCAAGGTACACCGAATGCGTATTTTGGTTGAAGTGATCACGTGACAATCCCAAAAAAAAACCCACCGCGGCTTTACGCGGGAAATACAAAAATAGCTAAGCTATGCGCTTCGCATAGGATAGGAAACACCATTTATATATCTTTTTTTTTATAAAATATTGGTTTGAAATATTTCGGGTGTAAATCAATATTTGAGCTTCAAAGGTAGCTATTGTGCTTGCAACGTCAGTACTTTTCATCAGATCTCGTGGTAACCGCAGAACCCAGCTTACTTGAACACGCCTGTAGGCGCAATGATACAGCTAAAAATGCGTGTCGCCGTATGATATGTCTTTTTGATTTCCAGCTGGCAGGGCGACAGTCTTAAAAACAATTTTCACAAGACAACAACGGCTTTCCATACTAATGTCCTAATTACACGCCTCCTTTTGGAGTGTCTTGTTTTTTTAACGAACAATGTTTTCAGACGTACTGATCGCCTTTGCTGAATCAGAGCGTCTGAATGATTGAGACTATCTTTGGGTATATTTCATACCTCCGCTTCCGTGTTCGTGTCCGATACGTGGAACAGACATGGAAGTATGGAATATACCCAACGATATCTTTGGTGAGTGAAAAATCGTGGACCTAAGAAAACTTTAACACAGTACAAAGCTCTTGTCTGTCGGAAGTATACACATGAGTAGCCAAGAAGTGAAATAATAATTTTCAAAAACCGGTACATTTATAAATTATTTTCAGAAATTTTAATTCGCTTATAAAAAAGCAGTAACACAACCACGATTGAAAATACAACTTCTACTAATCCTAACCCTGCTGCTGTGACTTACAACAACAACAACAACTACTACTGCTGGTTGTCTTTCTCTTCCTACTACTATTACTTTTAGAACAAAACAACAACGGCAGCAGCAACAGCAACAACAATGTCATCTACTGCAACAACAACAACAACTCCTACGACTACCTACTACCCACTTCTACTTCTACTAGTACTACTTCTTCTGCCACTACTTTCAGTACAACAAATGCTATATGTACTTCTACAACAACATCAACAACAACAACAAAACTACTACTGTTGCTGCTGCTGCTTTTTCTTTTCCTTCTACTGCGACTATGATTTATTATTAATAAATTTACTATCAAAACAAGAATTGCTATAAGTACTTTACTACTACTTTTACAATAACAACATCAACTACTGCTGCTGCTGCACCTTCTCCTCCTACTAGGCCTATTCTACGCGCCAGTCACTTATTACTTCTACTTCAAAACAACAGCAACAGCACCAACAGCAGCAATAACTAGAACCACAACAGCTACAATATGTACTACTGTTGCTACTGGGTCATTTATTACACTTACTACAACAAAAACAACAGCAGCAGCAACAACAAAAACTACTGCTACTTCTGCGCCTTTCATTTATTACTATAACAAAAACGACAGCAGAAGCAACAACAATAACAGCAACAACAAAAAACAAGAACTAATACTAAAACTATTACTAAAACTACTTCTTCTACTACGTCTTCACCTGCTACTATTATCAACAAAACAACTGCTACATGTAATACTTTAACTTCAACCACAGTGACTGCAGCTGCTAGTTAGAACTATCCTGACCGAAGTATTGATGGATCTTTTTCAATTAAAAGTAATTGATTTATCAAATAATTTCAATATATAATTTTAATGTTAGAGAGGTTGGCATGAATGGTAGTTGTATTCGCATTCTTTTAAGTCCTTATGTTGAAATATCAATGATTTTAGTGTTTTTTTAAAGATTATTTTTCAGCAAATAATTTGTTTAATTTCTCCACAGTTCGAAAATATATCAAAGCGTTTTACCTAAGTTATATTTATTTTTTCAATTAACATTTTAGTAGTAAGCTAACAAAGTCATTAATAGAATATACCTATAGGCCAAATTTTAACCATACACTTTTCCAATCCGAATTTTGCGAATTAGGTCCAATTTATTTTTTTCAAATCAGAAACACACAATTGCATGAAAACCTCCATGTTATACCTTCTAACGTTATTAATGTTAAGTTTGAAATGTGTTATCGTTTGGTGACTAAAAACTGCTAAATCGTGTTAATATTAAATTGACAAAATTACATTTTTGAATGTAGAAAGAATATATTTGCATGCATCCATGATGAACTTGTCTGGAGTTTATAATGGTTAATTTTGATGATCTCTTGAACCGTAAAATCTTTCCACGAAAACCAGAGATTTGAAAGAAGAATATACCATTGACTTATCGTTGAATAGCACCCTCATTAGAACGAGACAAGCTAACTTTTTAGGATTTATCGTAGTTGCTTGAACCTTCATTTCAAGTTGTTTCTATGCTGTGATAATAATAAGGATTAACATCTGAAATCAAGAAAGCCCATCATGACAAAAGTAATTGAGTTGATGTTTAAAAACATTAAGAAATGAGAGAAAAAATGAAAATCAGTTAAAAATTCTCAGTTATATGTGAATAATATATCATAATCTTTTATGTTTATATTATAGAAATGCATATAAAATTCGTTTCGCGCAGTAGTATTATCCACATAGTATAAGATATTATGTGTTAATATTCGCTGGTATTTTATTTTGCGGACATTTCCAAGCGCGAAAAACGCGACTATTAAACCCACGCGATGTACAATGAAAATATTCAGTGTCATACAAAATGTATTTCTCGGCTCTAGACAAACCATAATTTACATTTATCAAAGCACTGAATGTGCTGGAAGCCAACGGAGCGTAAACAAAATCAAACTAAAACAAACCCATAATGTGCAATGTAACAGGAATTCCAGTTTTATTCCGGCCATTGTAGATATATAATAACTGAACAGAATGAAGAAACTCCATGGAAAACATGCCATATGCTTGCAAAAATGCAAAAACCATCCATAATAAAACTGGCCAAAATATTAAACAAGAGAGTCCATAGGACCCTGGGTCAATGAACTGTCACCATTTGTGTAGCGTTATGCTACCGCAAGAAGAACACTTACAAAATGTAAGTGTGTGTCGGCCCAGGAGCCTTCGTCGTGGTCGCTCGGACGAGCTACTAAGACTGCCGCTCTGGCATGCTTAATAGAATACTGCCGCACTGGAGAGCCTTGCACGTCCAGTTTATATATAGAACCCTATCTGTTTACCTAGCTACCGTTAATAACAAAGGCTTGGTTGTGGTCTAAAATCACAATCATTGTCCACTAGATGAGAAGAGGCCACCTTGGATTCAAAATTTCAAAATTCAAATCGTTTCATTCGTCGTTGGTTTCCACTCAATTGCAAATTCCACTGGACACAATGATCATTATATTTATATTCATTGGACCCAACTTCAAATCGTCGCATTCGTCGTTGGAAACATATATTGTGCGTTTATTGTGTGTTTTTTTCTCGCATAATGAGTATTTAAATGAGTTTCAAGCATTCGTCGTTGGATTCAAGTAAATTTCAAATTTTCGTTGGACACAATTTTTTATTATATTTAAATTCATTGGACCCAACCTCAAATCGTCGCATTCGTCGATGGAAACATATATTGTGCGTTTATTGTGTGTATCTTCGCATAATGAGTATGTACATGAGTTTCAAGCATTCGTCGTTGGAAACTATATAATAAACTTTCATTTCGTCCACCGCCGATTTACATTAAACTTTTTTTTCCATATTAAATTTTGTATATTGTCACAGTGTATAAAATGCAACTTTATTACTATTGCTTCATTTGCTTTTCTTATGTTTTATCTCTTGGGTACCAGTACTATGCTTAATATATAAATTAATAAATAACGCCAAGGAGCCTAACGTCGTGGGTAACAAACTTGTTTTTTTCGATTTTTATATATAAACAATGGAGATATTGTAATATAATAAGCAACTACAGCGATATCAAATCGTACTCGATGAACCTGTCAGAGGGTCAGTTTGTCAAGCTTGAACTGGACACTGCCTGCGGATAGGGTCAGCGGGTACACAAACTGACCCTCTGACAGGTTCATCGAGTACGATTTAATATCGCTGTAGTTGCAACTGTAGTTATTACAATTTTCTCAATGGTTGCAAGAGTCAGCGGATGCAAATGCAATTGCCAAAATAGCTTACTTTGGCTCTTTCAAGGGCCATAACTCTGAAACCCATTATGGAATCTAGCCAGTTCAAGAAAGGAACCGAGATCTCATGATGACTCAATTATTGTACAAGTCTGATTAAATTCAAATAAGAAATGAAGCTGCTATTGTGCAGACAAGGTCTAAATAGTTAATTTTGGCACTTTCAGGGGCCATAACTCTGGAATTCATAATGCAATATGACAATTTTAAGAAAGGACCCAAGATCTAATGGTAATGAAAGTGAATAGCAGACCAAAAATAAGACCACTAGCGTGCAGACAAGCTTTTATTATAACTTGACCTAGTGACCTAGAGTTAAGGTCACATGACCCAGATTCAAAATTGACCTAGATAGGATTTCAAAAGATAAACATTTTGACCAAGCTTGAAGAAGATCGAACCAAAATTTAGACCGCTAGAGTGTGGACAATGTTTTTCTATAATTTGACCTAGTGACCTAGTTTTCATGGTCACATGACCCAGTTTCGAACTAGACCTAGGTATCATTGATAAACATTCTGACCAAGCTTAAAGAAGATCGGATAAAAATTAAGACAGCTAGAGTGTGAACAAAAATTGTGAACGGACACCGGACAAAAGGCGATCACAAAAGCACACCCTGTCATAATGCGACAGATAAGCTAAAAAGTAATTTTAGGAGAACTACTGAAATAAATGAAAAAAAGAACATTAAAAGCAATCAAACAGGACAAATACAAAATAGTAATAGCTAAGTTTGATCAAGCAATATCAAGATCAAAATTCATCACTGCCTGGTGCCTAGAATGCCTAGCCCTGGGTGGAATACAACTTAATATTTACACAAGTACCAATTTTGATTCATTCCAAACAATGAAGTGCATGTCAGGATGCTTAACAGTAGTTGAACTTGATGATGGTAATATAATATTATATTTATGCATTATAGCAATACATCACAACTTAAAGCAATGCCAATGGCCTTATAAATGTCATTTAGTAAATGAAAGAGGCTCAACAAATTTTTTATGCAATCATAGTATGGATATTGTTGGGTTAGCAAATTTATATTTATTTCTTATATTATTATCGCTTATTTCTTTTTTTTGTATTTCTCTTGATTACTTCCACTTTCAAAGTAATTACACAGGGACCCTGTGAAAGGCTATTTTATCTTTGTTTCATGTATAACAATGTGTCACAGGGAGTCAGCATTATGTTAATGTAATAATATTTTAAGGAAGTGTCCAACCTAATAAATCAGATAAAGGGGCTCTTTATATTCATTTCATTAGCAAAGCCCTAAACAACCTTTCCCCACTGTTATCTGTCAACTTATTTAGACCCTTTTAATGCATGTGCGGCATCCATCTGATCTGAATCTACATTCTTTGATTCTTGATACGAAAGTACAGGTACCTAAAAGATCTAAACATAAACAGACATTGATCAGCCACCGCTGATATGCAAGTTGATATGGTCTAACCTTGTCACACATGGAATAAATGCTGTACCCATGTAGGCCCCTTTATACAGACTAATGCATACTAATATATGTCAGAGTAGACATAAAACATGGAATACTTGTATTTTGCACAGAAAAACCATTTCTAACTTTAACCCTTAACTCCATATATGCACCTTAAGTTTATGGGCAAACAGTGTAGAATTAGATCACCCTGCATCTCTGTGCTGTTTGATCAGGATCTGCACTGTTCAGTTTTAGATTCCTAAGGTTATTTCTAAACAAGATGTGACCAGTGTAGATCCTGATCAGATGGCACAAATGTTCAGTCTGATCCGGATCTACACTAGATGCACATGTGATAAAAGGCATATATATGGCAGAAAGGGGTTCATTTTAAGTTATGCCCCTAAGAATGACACGAACAATCTTAATGAATATTATCATCTTCAACTAAAATCTATTTCAGAAATTACTCTACTTCATAAAGCTATTTCAGTTACTATAACTGAGCTAATGCAGATAATATATTCTTAGTTTGTTGTCAGAAATATCAACCCTTTCCTGTATAGATACACCTTTATTGCTAGGGAGAACAGTTTAGATCCAGATCAGCCGGCACATCCGTGCCATCTGACCAGGATCTAATCTGTTCGCGTTTTATTCATTAGGTTATTTCTGACCAAAATGCGACCCTTGCAGATCCTGATCAGACGGTGCGGATGTGCCGGCTGATCTGGATCTACACTGGTCGCACACACGTAAAATGCGTATATATCAAGGAAAGGGTTAACACTTTCAATGCCATTTAACTAAAAAGTTATTTCATTAGAAAATATCATGAAGGGACACTAGATGCAGATTCTTGCATTTTGATGCAGGCATATTTGATTTTTTTTTCACATTTGACACCCCCCCACCATTTTGAGTATGGGGTCATTTTGATGTTGGAGATTTTAGAAAAGTGGTCAAATTTTACAATAATAGTGATTAATATTGTGCACATGTTTATTGCATTTTAACCCTTTACTTTTTGGCTGAATCCGCTAAATGAGATGAAAATGACTTTTCAGATTTAGCACATACTTGTAGAGGAATCCCTGGTTAAGTATTATATTTTCTTTTAAATATGTTTTTTCTTCACAAATTTATCACATCCAATGAGCCCGCGACTGTTCTTTGCTTGTTAAAAAGAGTCTTTTAAGAGGAGCAGGGATTTAAATAGCTTTTAAAAACCAGGGGTTGTTTGACCCCTGTTGAGATTTATTAAGGGGTCATAATCAAATAGTTGCAGGTCATATCTTGTGTTGGTTGAACTTAACTACTTATAAAAGTGCTTTAACTTCATTTTAATATATGTTCAGGGGTCAAATTAGTATTAACTTCATAATTAAAATGCAATAGAGTCTAAGACAGACACAATGCATTGTATTTATCTTTTTTCTTGCAAAATTTGACCATGTATCCTAAAATTTCATGCATCAAAATGACCCCAAGCTCAGAATCAGGTGGGTTCAAATGTGGAAAAAACTAGATTCAAGAATCTGCATCTATTGATAATTGAAATCCCCGATGTGGGAAAGCAAGTAAGACATTGATAATTTGCAAGTTTAATCTACACTGATTGTCATTTAAATTTTTCCTGTAACTGCGATAATTACCTAGCAAAAATAGGTTATTTAAAATTAAAGATACCGGTTTCTCTATGTTTGAAGTGGTCATATTGAAAAAAAAATAAATTTCAACAATTTTTGAGCAACAAAAAATATAGTTTTACCAAAATTAAAGATGCTGCATTATTTGATTTCATATCTGGGAAATGTTAAATATATAATCTGGGCGGTATGGTCTTAAAGCTTGGCCGTTTGTTTCTGACTCCAGGCCGTATAGTCTGCATGTCCTGGGCTGTTGAGTTTATTAATCTGGGCCAAATCTCCTGGCCATATCGTCTGTGTATCATTGAGACTTAGGAAGCTAATTTCAGCTATTCTTGCAAGTTCATGTTCAAGTTTAAACACAATTTATGACTTAGACGGGCGAATATAGTATCAAACATCAATTCTTGAACTGGTCGACGAGACAGTAGTACCCGTATATTCTCCTCGATCGGCAGCCGGTCGAGGAGACGCTTCCTTCTTGCAAACAAATGCAACAATTAACCTTGTTAAGACTTGTACGGTGGCCCGGTCGAGGAGACACTTCCTTCTTGCAAACAAATACAACAATTTACCTTGTTAAGACTGTAAACCTGGACGGTGTAACTGGCGGTGTGATACAGAACTTTGTTTTCTAAAGTCCTGGACGTCGAAGTGTCTATCTTTACATCCTGACCAGAAAATATAATTAATAATCAGATGTGTTTTCATGCAGCTGGTTTTAAACAAATCAATTAATGCAAAATATGCCAAACTTTTTTTAGTAAAGTTGATTGCACATTTATGCATACAATGACTGCACACATGCAATTTTTGGGATACAGTTTCATAACTCATTTCTGAACTTTCCGAAATCACACAGTGTCTGTAATTAAAAATGTTTGTCGATGTCTCATTGTCTGTGTTTATTTGTAATCCTTTCAGGATTTCACGTACTATCTCCTATGTTAATTCCACTTCTGAAAAAAAAACACATTTTGCATCATTTTCATGATTTTCAGTATTTAATCCACACAAAACATTAGCTAGACAGCCTAGACAGCTCTATTTGTTCAAAAAATATCTACTCCGAAAGTGTTCAGTATTTAGGTAAACACAATCGAAGGGAGATCACTAGAGTTGTGCGTGGTTTCGGCTAAACCCCGTACGTGTTACGTAACAAAACGTAAAACTATCGACACGTTATATAATTTTAATATTTTAATAAAGCAAAAATAACCCCCCAAAAACTGAAATACTTCCAATCTGCGTTCAGAATATGCGTTCAAAATATTGCCATTTGACGTCATTGTGATTGTCTTACACATACGCAGTTTATTTAATCATTATATCGATAATATCACGGTGCCTTTGTTTCAGTTATTGATGAAGTGTTTTACTCTTTATTCTTTGAAAGCAATCAATTTAATTGATCTTTAACAACTGATTTTCTATGTTTGCTTTTGGAACTCTTTTCTGACGTCAACCGGAAGCTGTGCTTCGACTTTTTCATTACAGCGCACCTGCTGAAAGGTCTGCGATTTCGGAATGCCATATCTATAGCCGTTGGCTGAAAATCACACCTGGAACTTAAATTTTATTAAAAAAAAGATTAAAGTAGTAAAATATGCAAATCACGAGCGGCCACAAACAAAAGACACAGCTTCCCTAAACATCATTCAACTTTATTTTGGTATGTGTATAAAGATTAACTGATCAGGATCTAATCTGTTCGTTTATACTACCATGCAGTACATGATCAGAAAGACCCGCGCTAGGCTAAGATACATGAAGTACTTTCAACCAATAAACAACTGTTTTAATTAATTTCATGTTGTAAAATTGTTTTAGGGGTTTGCAAAATGGAGTGACAGTACTATAAAACAAAATGAAAAAAGGCAGAGCTGAACAGCCAGATCAGTTCATGTCGTCATGTCTTCATGAATCAAGGTATTTATATCGCTTTTTTTATGCTTTTGTTAACTTGACAATTAATATCATACGTATCATATTAAATGAAATATAGTTTTCTGAGTTTGAGTTTACGAATAAAAAGAAAACTATTTTCCCTTCGGTATAAGTAAGTCACAAACACACTGTAAAACTTTCCCGTTAAATTTTACGGGATAGTCCTGGCAGCAGGTTACCAGGACATTCCGTAAATTATACGGGCTGACAGTTACGGTCCTCCCGTTAAATAAAACTGGACAGTGTATTTTTTACCGGCTGACCGTAACGGCCAAGCCATGTAAAATATACAGAGCAACCGTGAACTGACCGGTCCCGGCAACCAGCTACCAGGAATTTAATGTTTAATTTTGTACCATGTCTTGTAAATTTTTAAGTCATTTCTAAATATACCGGCTGCATAATTTTCTTGTCTTCAATAAATATTATAGATTCATGTCCAAAAACGTCCTAAATTTTACTGTCAAACTTCACGTTGTAAACACAGCTATGTCTAAATTTAAGGGACTCTTTCTCATGCTTGCATGGTTAGGCCAAAGCACAGACATATTTTTGGAAGTGTTTTGTATACATTTATCTATAAGATTTGAATAAGGTCTATAAATTCGAAAGTTTTGGTCTTTCAAAAATATGCTACCTGCAAGTAGACATACTCATGTAAAAGTTCTTCTGTCTTGTGATCAGTTGAGCTACTATTGAAGGCTACTCACATTGAACAGTTAAAATACTAAGCTATGAATACAAAACATGAAAACTTCGGATAGACTGACAAATGGATAAAAGAACAGACAAGAGAAATTACTATAGGGCACTGACATTTTGTTTGCGTAACTATATATAGGTATTTTATATATTTGTGAAATTATTGGCTTTTCTTTTCTAACATGACAATATTTTCCTATATAAATAAACATAGACGAAATCATAAAAATGCGTTACTTTGTAATTTTTAAACTATACACAGTAGCGCAAATTGATATTATCATTTCATTTCTTACCTTATTTCATTTAAGGTTTAAATAGATCTATGTTAAAATCCTTTTTAACTTTATCCATGTAAGAATAGAAATACCATGTTTATTTTGGTTAAACTACTTAATTCGCGCCAAACAGCGAATGAGAATTATTATTGCGCAACTGTGCATTATTTAAAACAAGAGCTATCACTGAAGGTGATTAATACCCCCGCAATACGGCTTTGTCAGAGTATACAGAAATAATGTTCGCATCTTTTTAAAATGCGAAACAAATTGTGCATGTATGTCATCTATATATAAAAATCTAAGTATTCCGTGAACAGGAAGTAGGTGAGCAAGGAGCATAAAATCACTTGACACCATATGGGACTATAGGATAAAGCATGATGCAAAATATCAGGCTGCTGCATGTTATAGTTGCTTAGAAAACTGCGACGGAAATTGTGCATGTATGTCAACTATGTGCACAAATCTAAGTATTCGGTAAACAGGAAGTAGATGAGCAAGGAGCATAAAATCGCTTTACACCATATGGGACTATAGGATAAAGCATTATGCAAAACATCAGGCTGCTGCATGTTAATAGTTGCTTAGAAAACTGCGACGGAAATTGTGCATGTATGTCAACTATGTGCACAAATCTAAGTATTTGGTGAACAGGAAGTAGGTGAGCAAGGAGCATAAAATCGCTTTACACCATATGGGACTATAGGATAAAGCATTATGCATAATATGAGGCTGGTGAATGTTATAGTTGCTTAGAAAACTGTGACGGAAAATTAACATGCCCTTTGGTTGATGTAATGCACGTTTATAGTAACAAAACCTAAAATATTCGGCAAACAGGAAGTAGATGAGCAAGGAGCATGAAATTGCTTTACACCATATGGGACTATAGGATAAAGCAATATGCATAATATCAGGCTGCTGCATGTTATAGTTGCTTAGAAAACTGCGACGGAAAAATAACATGCCTTTTGGTCGATGTAATGCACCTTCATAGTAACAAAATCTAAAAATATGCGGCAAACAGGAAGTAGATGAGCAAGGAGCATGAAATTGCTTTACACCATATGGGACTATAGGATGAAGCAATATGCAAAATATCAGGCTGCTGCATGTTATAGTTGCTGAGAAAACTGCGACGGAAATTTTGTTACGGACGGACGGACGCACGGACGGACGCACGGACAAGGGTAAAACAGTATACCCCCCTCTTCTTCGAAGCGGGGGTATAAATACATAACTAACATCCAAATATTATTCCTAAAATATATCTTATTTAATAATTCCATCTACCAATTCCATTTTTATTCATGTAGCAAAACAAATATCATCCCAAATTACAAACTTTATGAACATCAAAAATGAAAACAAACAACAAAAATAACACTAGCAACAAACATCTGATACAATTTTATATGCATGTACACACATTTTATCCTAAACAAAATCTTTGACTAAAGTAACAAAGTAAATGTATAACACATGTACTTTACCCATATGAGATCTATTGAACTAAGGAAATATTTGATTGAACTTAGTAAATATTTTAATAGATAAAGGAAATAGAGAATTTTGCATATATGTGCATACATTTTATCCAAAAAATATTGTGACACAAGTGACACAGTAACTATAGTTTACCCATATGAGATCAATAAAATCTATACAAATTTTAATGTATAAAGGAAATATGCAATGTCTAGAACAAATAATGCAGTTTGATAATAAAGCATCCTTGACATGCCAAAACAAATACTACTCGTTAGGTGTGTGGCATTACTTTGTTTCCTGACAATTTCCTTTCTTGAGGCTAAAGCTTAAGTCTGTAAGCGTGAGCTAACAAAATGAAAGAAGTCAACAAACTTAAAAAAAGTTTTTTGCTCTGACTGAGCTATTTCGAACAAACTGTTCAGACAAGGAAATAAACTGTGGAAAATAAATTTTATTTAAAAAATTAACTGTCATACAATATCATAATTCTAAAGTAAAAAGACAACATCAATAAAACACATAATTTTACATAAGGTTTTATTTTACTAAGCAATTATTGCAAAATGATACAATTAATTTTTGCGCTGGTGGTATTGATTTATTTTCCAAAAAATAATATATGATTCCTTTAATAGGTTTAAAAAAAACTCACCTTAGAATAGTCAATATGTAACGAGCAATTGTTATATTGCTGACGCTGCACACTGTCACTTGTTACATAACATGTAACACACTGCGAATATTATGCAACTGAACAATGGCTAACATTTAGCTAACAATGTTAAAACTGAAAAGTGTGTATATGTGTCTACAACACTAACACTATATACTGATAAAATAGCTCTATCTTTGAGCACTCAACATGGAACAGAAGATCATTATAAAACATCACAGTTGCACATTGTCTTCCAAACACCACCAAAAACAAGAGACCAGTAGAACCGGTGGATGCTCCCCGAACTGCGCTTTGTCACAGTATAAATGTGAAAATGATAATAAAAAATCTGAATAAAGGCAATGATAATGCTTTGAAGTATATTTAAGGTGTCAATAAATATAGGAGTGATGCATAGGACAAAAGTTTAAGTATGAAATTCAAAAAGTGCAATAACTTAAAATTAGATAATTCAGAGTTTTGGCTCGTATACAATACACTTCTCCACAATGAGATCTATCCACACATGAAGTTTCAAGTCAATAGCTGTTACAGTATAAGAGTTATGCTCTGCACAAAATTTAAGTATGAAACTAAACAAAGACTAATCACTCAAAAAATCTGGAAGTGCAGAGTTCAGGGTCTTGTGCACTGCACTCCTCCTTAATAAGATCTGTCCATCTACAAAGTTTCAAAGCAATAGGTGTTATAGCATAAGAATTATGCTTTGCACAAAATTTAAGTATGAAAATTTTCAAAGGAAAACAAGAAATAACTCCAAAATTAGGATTGGAAGAGTTACAGTTCTTCTGCACTGAACTTCTGCTCAATGAGATATATCCAACTATGAAGTTTCATGTCAATAGCTCTTGTAGTATTGGAGTTATGCTCCGAAAAACTTCAAGTATGAAAATAAACAAAGGGCAATAACTAAAAAAATAGGAAGGGCATAGTTATGGTCCTTGTGCACTGCACTTCTCCTCTATGAGATCTATCCATCTATGAAGTTTTATGTTAATTGCTCTTGTAGTATTGGAGTTATGCTCCGGACAAAAGTGTGACGGACGGACTGAAGGACGGACACCAGACGGACAAAGCGGCAACTATATGCTCTCCCTTCGGGGAGCATAAAAATCAACAATGTACCAAATCTTGTAAGCCATTAATCCGTTTCGTTCCACTCGTAATCGGCCAACTCATTTATAAGTCTCAACACTTTTGGGTTCACTGATGATCTCTTCCTTTTGTTGTTTTTCCCACATCCGTCGGCATCTGGGGCAATTCCCATAAAGCACCTGTGTGAAACAATATGAATAGGATTTACAGGTTATTGAATAGTTGTACAACTCACTGTTAGTCATAAGGTACAGTTTTCCCTGTGGGGGGGGGGGGGGGGGGGCAATATACACCCGAATAACCAATACTAGTATGTCACCTTTTCACACTATTACACATCAGTTTTGAACATCCATGCAAGTTCGATGAATTTCGGTCAAAGAATATACAAAACAGTTGCTCAAAAATTAATATAAGAAATTAAACAAAGTTCAAACACTCAAAAGGAGATAACCCAGCCAAAATTATCTCACCGTTAAGCACCAATACACATAAAGGTTAACCATTCATGCAAGTTTTATGAAATTCCGTTAAAGGATAAAGGAGATAGCTGCACAAAATTTACATAGGAAAATCTATAACACTCAGTTACTCAAAAGGGAGATAACCCAACCGGTGTTATCTCACCTTTACACACCACTACACAACAAGGTTAATCATCAATGCAAATTTGATGTAATTCGGTCCAAGGATAAAGGAGTTAGCCGCACAAGAAAACTGCTAACGGACGGACAGATGGTATGTGCCATACCATAATACGACACGAAATTAACTTCGGGCATATAAAAATGCATGATACGGATATGAACATTTCTTAATGTTCTAAGACATTGATGCAAACATGTTTTCAAAGTTTTAAAAAGCATTAATCAAGTTGAGGATCCTTTGGATGCATCTATTATATTAAAACCGAAAACAGCAGCCTGTTTTACTGACTGTTTGTTCGTTGGGTTAAAAGTCAGTTTTTAGCAGTATAACTGTCAAACACCGGCCGACAGTTCACCAAACCATTGCTCCTATGTAGTGCTAGTACTAAACACCATCTTCTGTAATAAACAGCATACTGCATACTCCACAGCGGTAAGAGGTTGTAGTTTACAAGTGCAAAACTTTAACCATTAGACCACAATGGTGGTCTCAGTTTTATTGAAGCTGTTTTACCAGTGGTAATGGAAAGTGCAGTACCACTGACGCTCCCTTGCAGCATTTTAAGCAAAACGCAATTTTCTGCCAAATTAATATAGTATGATCCAAAAACGACCAGAAAATAGGAAAACCAAACTACAATGTATGATCAGTGTGGGGCGACTTTTTACAGCCGCCACAAAAGCTACTAACACCAGGTGTAGTAAATTTAAATGAATATAATTTGGTTAAACATCGGTTGGAGACAGTCGGCATTGAGTTTGGAGGAAAACCCGAGTAAGAGTGTGGGAACATTTTTGAAAGATGAGTATTTGTTTGACTATGACAGGTTTACACATAATAATTGTAATATGAACAAGGACAAAAACATATTTTGTTTGAGGCAGGTTAAAAGAAAACCTGAAATTTTGGAAGGAAATAGGTTCTACAGAATTCATTTTAGATGTAATTCAGAATGGTTATAAAATTCCTTCGTTTTCCGTGCCGCTCAAAAAAAATATTGTAGAGGAAGCTATTTCAGATTTACTTGATAAGCATTTGATAGAAAAATGTCAGGCACAACCGTACGTTGTTAACCCGTTAACGGTTTCTGTACAAAGTTCGGGCAAGAAGTGATTACTGTTAGATTAAAGAAATGTCAATTCACATATATGGAAACAATCTGTCGGGCTTGAATAAAGTAGCTATCTCATTTTTACACAAGGGTTGTAGTATGATTAAATTTGATATTACTTCAGCCTATCCTTTTATTGAGATTTACAGGCCACACACAGAATATCTTGGGTTTTCATGGACAAACAAAGATGGTATACAACTATTTAAAAAGAAATTAATTCTACCGTTCGGTCTTTCGAGCGCATGTTACAATTTTACTAAAGTTACCATGCCTTTAATATCAAAATGGTGGGCTGAAGGAAAATCAGTTTTGACGATAGATTTGGCTGTGCCAATACCGAAGAAAATACAAAAATTTAAAAGGTGTCCAAATTAAGACCTATTTGCCTTTTCATTCCAAATGCAACGAAGTCGGTATGGGAACCAGTCTAGGTCATAAAATTCTTAAGAACCGTTCTGAATTCTAGTTTAGGTGTAATTTATATTCCTACACGTTTGCTTTACAAAGCTTTCCGAACGGTATCTGAGATTTCGTCTTCTTTGAAAATTCACAGAAGGGTGACCGCTAGAAAAGTGGCTAGTTTAGCTGGTCAACTAATTTCAATGTATGTCGTCACAGGTCACGTGTTCCAGATCATGACACGTGCATTAAGCATTGACACTCATAAGGCGGCTTACTGGGATGCATATATATAACATTATCAAATGAGAGCATTGATCAGATAAGATTTTGGGAAACAAATTTGAAATTTTTAAACCATCGGGATATGTTTGAGTCATCAAAATGCTCAAAGATTGTGTTTTCAGATGCCAGTAGTTTAGGTTTTGCAGGTTAAGAGGTAACTACGATTAACGAACTTCTCACGGAATGTGGTCTGACGAAGAAAAGTCTAAATCTTCTACATGGAGAGAGTTAGTAGCCGTTTACAGGGTTTTGCAGGCAAATTCTCATATTCTTGTTTACCAGAAAGTAAAATGGCTTTCTGACAACAAAGGTGTTACTTCAATTGTGCAAAAAATGTTCAACGAATATTAAATTGCAGAGTATTGCTTTGGATATATTTAGTTTTTGTATCAGGAACTCTTGGCATGGAGTGGTTACCCCGAACATCAAATGAGAGAGCTGATTAATTGTCACGTATCGTTGATTATGATGACTGATCGTTTTTCTGTAAAGTTTGAAGTTGACTGGTTTGCTTCACCACACAACGCCTAGCTTTCATTTTTTTATTCGTGATTTTGAGACGCTTCTTGTCAAGGAGTAGAATATCTGATGCTTTTTCAGAGTCATGGGGAGAGCAAACAGGATTGTTTGTCCCCCGATTTCTATGATATATGAAGTGATCAGGAAGATCGAAGCTGATTGTGCCTATGGTGTGATTGTTTTGCCGCTTTGGAAGTCGGTCATATTTTGGCCTTTGATCTATCCAAATGAAAATTTTATTCCAAACATTCTGTCATGGTTTGATTTGCCTGTCAACAAAGAATTTTACATTTAATGTAAAAACGGAAAAGGTATTTCGGTAATGTAGATTTGGCTTTTCGAATGTTGGCATTGTATTTTGATTTCAGATTTAAAAAGTAACGGATAAACCACGTGTAGGAGTTGCACCACTGTTTTATAACTTTAATATCTGATTCATTTTAAGAAACGCATGTTTTTGAATACAGATTCATTGTTAAATAAGGAAGTATTCTTCACCTAATAACATCGGCAATTGTGTTTCTATTTAGATCATATTATGTAAGTGTTGGTGTTATAGGTGCTGATCTTGCTGTATTAAGACGATTACTGTGCAATACATGAAGTTTATACGGTGGCAACACCGGCTGTTAAGATGACTGCGTCTGTTAAATACATACATTTTACGGTGGCATCACCGGCTGTTAAGATGACTGCGTCTTTTCAATACATAAATTTCACGGTGGCATCACCGGCTGTTGTAAGACGACTGCGTCTGTAGTATATTCATTACAAGGTGGCATCACCGGCCGTTGTAAGACGACTGCATCTGTCATATATGCATTGTACGGTGGCCTCACCGGCTGTTGTAAGACGACTTCGTTTGTAGTATATTCATAACAAGGTGGCATCACCGGCTGTTGTAAGATGACTGCGTCTTCAATACATGTATATACATTATATACGACAACACCATTTTCATTTGAATTGTATGATTACACGTTTTTTATAATTGTTGAACGAGTAATTTTCTGTTGTTTGTTTACATTAATTTTATTTTTCAGGCTCACAAAAAGGAAATCGATGAATTACCTGAGGTATTGATAAGCAAGGTGGACCTTCTTTCGGAACTAGTGCAGAAATCCAGAGCCAAGATTACATGTCGAAAGTATGAAAACAGCTTTAATCGTTGGAGGAAATGGGCTTTTGGATTACAAGGTGGCATCACCGGCTGTTGTAAGACGACTGCGTCTGTAGTATATGCATTACAAGGTGGCATCACCGGCTGTTGTAAGACGACTGCGTCTGTAATATATGCTTTTTACGGTGGCATCACCGGCTGTTGTAAGACGACTGCGTCTGTAATATATGCATTTTACGGTGGCATCACCGGCTGTTACAAGACGACTGCGTCTGTAATATATGCATTTACGGTGGCATCACCGGCTGTTGTAAGACGACTGCGTCTGTAATATATGTATTGTACGGAGGCATCACCGGCTGTTGTAAGACGACTGCGTCTGTAATATATGCATTTTACGGTGGCATCACTGGCTGTTGTAAGACGACTGCGTCTGTAATATATGCATTGTACGGTGGCATCACCGGCTGTTGTAAGACGACTGCGTCTGTTGTATATGCATTACAAGGGGGCATCACCGGCCGTTGTAAGACGACTGCGTCTGTAATCAATGAATTGTACGGTCGCATCACCGGCTGTTGTAAGACGAATGCGTCTGTAGTTTATGAATTCAAGGGTGGCAATGGGCTTTTTGTAATGGTTTGGGAAGAGGGGATATTTAGGCAGCAATATGAGGAAAACAATACAAAAAATCAGCGAATAATCTGTGCATGTTTGGTCGCTTTTGCAGGTTGTTTTTGATAGGTTCTGGGCTTCTAAACATTGTAATATTCGATATTATTTTTGACAAGGAGTACATGGGTATTTTCATGGAAACTAGCAAAACCGATCAATAGAGAGACGGGGCATGGGTTGTTATAGCACGAACCTTTACACTATTGTGTCACGTTGCAAATGTTGAAATGTTAACACAGTGGGCTTGTTTAAAGGATAGTAATTATCTTTTCTGCGATTTTCTAAAGTAAAAGGCGGATATGTCAGTAGAGCTTGTAACAAAAAGATGTCTTATTCCAACGCAGAACGGTATCAAAGACAAATTATATAAGAGACATGGGCGCTGGTTAAGTGATATCGCAAGGACGGTTATGTAAAGGGTTCGTTAGAGGAAATACTTTGTTTGTAGAGCTATGTGTTTATAAAGAATGTTATCTTTATATTTCACAGAAAAACAAGTAAAATTTGTTTCTAAGCTGTTGCTTAGTATTTCTTGTTTTGTTGACATGATTAGAAAGTGTCTAGAAACATATTAATGTATATATATGTCTGTTGAATTCGTAATTTGTTTGAATTTTGAAAGTGCTGTTTCATGTTCTATTAGAACATATATTAACTTTATATGCCCGTTCTTTAAACTTCATGTTGCGCCTCGCAAGTGCTTGTCGTACGACTATCAAAAAACAATCTGAAATGTTATTTGTCGTTTGTGTTGCTTTATAAAGTTAACTGCGGTAGGGAAATATAGTTTTCTGAGTTTGAGTTTACGAATTAAAAGAAAACTATTTTCCCTTCGGTATAAGTAAGTCACAAACAGGTGGATGATTGCGCGCGGGCTTTCAGTGCATATTTTATAATGTGGTCATTCAGCTTTGCGAGGCGTAACTGGACGGTCATACAATTTTAACAGATTTTATATGTCATTTGATTAAGATAAGTATCAACAAGAAATGTTATTCATTGTTTGATATATTGAGTTTATGGAGAAATTTAATGAAAAATTGGCAATGTCATTTCTGTGTTAAGATTGATTGTTTTATACTATTGTTTGTTGTATGTACATGTTGCGCCTCGCAAGTGCTTGTCGTACGACTATCAAATAACAATCTGAAATGTTATTTGTCGTTTGTGTTGCTTTATAAAGTTAACTAGTTTGTGACGGAATGGTGCGGAAGGGAAAAGAACATACCGCTTACTATACCATGTACAAGTGCGGACAGAAGAACAACAAGCCCAGTACATAATTATGATAGTATTGATGTGAATCTTATTTTGATGAAATGTTAAAAATAATAACGAAGTAGAACAGTCATTTATAAATGACTTTTGCTTACCCCGTACATTAAAAATGATAGTGCCTCTAGCTGGGAGCGAACAATGTTTATTAACAATGTTTTATAAAATGTTTTCTTGGTTGATGCAATTAACTTCTGTTCTGGAATCTCGTTTAGTAGGTTTCATCGGATAGGACTATAGGTTTAGCTCCCCGTGTGTCTCCCCGTCCGCTACAAATCTAAATCCTGCATTAATTAGCAATACGTAACAAATTGCATCACAACTCAGGTCTTTAGCGTTATTAAATGTTATAAAAATTGCTCCAAATAAATCACGATGAATGTTTAATAAATATCAAAATGAATCAACTTTGATACCGAACAGAGCAGAACAAATGTAAATCGTTTTCATACAAATGTCGGTTTGAAGAAAAAAAAACAGATATAAAGGGAAACAAACTGTTATGTTGTGATTTGTACTTTCATCGCTAATGATGCACACTAATTTCGCCACGTGTAACACACCAATTAAATTAGTCATATGGTGTCTAAGTATTTACACTACTCTTACATTTGTATTAATGAGCATGGGAAGCACGGTAGGATAAATTTACAATCTAAAAATAACTAACATTTATTAAACTATTTCGAGTCAGGTTTTAACTATATTGTTCCATGCGATCTTGGCTAAATAACCGTTTTGATAGTATATATTCTTTATTTCCTCAAATATAATAAAGATAACAAATTGCAGCTAGTTAAATTATTAACTGTCTGTTTCTTACAGGTTGACTTGTCGATTCAATATGTCGGGCATACCCACAAGGATGTAGAAATTCTGGTTTTATTAATACGGAAGGTTTTATTAAAACGAAAGATATTCTACGTGGCGTCGGTACTTCTTCAATTACTGCGCGAATACCATCAGCAAAACAACTCAGAGATCAAAAGGACATAAATGAAACAAACAATAAACGAATTATTTTAGAATACAACAGGAACTTACGACAGTCATTGAAAAAGATTACAGTGTACTAGGATCAATTTTATTAGAACTTTACACCCTTATATTATTTTACCATCGTTACCTAAATTAAATTTAGAAGTTTAAGAACCGTCATCATTCAACTGGTGGAATAGATACTTGACATAATATTACAAGAAAGTTAACAATTTTCTGAAGTGGAAGAACGAATCAAAGAATGAATATAATTGCCTAAGTCTTATTGAAGAAATGTAACAAGCTGAGGGTACGATGAAGCTGGGTTGGCACTGCTTGAAAGTTAGTTCGATTCTCGCATTATGGGTTTGTGCAGAATATGTTATGCTCATAAAATCAATATTGTTTGACCCTTAATTATTTACTAATAAGGACTAGTTTCATGAACATCATATTGAGAAAATACTAATTGAGTGACATTTCATATTTTGTTCTGTAATTATCTCAGATATTATGATGCAGAAAGTGTATAAAAACTTGTGTGCATACATAGAAACCATAATGCGTCACCTATTGTTGACGATATAGATGACAAATACACTTTTATGCTATTTTAGTTCTGTCATTATTTGTGATTTGTTTTTGGAAAGTTCTCTTCACAAATCTATGGATCATTCCGACAAATGTGTGAATCGTTGCCTTTTTTAAAATTTCTTTTGGGAATGTTATAGGAATGAAATGATTCTCTAAAACGCATGGCTTTAAGTCTACTAAAAGAAGTTTTATAAGCATAATCTTTATTTATGGAAATATAGTTCAAGTAAACAAGTTTGATCATACAAACGTTTATTTTACAGACTTGTATTTTTGTAGTTCTTCAAATTAATGAACCATTCAATTTATGTTTTTGTCCTAATTAAGATTAGATAAATGATGTAGATTTCTATGATTTATTTATTTTCTGTATTTTTTATTATTTGATACTTTTACTGACAAATAAGCAATAAGCGTCATATTTTAATACATGTCCGAGAATTATATGATTGCACCTACAATTTTACCAAAATGTTTTCAGCTATGCTTGCTAAGTTATGCAATAAGTTTTTCTCAACCTATCGGTTACAAAGGCTATATGTTGATGATAGACGTTAATTGAGTCTTCATATCGACAATTGATAAAGTATTGAACGTAAAGGTAAGCAAACACATTGTTGTGCTCATAATTTATGTTTGAACGACCAAAATTTGAATGAACTTTTAATGATCTTACGATGTTGTTCCATAATTTTTATTAATTTTATATTTTTAATATTGAAATGTTTTCTGCACCAACATTTCGGTAAAGTTTCCAGCTGAAATTTCTGCTGGAAAGTGCAATAAACTATTTGCACCTGCTGTATTTCGATAAATTTTCTGGCAGAAATTTCTGCTGGAAAGTTCCAAGCATGTTCTCCGTCATCATTTGTTTCAGAAAAATTTCCAGCAGAAATTTCTGCTAGAAATATAATGTTTAGAAGATATTGCAATTTGGACAGATATTACTGCTTTGAGCGTGAAATTTCTAGCTGAAATTTCATCTAAAATTATATAGAATCAAGGGTTATTATTAATTTCCACTGTTCCTATATTCATCATTTTGGACCTTTAAGAAATTTTCAGCAGAAATTTCTTCTGAAATGATCAACATCCACTGCAGTTTTAGAGCAAAACGTCGAATATAGACAGCTGTTTGCTATGAAAAATCGTTCTGTAGCAAAACTGATTTCAAAAGGAAAAAAAATTTCCCTTTTTATTTTGGACTGCAATATTATAGTCGCAGTTTTAAGGAAATATCTAGACCTAGATCCCTTTTAGAAATATATTATAATATCGTACACGTATCAGAGATCAATAACTGTAACATGTTTAAATTGTTAAAAATATTGTATTCAAAACTGTTTAGTGTATTTGCACAGCAGTAAGAAATAAGCAGCTTTACCCGAAAAAACCGGATGAAACAAATGCACACTTCCGTAAAAGAGCGGCTTTATTTTTATTTTATATAAGAACTGGGAAATATTAATACAAATACAGCGTTGTTGTTGATTGTGGGATGTATAGGACATTAGCGAATTATTTATTTACTCACTCAGAGTGTGTAAATTTAAATACAGGTTCTTTTTACAATTATATATGGTAGCTTAAATATTTCTTGTCGTCAATACACAACGTAAATCATTTATTATGTTAGTTTGTTTTTATTTTGATGATTTTTGTTGATTCCGTTTGCTACTTGAAACATTTTCATGCAGTTTCTCTTTTATGAATAAAGTAAGAACATGTTCTTTTAAAATATATAATATATGAAATAAAACAATTTTTTTTAACACAGTGAGTCTAAAAATATTCTGTTTCAAATGCAATTCTGGTATATATATTTACTCGTAAAAGAACTGTCTTTAAAACATGTGCAATTGAAAATAAGCATCAGCACCTAAATAATGCAGTATATGATTCTTATATATATACACTCAACCAAAGTTCTAATTGGTCACTTTTTGTCCGTATTTTTTTATTAGAAAGTCATTGAATTGACTCTTTATTTATGATCATATGCCAATAACAGTCTTCAACTTAAGCTTTAATCTTGTAATAATTGACTTCGGAACAGTTTGGTGAGAGTTATCCTTAATTTTGCTAAAAATGCATTTCTCGCATAAAAAGGTCAAGCAAACAGAAATGTGCTCTTAATTTCTTGTTTTGTTTTAATAGGACCCCTCATTAGTAGGAAAAACATAAAACCTAATTAATCAACAGCAAATTTGTTTAAATAAATCCCTTTCAAAGTATCCAATTTTAAAATTACCTCCCTTTCAATTAAAGACTGTTCTAATTTTGACCCTGCGGTGTAAGTAAATGGTATTGGATTCATTGAAGAAAACAATCAACAAAGATTAAAAAGACATTAGATAATTGATTTCAAGACAAAGCAGATCTTTCCAACCTCTCTTGACGTAGGGAAGAAACGAAACTAGCATACATTGTAAACATTTACAAATGATGACCAATTAGAACTTTGGTTGAGTGTATTAGCGGCCATGTTGAAATTTGCTAAAGGTCGCATTATTCGACTTATTTCATACTGATTTTAGCACAAATCGATACTGTGTATAAAGGTTAATTTATTACTGAACAAGATCAATTGACTTCGTTAAAATATCAAGCTTTCTCACTAAATATTCCCTGTGTATTTATATAGATGATCTTTTAAGACCGGAAGTACGTGTTTTTCTGCTTGATGCCGTCTTATCAAGTCCAGTTCGGTCCAAAGATCATCCTTGCAAAATTCAACGTTTCCTCACACTGTGGCGTATTTTTTTCATTTTTTTCATCTTACTATCCGAACAAAATCACATGATAATCAATAATAATTTCCTGATTAAGTTTAGATGGAAATTGCAAACTGACGAACACTTGCGAAGTTAAGCGTGCTTATTATTAACTAGTTGTGAAATGTTTGGTTTACATCGGAGGAAGCCTGATGGGCCGTCCTTTATATCTGTGATCTAAGCGGCCATCGTCCTGAACAGGCCACCTGACGTAGTTAGGCTCGTGCCTGAACGATCTTGACCTTCGGCTGAGAACTTTTTCTTGTAGGTCAAAGTACGGTAGATTGGATGACGTCATTTCCTTGAAGGATCTGGTATTTCCGTACTGCTGGGTCAGCTTACTGGAGCTGAGTTGGGAATTTAATCCATTTCTTATACTTTTTAACTTCTTCATTAATGACGAAATGGTGGCAGTGACGTCCTCGTTTAGCCTGTTCGGAATTTGAAACATCTTCTTTTGTTTTCTTTCAAATTTTATTCTTTCAATATCAATGTCCCCGTAACATTGTTGACACGTCCGTAAGTCATAAGCAGTTGAAAGAGATCTCTCTATTTCCTGCAGCGATTGGGACGTCCTACGTATTTCATTTCTTTGAGTTTCAACTTCGGCTTTCATATCGTTCATCCGTCCTATCGCCGTATCTAGGTCCTTTTTAAATTTCTCAAGACGTGCAATCCCGCCATCGATAGTCGATACTATTGTGTGCGTTTTGGAAACTATCTCGTTCTTTTCCGTTTCTATGGCGAGGCGGGCATCGTGGATCTTCTTTCCGTAGTAATTCTTGAACTCGTGATCGTCAGCGACCTGGCAGTCTCGGTGTTTCTCCCGCAAACAGATCGAACATAGCAAGGCTTTGTGATCGCGACAGAAATGTTCACATCGTTTGTGGGGATGGAACTTACAAAACACCTTCTTTGTTCTGTAACGATTCATTTTGTTTGCTACTGTTTGAAATAAAACATGCAGATGTTTTTTACTCTCAGTGTTAACTGAGCTTGATTAGTCCAAATCAGTATCCATAACCTTGGTCATTAAGTACAAATCAGGTGGTTATTTCCATTGCATATTTTGCGCATTTTCTAGTTTATCAGTATAAAATCATGGTAATAAAACGTTGATGAGGTGATATTAATTCCATTGTATATTTAAAGCATGTTTTTGTTTAAAACGCACATTTCCGTGTACTGTCATCTAAGTTATAACTTATTTAAAAACCACAACATTTCCGCGTAACTGTTTATAAGGTGTTTAAATAATTCATAAATGTTTATCAATTATTGGTAACCGCGCAAAACGTTAAACACATTCAAACGGGCTGAAACGATTTGTAAATTTACCTATACAAGGTGAATACGGCTTTGTCTTAATATCATACCTCTGGTTGATCTTATCATTACAAGTGTGAACAGCCGTTCGAATATAATTAATCCTTTAAGATGTAGCAATTAAAACAAGTCGATCATTGTTAATGCTTTATTGGGATTGCGTTAAACAAATTGTAAACCGTTTAAAGATTATCTCCTCAGTTTCAAACACTCCTAATTTTGAACTTTTTGGATTTTATTGAAATTTTGTAGGTTGTTAGATACATACAAACAAGTTATAATGTTTTAACTGATTTACGGGCAGCTTTTCAGTAAATAAAACAAGCTTATATTCTGTGGTTTCATTTAATTTCGCGGGAATTCACTTTCGCGCATATAGCACAATTGTCATTTTCGCGTGGACATCAATTCGCGCAATTATATTGCCACTATGGGATATTATATTATATCTTTGATTTTCGCTAGGGTTTGATTTCGCGCACATCCCTAGGTTGAATACGCGAAAATTAAACCAACGCGAAATACAATGACATCACGGTAATCTGCATGATCAACAATTATGAATATCTCATATTCATATAACATAATTTTAAATTGCTCAGGATATTATCACACAAATTGTAAAGCACACACATATATTTTTTAGATATAAGAAAGTTAATAGGCATGTATATGATAACTGTTTTCTTCCGAGCAAAATTGATACCTTTGTATATGTATATATTTTATTTTTTTTTTTACCATTTTCACAATTGTTCCTGGTATGATAATTGAGGCGCGCCACGGGAAAAGGTACCTTCGGTCATTTTTTGTGTCATTTTTGTTGTTATTTTATTTAGAAAGAACTTTCAAATTTCTATTATTTGCTCATAACAAAAACAGTGATTTTGTTACACATTTTGACAATAAAATGGTATTTTTACAGCGAATTCCATAATAATTAATGTCGTCTGCTCAACTTTATGACGTCGTTTCAGGGATTGACGTCAACTGCCCGAAGGTACCTTTTCCCGTGGCGTGCCTCAATATGTTTCTTAAAATTGATTACATTGTTGTTTTTTTTTACACTATGGTGTAGGGGAATGACGGGAAAATACGGACGAGGGTAAAACACGGACGATTTCTTAAATCGCTGTCGGCCGTTTTTTGCTTAAGAAGCCTACATTCCGTCGCTTTCGTCTCCAGCAGAATGTAATACCAACAGAACGTCATCCTATCGTGTCTGATGACGTCATGGTGCTATATTCCAAGAAATTCGCATTGTTTTGAAGCCTCGTTTCAGCATTCTTAAGCGTTTTTGAGATTTTTCGACATTAACATCCGTATAGGCAGTGCTTTGAAACTAATTTTTCTAGAAAAAGGTGAAATATGCATATCAGGAATCGCCACATTCAGAAAAAACAGCCTCCCCACACAGTCAAGAAGAGAGGGAGAGAGCATGGTTAATAAAATGATCAGTTTCAAAAGAGACACCACTAACAATTAACAAAAATGAGAGCCCTAGGTATAAACTTAATAAAGTTTCGTTTTATTCATTGTTATTTTATTGAGTAAGCATTAAAATTTTGTCTGCACTTAATGTTTTAACAAAATAATGCCTAAGAAATCCTAATACAACATAAAATGCGTGTCCGACTTTATCCCTAGTGAATAAAGATGATCTGGATTCGTAAAAATTCACCCAAGAAATTAATTTTCGAAATACCTGTAGCTGTCTTCACTGACCTTTGACCCGCTAGGTTTTTTTTTTACTAATGAGCTATGGGAAATATTCACTTATTAATCAAATGGAAAATGAAATAAACTATTTCGATAAATAAATATTTTAACCATCTAGCAGGGAGATAAGGTATCTGTTGGGAATGTAAAACATTCAAGTACTGTGGTAACATTATATTACGCGTTGGTTTAATTTTCGCGTATTTCGCGCTTGGAGATATGCTCGAAATCAAACCCAGGCGAAAATTAACGACATAAAATAATATCAAATAGAAGCAATACTATTGCGCGAATTTATGTCCGCGAAAATGCCAATTGCGCACTAGTCATTGTCCTGAATTATTTGTAAAACATACAAAACAGACACTCTGACAACAGACAAAACAATCTTAACGAAATAAAAGTAAAAGTATGTGTAACTAACGTTGTTGAAAGAAAATGTTTATATTTTTACGGTAAAAGTAGTAAAATATGCATATAATTGTCACATCCAGAAGACTTTGCCTCACAACAGCCGAAAAATAGAGAGAAAAAGAGAAGATGCGTTGTCAAATGACCAGTTTCAGAAGTCTAAAATTTAGTTAGAAAAACTTGTAAGCTTGTAATTTGTGTGGACTGTAAGTTAATGAAAATTAATCCCAGCGCCTTCAGAAATCAAATTTACCGTTGTGTTTACTTATGCCTTGAATCCGGTAATATGCTAGAGTGTAGGCAAATAAAACAGCTATTAAAGGAAACAGTCACATATTATAGTGGAAAGATGCGGTATTATCTAGAATAATTTCATTTTCCTATGAAATTATCTTCTGAATCAATGTTATAAAGGACAGACAGAATAAAAATCATATTAACTCGTTATTACTTTTTTTTACTTAAGTTTCAAAAATTACTAGAACTGCTTTTGGGAAAAGCACATGTCTCCCACAAAGGCATCATCTTTGATGATGCACAGGATAAAACTGGTGAAGTGAATATAAAGATGGCAATTTATTAAAAGGGCATACGGAAGTTCTGTGCAATATTAGTCATAAACAATGTCACAAATTTTTGGAGGATCAGGAAAAACATAAGTTTCAATTTCTGATGGGCCATAATCCTGAAGTGCCAGGGTCAATGTGGCTGGTTGTCAAACTTGTTGTCATTAACATTTTGATATATCAGTGAAGATGCACTGAAAAAAGACCATGAGAGTGAGTGTACAAGGCTATCAAGGCCAATTGTAAATAAATAAATGGGCCATAAGTCTTATGTGCCGGGGTCAAAGCGGCTGTTTTTTTATTACACAGATAATTATAGCATTTGGTGAACATCATATAATAAAAATAGCAGAAAATGAGACAAGAACCAAATCATGAGTATGGAACAGATATTGTAAAATGAAAACTTAAACAGTGTAAGAAATACCTTTATAGCTGCTTAGCACAGTACTTTCTCATAATGCAATGTAGGTAATGTCATGATAGCTATAGTATAGATGAACCAGGTTAGTGACATGTTTAAAAGGCTAATTTCGGATAAATCAAAGGGCCATAAATCTGATATGCCTGGTGCAAAGTGGCTGGTTTTCGAACTTGGCCAAGATATTAAGGCCACACACATTATCATAATGTTTATTGAAAATCAGTTGATGAATATTTCAGTTACATAGCAGACAAGGCTTAAACAGCCAATTTTGGATAATTCAAGGGCCATAAATCTGACATGACTGGGGCAATACGGCTGGTTATCGAACTTGGCCGAGATATTATGGCCACAAACATTTTCATAAAGTATGGTGAAGATCAGATGATAACTGTTCAAGTTACAGAGTGGACAAGCCTCAAACAACTTATTTTTGATAATTCAAGGGCCATAATTCTGAGATTCCTTGGGCAATATGGCTGGTTATCGAACTTGATCGAGATATTATGGCCACTAACATTTTGATGAAGTTTGGTGATGATCCGATGAAAACTGTTTGACTTAGAGAGCGGACAAGCCTTAAACAACTTATTTTTGATAATTCAAGGGCCATAATTCTGAGATTCCTTGGGCAATATGGCTGGTTATCGAACTTGATCGAGATATTATGGCCACTAACATTTTGATGAAGTTTGGTGATGATGCGATGAAAACTGTTTGACTTAGAGAGCGGACAAGTGTGACAGACAGACGGACAGACAGACGGACAGACAGGAGCAAATCAAAATCAAAATCCGAACAGAAACTCCTGACGATATGCACAACTAGGCTAGGTGACAAACATGCCTGTTAAGTTTCTATGAAATCCCCCAAGTGGTTTTGGAGATCAAGCATGGACAAGATTTCAATATGGAAGTTATATAGTAAAGAAAAGGGCCCATAACTCGGCCAAAACTAATCCAAGCGGAAACTCCTGACAATATGCACAACTACGCTTGGTGACAAACACTTCTGTGAAGTTTTAATGAAATTCCCCAAGCAGTTTTGGAGAAGAAGCATGGACAAGATTTCTATATAGAAGTTATAGTAAATTCAGAATGATGCCATTCGGGCTCACTAATGCACCTTTATAGTTTCAAAATGACTAAGGGCCATAATTCTGAGATTCCTTGGGCAATATGGCTTGTCATCGAACTTGATCGAGATAGTATGGCCACTAACATTTTGATGAAGTTTGGTGATGATCCAATGAAAACTGTTTGACTTAGAGAGCGGACAAGAGTGACAGTATGCCATTCGGTCTCACTAATGCACCTTTATAGTTTCAAAAATGACTAAGGGCCATAATTCTGAGATTCCTTGGGCAATATGGCTGGTTATCGAACTTGATCGAGATATTATGGCCACTAACATTTTGATGAAGTTTGGTGATGATCCGATGAAAACTGTTTGACTTAGAGAGCGGACAAGTGTGACAGACGGACGGACAGACAGACAGACAGACAGGAGCAAATCAAAATGTCTCCCACACCACTACGTGGTGGGAGACATAATTATAAGATCTTCCCTGAATATATTTATTCATTCAGTATTTGATTCATCATCTTATACGTTACTTTGAATGTATCATTAAAATCAAGACCTTTATAAAACGGTTTTCATTTCAAATATTAACTTAAACTTATTCTGTGATCTTTTTCATGAGTAAGAGTCATGTGTGAGGAATGTTCTATGTGTCTACCTAATGGCGGCAGTAAACGGTTTTTAAGGTATTGCAAAACTTAAGAATCACAGCTGAAACGACATCTGCTTCACCACTGAAGGTGTCAAGGTCAAAAACAGCTTGTCAGCCATTTTTGGGGATCTAAGGTTCACATGTGAAACTGCAAATATAGTATCTAAAACTATTTTAAAGGGACATGTAGCTTACAGTTAGACTCTTTCCCCGTCGTTATCAGAAAATAAACGACTGTTGTAAACCAAAAACTAGAGGCCTCTGATTGGCTGCTGGATGACGTCACACTTGCTTTCTGTATCTATTTTAAAATTTTCTCTCCAGCTTCTGATCAACTAGACCTGTTGCTCATCACAATAATTCATGATAAAACATGACATGGATAAAGAGTAAATATGCACCATTTGTAATAAACAAAAGACGAGGTTCAGCTTATATCTTATGAAACCAGCAACTAGAAGGTGTAAACAGCGCACTGAACGACATGATATGGCAAACAATGTGCAGCATTTGTGCAACTCGAAATAACATATCTCAGTATAGTAGGCATTCTAAACATATGTATGGCAATAAATCAGTGACCGACTGTGAAGTGGCATCAAAATGCTATCAGCCACCCTGTTGGGATAATGTTAAACATGCATCTTTTAATATGACTCCGAGTTCGTTTGTATGTTTAAATCTTACACTTAATTGTGTTGTTAATCTCCAGCAGAATGTACTTTACTTGTATGCGTAGGGAATACTGTCTCCTTAAACTTTTTTTAATTTGAAATAAATTGCCGCTCATATTGGATATCACAAGATTATAGGATCTTTGATTTGACATGCTTTTAGACAGTGTGGGGTACATGGAGGGAAAACTGAACTTTACCATTTAAATGGCATATTCTGGCATCGCACGAACAATATTTTGCACAGATCAAAAGAAGACATTTTTGTAGACTTCAATGATAGATTGTATAGTCTTATAGATTTGAAAGATATTGTTGTTGAAAAATGCTGTACCAGTGAACACATTATATTGTAATGAGTAAACGATTAAAAAAATTATAATTATTAACGATCAGAACAACATATGAAATAAAACTTTCAAAACACCTTGCAAAAGGAACATTTAAGCGCTTGTAATGACCAACCAGCGCTGAGACTCGTTTCCAAACTTAGGCTGGCGTTTCTTCTAACCGTATACGAGATTTTCTTAACCTTTTCCCTCGTTACAAATGTTTACATGATCATGATGTTCTGCCTTTTTAATTAATGAATCATACCCGTTCCACCGCACTTCCACCACACTTTTCATTAATATCAATTTTAATCATCACGAGACAATCAGTATCACATGACCTTATTAATTAACCGTGAACAAGTTGGTATTTTTCAACAAATATTTAAATATTTCCAATAAACCTTCGACGTATGATCAGTTTCAATGGAAGGTTCCGTTACTTAACTTGATTTTTCAAACACGTCAACCATCTACGTCTTTCAAAGATAAAATTATCAACACTTCTACAATTACGATTTTGTCTCGAAACGGTAATACTCCGTAAATCACAATTGTAGTCTGTGCGCACATGGCGCGCCAAATCATAAACATAAAACAATTTTTCTTTCGGAGGCCCCTTAACAAACTGAATACAATAGGTATTTGTCACGTAGGTAATATGCCCTAGTGTCAATATTATAACAAATATAGTCTCTGCACTTAAGACGCGCCGAAAATAAACATAACAAAAACAATTTATCTTTCAAAGGCCCAAAACAAACTAAATACAATAGGTATTTCGACCACGTCGGTATAATGCCCTAGTAAACATTATAATAAAAAACATCCCACTAAAAATGCCCCTACAAAAGCAATAGGGATTTCTATTTCAGAAAAGCTCAAGATAAGTTAACGCTATCAACAGGGTTTTAAAGCTGGTTCTAAAATTCCAATACAATATTATCTTATCTCGTACTTTCTTTCCCTACGAATCTGGTTGAAGAAGCCAAGATAAAAAGCAATATCCTTACATGGCTTTATAGGATATTCGACTTTAAGATTCAAGTGCAATTAATGAAACAGCAAACACAAAATTCTGAAACAAAATTGGCCATAGAACACAGTTTTCTAAGGCAAAGTGCGGAAAATGTGTTGCTAAACGAGAGAAATATATATATAATATAAAAATATTATTATGTTAATATTTACATTGGGCAAAATGTAAACTTTAACCGACTTTGAGAAAAATGGACTACTTCACAACATGTAAATCAAGACTTAGTTGAATTTGTAGACAAAGAAATTGGCGACAACTAACGGAATACTAGAACTTTATGATAATTGCTTTTTTTGTTTTGCTCTGAGACTTAAGCTAGCGTTATAATACAAGAATAGACGGGTATACATGTAAATTAAACTAAGGAATGATGCTTTATTTAATACTAGTGCGATTGAAGCGAACTTGATGGTAAAAAATATAGTTCATAGTTGTTCAAATAATCGGAGTTTTATTTCTAGAACAATACAGTCAGGGATTATTTCTAAACAAGAAATAAATTCCGCATTCATAGTGTTGCGGCGGTATCTTTGGCACTGTGCGGCAGTTATTTATGACAGTTGCTAAGGTGTTGCTGTATCTCAACCAGTCTTGTCCGGTCACCTTTGAAAGCAGGATCAAAGCAAAATGATCGAATTGAATCATGTAAATTGCTCTCTGAATAACAGCATTGTGTGTTATACTGCCTACTGGTTATGGCGGACAATACCTTTTGTGTTAATAACAATTGGAACACTTGGAAACTTACTGAACTTCGTTGTCCTCGCACAGCCAACCTTAAGAAAATATTCAACAACCGTGTATCTACTATTTTTATCCGCTTCAGACGTGATTTTTCTGTATTTCAGCCTTCTTCCAGACACGAATTTTAGTATTACAGGTGACAGGTACGCCGATCATTCTATAATGTACTGCAAGATTCGATCCTGGTTAGGATTTACAGCTAATTCGTTCTCCGTGTGGCTCTTGGTAATACTGACATTTGAAAGGGTGCTGTTAACCAAGTCACCAATACACATGAGAGCTCGGCTGACACCTAAAATATCTATGATCGTGTCCATAATATTGTTGTGCTTTCTTTTATTGTTCAATGCCCACTGTGTGTATGGATACTTTTTCTTTGAAAACAGCGAAGAGGTGATAAATGTATTAGGAAAGAAAATGCTTACAAAGCATTGTACATTTGTAAGTAAATCATATATGATCTTTTATGAGAGGACCTGGGTTTTAACAGTATTTGTATTATATAATCTTTTACCAGGTGTTCTCATAGCTGTTGGCAACTTGGCAATCGCCTACTTTGTTTATTCACAACGAAAAAAGCTTATGCGTGTTTACCCGTCAAGAACTGGTCCTGAAAGTTCAAAAGTCACAAGGACAACTGATTTAGTTGAAAACCAATCTCTAAAACAGGTCATGGAGACTATAAACAACCGTGATTTCGTAGGTGATGTGAAAAATGTAGACGAACACCAGGATGAAAATATTGCTTTAGATACTTTGGAACTACATAGAGGTACCGAGCTCACCCCAGTAGAAACACATATTGGTAGTTCTGAAAATCCAACAAGCTATAATGAGCTCAATACACATCGTCTCGTGACTAATGTTAACAAATGTAAAGGAAAGGAAGTCAACATGCGCAATAAGACGAACACAGTTAACATGACCGATGATCTATCATCAGAAACAGGTGTCCAGATAATAGTTTCAAACAAAGTTCAACTGACAAAACGGATTGAGCAATCAATTTTGAAACGAACACAAATGAACTCCCCAGAATCGCAACCGGCAAATACTTCGATGTACAATCAAATCCAAATTACGAAAACATCTGTTGTGCAAAATGACCCTGTAGTGCCACAAATTACAAAACGAGGCGATAGTTCGGCTCTTAATCGATCAGCACAACAAGTTCCAAGATCGCCTAAGCTTCAAAGGAATACAGTACCTCGCAAAGACGATATTAATGATGCAAATGAAATCAAAGCCAAGCCAACAATTAAAAAGTCTCCAACACGTATGCTATTCACCTTAACTTTATTTTATCTTGTTACAACAATCCCTTACAGCATATTTTGCATTGTTAGCGCCCCGCTTGAAAATCTCAGCGGCGAAGAGTTATCGCGATGGCAAGTTAGCTCCATTTCTGTGCTCTGCCTAATGTGGTGCAACTTTACATTCAACTTTGTGTTGTACTTTGTGAGTGGATCTTTATTTAAATGCGAATTTCTTAGACTACGAAATAAGATAAAACGGAGTATTGTAACTTGGTTTACCTATTTCAACCAGAAATAAATATTTTAGTATTTTTTTTAAACGTTCTGGAAATGTATTCCTTAAGGTGCTGTGTGGCGTGAAAAATTTCTCTCCGTCCTTCACTTTCGGTTTTACTGATCGATTACAATTACCTCTGATGGTGGTAATAATTATGCTAATTATAAAAACAAACAGAATGCAATAATTATGAGTGACAGTATGTAGGCATACTTTTTTGTGGATACGAATTGTAAGTATATTAATGTCTATCTTAACGCGGGGCTTGGCGATGTATGCAGTAATATAAATTTTTTACATGCGATATTTACATATTTTGAAAAAGCGCATCGCTGTAGCCGTGACGGTAAGTTTTTCCTCCCCAGTAGAGAAAATATCATTTGAAATTCACATATAATTTTAGAGCTATTTGTGCAGTGTGGCGGCCATAAAAAGTCTCCCCATACATATGGTCAGTAAATTACTCCGTTACCGATGTCATGCAGTGATGACAACGTTATTACGGTTATCCGATCAACCATTTTTTGGGGTTGTCCCGGCTAGCTCAGTTGGTAGCGTTATCGGATCGCAAACCTAGGCGCTGACTCCGTCGTACGGGTTTGCACCCCAATAAAGGCAATGCCCTTTTACAGCAGAACGTACGTGTTCTTTATTTGCAAACTTGTCAGTGTAAAAGTTCAACATGAAACTTATGGCTTAGCGCTGTCGCCGAGCGGGTTCGTTCCCCACAAGGAGCAATATCATTTTTAATCGTTTTTGTTATACTATTTTAAAGAAATAACTGGGAAATACACTTATTAAGAAGTTTAATTTAAATATTTAAGATAGATAGAAATATATCTTACCGAGTTAGTTTCCTATTGTAATTTTACGAGTTGCACATCCAATATTTACCATAGACAATGCCAGAATTCGTGAGTTCACGAGTGAAATAATTTATTCTTTTACAGTACAAAACTGAAAATTGCGAAATTGACAATTTTGCCTATTCAGCTCCGTTCCGCTTCCAGTCGGCTAAACACTTGAAACCATTCCGTTTTCATTTAGATTCCAATCCAATTCAACTATGATTGCATTCGAATACGTTCGGTCCATACGGTGTACTTCAAACGGTCTCCTTTTCTGGTTGGTCAATATTTTGAAGGGAATCTATTTGAATTTCGCCGTTTCAATATCTTGCTTTTATTTAAACGAATAAATATTTGATGTTCAATAAAGTTCTTTTTCTAATGATTTTAATGATAATATAATCTTTGAATCAATGAACACAAAAAGAGTTAAGAAATCGTTCGTGTCCATTTAACATTTAAAAGGACGCTCGACATGATGGTTGTTATTGCTTTTAATTTAACCTGAATCCATCACTTTTATCTTCTTAAATCATGCACATTTGTTGTTAAATGTACGGCCTCCTACTGACATACTTTATGGACCAACCAAATACGTAATGTAAATAATACGCGTCTTGAATTATTATGCAGAGGGAAAATGAAATAAACTTTTCGATTAGTAACTATTTTTAAAAGAGAGGCATCAAGTGGGGTATAGATGGAATGTTGTTAGGTCAATTATTAGATTAAATGGGGCACGCCACGGGAAAAGGTACCTTCGGTCATTTTTAGTGATATTTTAGTTTTTACTAAATTTAGAAAGAACTTCAAACTATAAACCAATTTCTCACAACTAATATGTGATTTTGTTACATATTTTGACAACAAAATGGTATTTTTACCGCGAAATGCATAATAAATAATGTCGTCTGCTCAAATTAATGACGTCATTTCAAAGATTGACGTCAAATGTCCGAAGGTACCTTTTCCCGTGACGCGCCCCAAATCATACAACTTTCATACGATAGAAAGTTGCAGTAAATTTTATAATAATTATTTTATTTTCCTATGAAATTCTAGAGCAGACACTATAATATTATAAATATTCATTACTCTTTTATTGCTGAATATGTTTATCCCTTATTCCTTTAGTAATTGATGAATCATCTTATAAATTTTGTTTTGGGTATAAACAGATCAATGGGCTTTTAAAACTCGTTTTGTCACGATGCGTTTACCTTTGTCTTAAATATGTTAACTATATGGATATATGCTACAAGAAAAAACAAACCTGGAGTTCGCTATTAAAGCACACAGTTTTCATTTAATGGAAAGTTGCGGTATATTTTAGAAATATAATCGTTTTCCTAGGAAATTCTTTTCAATTTTAGAATTAAAAAAAACAATTTATAACTGAGTGGGTTTCAAAATAATGAAGACAAAGCTCGACAAAGGGGGTACAATTTCATTCAAAATATATTAGTAACATAATAATTATTAAATTTTGAAAAATCACCAAGGGTTAAAGTATATGTCTTTGAATACAATATTCTTTAACGTTTAAACATCTCTTTCCAATGAATTCATTTTTTTTCTGAAATAAGCTTTGAACTTTTTACTCTCATATTAGCTAAACTAAGAGATTTCTTTACAAATATTTATTAGTTGTTTTAACATAACAAAATACATTTAAACACAAAAAATATATCTGACTACAGTCATTTGAAGAAAACATACTATGTATTAGTATTAACATATTCTGAATGTTTTATCTTTATTTTTGCAAACTATTAACTTCTTATGTTTTATATTTTTGTGTGCATTTGCATGCAACATTTTTGAGCTGATGGGTGGGTTGGAGTTATTTCACCAAGACAACTTGTGCGTGTGTTGTGATATGAGAACCTATGGGAGCAAGTGTGAGGTTGGTGCACCCTAGAACCTGGTTTAAAACCCCAGTGACAAATTGCTTTGCCACCGACCGTTCCAAGGCGGTCATCCGTCGGGTTCTTACTTACGTTAATTGTTTGTGGCGTCCATATTGAAACTGATTATTGTAATATCATGCACTCTTTTCCTCTCTACGTTTTGGCTGTATGGGGAGGCTGTGTCTGCCGTATGTGGCTATTCCTGATAAATTATGCATATTTCACTTTTTTCAAAAAAGTTTTTATTATGTAAATATTAGTGCGGATGCATGTACAAATCCACAGGTTATCAAAATATAGATATTTATGAGAAAACATACCATCTTTTTTCAGTTTTAAAGTAATTAAACTTGTTATTTTAGTGCCATAAAACTGATATTATTTTACTGTAACTGTTACACTCGGGACATATCAAAGACATAATTTATTTAAAACATGGTATTAAAATTTATTACATGTTTGTCTTATGGAATACAAATAAATTTGCTTTTATGGATTTTTGGTTATATATAGATGATTACTTTGCGAGAAACTTTACATAAAACAGCTTCCAATTGTGTTTGATCATTTCCACGTGATCAAGTTGTAAGTTTCTACAACTTTTTCAGGTTTTTTTTATTTCAACAAAGTTTCAAGAAATAGCGTCTTTAACAAATATTTGTTAAAGCTTGTACTAAATAACTGCATACACTATGTCACTATTTCACTTGAACATCGGGGTTTAACAAATCTTTGTTAAACTATTCCCGTCACTTAACAGAGGTGTGGCAAGAAAATCGGCCGCAATGTTAACAATAATTTGGTAAGATCTCTGTTCGCTGTTACTGAATCTACTGTCAGTCGTAGGAGTTTAACAAATCTTTGTTAAAGTTTATACTATTCTCTGCACGTGACAGAGATGTGGAAAGAAAATCGGCCGAACTGTTAACAATAATTTGTTAACATCTCTGTTCGCTGTTACTGAATCTACCGTCAGTCATGGGAGTTTAACAAATCTTTGTTAAAGCTTATACTTTTCTCCTTGACAAAGATGGAGAAAGAAAATAGGTTAACAATAATTTGTTAACATCTCTGTTCGCTGTTACTGAATCTACCGTCTGTCAGATTTCAAAACATAACACATATTTGTTAACGATTATATGAGAATCGGCAGTTGGCAAAAATATTCAATGGGCATCGGCTGGTTATCAATGTTTTCACAATATTGTTAAGACGTTTAATTTTTAAAATATAATCAGTCTGATTTCAAAAACAACCGAATCTTTTATATAAAAAATAAGTATATATTTGTTTTGTTTTTTAATTTTTAAAGATGGGGAGTGAACATCAAGGTGATGCATATTTTCCGTCAACATATTTGTAAAAAAGCTAAAATACTGAGTGAACAAATCTTGAAAAAAACTAATAGCATTTATAGAAAACATTATTTATTTTACCGGTTTTAATCCTTTGCAAAAATACTGTGATTAATGTGTTTTGCTGATGATCATACATATTCAAGAAAGACATAATATATATTATATTTTTCGCTTATCAAACTCCGGATCATATCAGTAATTCAGTAAATGTATCATACATGTATCTTAATCAAATCAAGTCCCCAAGAACAATATAAAATTAGCTAGTAAAATTGTATATTAATTTTAATTAACAACATTTTATTCAGTACTTTTCAAATAATAATAATAATAATAATAATAATAATAATAATAATAATAACTTCTAATAATAATATTATTACTTTATTAGTATCATTAGTATTATTATTATTATTATTATTATTATTATTATTATTATTATTATTATTATTATTATCCAGAATGATTTAAAATCTTATTCGTGTAACATTAAGCAATTTAATATCATCTTTTCAAAGCCGCTTTAAATTTATATTCTTTAACAATATTATGTTTTTATTTTATTATTTCTCAAGATTTTACTTTAAAAATCAGGTGAACAGTTACTCGGACTTACTCCAGATTGGGTATTTTACTATGAACACACAGCTACTGAAATGTCTTTAAATGTCATAAACACTTGAACCGTTTATGATTCGCTTTTTCGAACAACTCACTGATAACTTAAATCTTGTTTTAATATACTCATGTATTATAATATATAGCGTTGGTTAGTTGGCACTTTGTCTTTTCCATGTTTAAACACTGTAAAATCCGAAATCTAGAAATCATAGGTGTAGACTCCGGGAAAATTATAGCGACCATTTCACAGCATGAACGGTGATACCAATAACATTTTCTCTTTCACATCTGCTTGTATTGTTTTAACTATTCCGTGATTCCAGGTTCAGTAGTGATCACTCATGTACCTAAAATTAAATATAAAAAGACATGACAGTTAGCAATAGATAAAATTCAAATAGCCACAGAAAAAAAAAGTTTAGAAATGCAAGTAATATATCACCTATAAAATGAGCAAAATCAAGAGAATCTAATGGATTTTCGCCTTGAAATGGTCTGTGTTAAATAATTTTTCCGCTGGGTGTGTTTACAACAAGGTGCTATTGTGCACATACCTCACGGTTGACAGAATAAATGGTTAAACATGTGTAACTAAATAACGATCAGCACCAAAACCAGAGTTTTTTTTCAAGATTGATATCTACTTAATTCAGAAAAATCAGTTAAGACCGATATTTACGGTCTTTAGAATTGCGACATATAAAAAGAAAAAGAACACATGATCAATGCCTATAATCTGTTGAAACAAACTAGTAATGTTTAAATCTTTATATTTTCGGTTGTGTTCCATAAGTGTTTTTTAAGTAAAATGTAAAAACTGCCAGAAAGTGGCATATCTTTTCTAAGATGAGATTCCCAGAAACGGGAAAGCCCTCCTCAAGAAAACACATATTTCGGGTACATGATTATATAATGTTATAGTAAAATAAACGCAGACTTGCGAATCATTTAATAGAAAGGTAGATATAGCGTTAGTATATAGCAACTTGCAACAAAATTATGGTGTAAAACGATTACACAGTCAGATGATAGAGCAGCGCGCGTTATCAACACAATGTGTTATATTCTAACCTTAATTTCACACACAAAAAATGATCAATGAGTTCTAAATAGATAAACAAATAAAAGCTATGCTTTCTTATCTGACCATCAGGAGACCGGTAATAGCTACTGAATTGAGTAATATTAATCAAGGTAAATCGTTTTGCTCTAAACAGATTGATATGTGTATAAGAATTGTAACTTAGAGAATAAATATAAAATGAGAAAAAATACAAAACAAACAACGTTTTAACAAATTAAGCTTACTGTACTTTCTAAACGTTCTCTTAATTTCAAACAACCAGCATGTTTTCATTCAAGATATTGTACAATTCTTTTAACCACGATTTATTAAGGAAGAGTGCAGAGGAGGAGCAGACAAAAACCTTTATTTTTTCATAGTGCATTTTATGCTAAAACCCATCATTGTGTTACATGTATATGCTAAGCGTCTTCAAGTTGGAAGTTCGAAATTCTAATTGAAGAGTTTTACGGATAAGTGTACAATCTCGTATTGTTATGTTTGACGAATAAGAGTTTTCTGTTTCTTTTCTTTCTTGTCATTATGACGAACTCCTAGATCTTAAAGTGTTTAATGTTAAAATGACTTTTTTTTACTTTTCTACTGTTTTGTTCTTGCAGAAAGTGATATAACTTTATTTGCCAATTAAAACACCTATTTTACAGGAATTGTTATTAGTCACTAATGAAAAATAGAACCTGTTTTAGGGGGGTTGATTTGCAATACTTTTTTAATGATCTTAACTATTCTATAAATCCGTTGAAAATAAATTGCAAGTGTCATAGTGTTTGAGATATTTATGCCTGTTTGAATCACTTCTTCGGTTTTTTATGTATATGTCAAATAGAAAATCACAACAAAACAAATGTGATTTTTTGAAATAATTGTCTTCAGGTGAATTCTTTTATTCGACCAGTACACCTCACTTTGTAATTTGATACCTCATTAGGCTTCAGCTGGGCAATTTTATGATTCCTGTGGTGAAGTGCTTAATGTAATGTCATGATGTAACTGATTAACTAGCAGTTAAGAAATCCAGAAGATTCGGGGATATTAAATCATTTGTGTACAGATGTCTTTGTTTCTAAATAATGCGATAAAATTGTGCATAACATGAACTTTACTTTCTCTTGGAGGTTATAACGATAAGTCATTTGGACAAAAAGGAAATTACATGAACATGTCAGTAATCATAATCCACAATTAGGGTAGCTTGCAGAATTTAAATCTGGGTGTTAGCTATAAATCAGTTGTCGGCATCAAATAGATAAAGAGAACTTAACTGCACATTTTTATAAATGTTGTTGCATTGCAATAATCAAGCAATCATCATTAGAATCCGAAGAAAACGACATGTTATATGTTGCAAAAAATTAAATGGCTAGCCTGGCGACAAGTAAGATTTTTCAAAAGAAATGTCCTATTAAATTAATAAGGTTTTACTTATGTTATAATATTTAATTTCACTTTCTTAATCTGTTAACCATCTACCATATTCTAAAAGATAAATAAAGTTTATAAAAACATATATTAACAAACATATCTAAGACATAGTGTGAATTCAAAATATATGAGACTGTGTTTATGATCATTAATAATTGTTCTATGAATATGCGTGCTATCACTTCTTTAAAATATCAATTTTCAACTCTTTAAATAGTAATAGGTACAAGAATTGTAATGATTGTTGGAGGAACGGGTTCTATCTAAAGAATACTTCAACGTCTACGAATGTGTTGGAAAATTACTCGCTCTTAAAGAACATATCAGAGACCTTTACCTCGCGCTTTTTAAAAATGATTTATGATTTATTATAAAGGCCCTTACCCGTCATTGAAACATAATACTTTCAAGAATTTTAAGCTCATTATTTACTTTTTAAAATAAATGCATACTGTAAACAACCCAATTGTTTACAGCGATACACATTAAACGATTATAAACAAAAGAACATCTTTATTACTGATAAAATATAAATGTTAGCGGAATACTTACCTATCAGCGTTTATACGAAAAGTTGACCTGATCTGTATATGCTTCAACTTATGTTTGTGTTCTACATTCTCATATCTAAAACGTAAATATATATTTCAACACAAAATAACAGCATATACATAAGCAAATCACTTAACGAATATGAAAATGACGGAAATAAAGGAACATGTTCTCCAATCATATAAGCATTGGTCAGCGGGCCCATTTTTCTTCAATCTCGATTTTTTAGTGTTAACAAAAGTTTATAAACCTAGTAAGTCTGAGTTTTAAACATCACAAATATAGTATGTTTTCAGTATAATACGTAATAAGAAACATACATGTGACCAGAACTAATAAAGATATTTTAGAATATTAAGTTATTACAAATTTTGACGATTGATAACGCTGGCGGCTTTAAGACTGCGCTTTCAAAACAATCAAAAGTAAATGAGATTTTTGGAAAAGATAACAAACATAATACAAATTTAATGTTATTGTTATAAAAAATATAAAGCTTACCATTTGAGAGATACCATCCACAAATTTGCGACAAACCAAATCTTTATCATCTGAAAAATTATATCCGAACTTCGATAACTGAACATGATATTCACAAAGACTTAGTGTTTCAACTCCGAACTTAACAACATGACTCGCTTTCATATTTTGAATAATTGTCTTGTTATAAAGACAGTCATCTAAACAGCCCTTTGTTTTATAAAAGTCACTACAAGTCTTGAGAAGCCTCTGCTTAGATTCAAAATGTAATAACTTTTTCGCTCAATAACTTCTTACGGTAAGTGATTTGCAATAATAACCCACTTCAGCTTAATTTCTGCAATTCCAGAAAGTTTGAACACACTTCCATCACGTGACTACTTTTCTCGCATTTACAACACAATCACAGAACATTTAGTTTGAGGGTAGTAGGCTAGCCTGGCAGACGGCTAGATGGTTCTATTTTAGTTACTTGTTTTAGTATTTTTAGATTTATTTTGTTTTATTATTTTATAGTTCTTAGTTTCTAATTCTGATTTCTGTCGCAGTTTTGGGAGCTATGGAAAATGTAAAAACAGAAAAACGAATTGCAGGGTAAATTTTCTTGATATATTTTTGGATGACGGAGGAAATAAAACAGAATATAGGGACGGGAGCAAGTCTAGAAGCAGGCTATTCTTAGGTCAAACAAAGTTCATTTTGTGTAATTTCCAATATCTGTATCGAATCGGTTAATGTAAAAAGAGAATAAATTGCCTGTATCTGATAAGCCATGTAATCTAGTTCTCTCTCTCTCTCTCTCTCTCGTAGGCATCTAATAGTTTAGAAATACGTTGGAATACATGATGAAGATTTTCTATTGTGTTAAAAGTGAATGAAATAATATTTTTCTCAGTTCGTTCTAATCGTGATTTAAAAGTTATTAAAAGTGACAATAAATTATTTTTTGTATCACATTCTACTTAAGATCGTATTTTGATTATTAATCCTTACCCTTACTAGATTTGCCAATAGTTCAACCTGTAATTCTTCATTAATTGTTCAAAGGTCAGATTTGTAACAATTTCTTGGCTAAATAGCAGTTGGTGTATGTTCAGTTGTGAATTTAGGTTTGACTACAGTAATTTAACTCCCGTAGACTCCTAGTAAAGGTTCAAATATCCTATTCCAAATGAGCTATCGAGCCAACGCCTTTAAATCTGCTTTTTTGTTAAAACTATTTAAGCTGTCGGTGTCATTATGTTCATTGTTCAAAGGTTTGATTTGCAGCACTTCATTGGCTGAATAGTTGGTGAATTTAGGTTAGACTACAGCAATTCATTTCCCATAGACTCCCAGCAAAGCTTCATATCTAACTAAGCTATTGAGTCAATGTCTTGAAATCTGCTTTTTGCGAAAACTAATCTAGAGACATCATACATGTAAATACACAGCAAATATATAGCCTTACCAGTAAATTTAAGCAATTTGCGCTGGAATACCACCACCCTCAGCCACGCGCCGCTCAAGTTCAGTTTCACTTTGTCAAAACTATAACCCATGTTGCAGATAAAACTTTTCATTAACTCAAAAAATGAATGCAAACGTTTTGTTTCAACTTCTTCTATACACTGTGCATGAAGATCCGCTATGAAATATGAGTGAAAAACCTAACAGAATATGTATAAAAGTGATATTAGCGGAATAAAACATATGATACTTAAAATGTGGTACATTATTTTGTATATTCGTTTGGCTTTAGTTTGTATTTGCAAACTAAAATGAATTTATAACACAGAAAAGGCGGAAAAAGAAAAACGAACCTGGAAACGAATAAATCACTTTTGTCATAAGTTTTGACAGAAAACTTATTTTTTAACAATTATATTTTATTGAACACCTTATTTATGACATAAATTTATGGCGAATATAATGATCTTCATAATCACCATTATCTTAATTATCATCATCAACACCATCATCACTATCGTCATCATCATCATCATCATTAACACATCTATCTTTAAATAACGACCTCACATCATTACACCAGCACGCGATTACCACTGCCACTTTTATCATCATCATTACAATGTGCATCACGATTGTCATCATCATCACATAATGATTTTACATTCTATCTTTCATAGGACAAAACACCAGATAAAATACAAGTTTAGTTTTATGTATTCGTGCAACAATTTAACATAACGTGATTTATGACATGATGATAATGATGATGATGGTGATCATGGTGATTCTCCCTATGACAATGCCGGGTCTTCTTAATAATTGAAAAAAGAATTGTTGTTGATAATGGTGATAAGCACATTTATATTTTCCGTGTTATTGATGATAATAACGATGATGATGATAATGGTCTGAGTGCTGGTTCTCCCTATGATGATATTGGTGATGATGGACATATGTCTTTTGTCACACGATGATGATGATGTATCTGATTTTGCTATAATTTTCAATTCTATTTATTTTATATCACAACGTATATGTCATTTACATTTAGGTTTTGACTGTCAAATCCAGTAGACGAATATGACATGTCACTCAGATGTCAATATTTAACAACGCACAAGACATTATACGGCTTAAAATTGTACAACCTAATAAGACTGCCCCTATGCGCCCCGGAAAAAGAAACATACACAAACGGCCAGTTTTTATATGGGTGGTTTCAATATCCCAGCCAATATAGATTCGGATATTGTTGAATCACCCCAAGGATATACTTCCTGCTTTATAAATTTTGCCTTTGGCGGTGTCTGTGATATGCAGGATTTATATTCTCAGATCCCCTGTCAAAATTCTGTTTTGTTTAGTTCCGCCCATTGTTTTCTCAAACCCTTTCTTTTATCTGGGGATCATACGCCGCTGAACATGGAATGATATTAAAATAAATCTGAAAATACCGCATTGAAGGTTCCATGTTCACCGTCATATGCATACCATCGTTTGGGATGGATCAAAATTTTACTGTTTATTGGTGTAAATACTGAGTTGCGCTCTACCCGGGGCTAGGCGGTGCGGGCAGTAATATGCATTTCCATTACTGCCCATGAACATGGTCAATCAAAACCGAGTCTGCACTATTTTCATATTTGTCGTGTTCGGTGGCTTTCAAAGTTCCCCTTTCATCTATTATAAAATTTACTGAACTGCAGGGGGTGACAACTCTCCAGAACCCAATCCATCTCAGCCCCCCACATCTCGGGCCACCTTTCCGCGTACGCATTGGATAATGTTATGGCTGAGTATTTTAATTCTGTCACTTTTTGCGGTTTATCCGAAATGTATCAATAACCATACTTCAAATTTGAGTGAAATTTCACATTAATTAATTTGGGAAGCTACCACATACACATATTTAATATTATTTTAAGATGAACCAATATTTTGTGTCAGTATTGATAAAATTAGGCATAAATGTCGCAATGAAAATTTGAGTCATTTTTACCTGACGAGTACGTTAATATCGGCCAAAGTTCTGCATTACTTTACATAAGATATATCTCACACAATTAAATATTCTTTACGACAACTATATAAACAATATACTCGGAACTCACATGCGTGTTTTCAAAGCTATAGACCAGCAGTTTTTTTTCAATGTTCATTTTATTGTCCGACCTATGTCATAGAATTCTTAATTTCGGTAAATATGAATTCAACCTTGATTCATCAGTAAATATTCAAATTGTAGACCGATTGGCGGCTTATAAGCTGTACATTGCAAAACTAATTCTATGAATAAGGATTGTGAAATAAACACTATCCGTTCCAAAAATTGAGGATAAAAAAACACTGGATCCGACATTTTGAACGTAAAAGAGCTTTATAGTATGCTCCGGAAGGCGAAAACAAGGAGATACGAAGACGAATATGAGGAAACATGAATTAAAAAAATTACAATTACGAAGCGCAAAGATAGGATGGCGAAAACGTGAGATTATTTCGCATTATCACCATCGTTTTTCGCGTTTTTTTTTGTCATCGTAATTTGTAATTTCGCGTTCAGCGTCATAGTCGAAAATGGTGATGGCCCTAAATGAATTCCGTAGTAACTTCCAGACTATGTATGCTTTTGTGATGGAACACTGATTTAAGTACTCAGTTTTGTATTTCAATATTTACTTCGGCAATGGAGGTTGAACCAAATTTTGGTAAATCTAATACCAATAGACCTCAATGTTTAATTCCCAATATTCAATGTTCAGTAAACAAAATTATTTCATCTATTTAAAACATACAGGAAAGTTGGGATTTATTTACATTTAAGAAAATTACTGATTTCTAACTATTATTGAAAGTAATTAAAACTAGAACCATCTAGCTGACCGCCAGGCTAACACATGTGTTATCCTGGATTTTATCTGCTGGCTGATCAGTACATTCCATGATAGTTCACCGCACCACAGGAATCATAAATTTTCCCAACTGATATCGTGAATCGAATTACAAAATTTTGTACTGGTCGATTGAACATGTTACATGTTGAAACTAATTACTAACAGAAATCAATCATTTATTATTTTTATTTATTTGATTTGACCAATAAATATGCTACATAAACAGTAATCTAAACATGTATAATAAACTAAAATGAATTTAAGCACAGCTTGCACTTTCCAGATTTTGGAACTTCAAAAGTGTGTAGTTATGGGTATATTGCCTCATAAAGAAGCTTTGCAGTTATCGCGCCCTCGTTTAACTGTAAAATGTTTCATGGTATTGCATTAAACAACTTTTTCACAACAGTTGTTATAATCATGTTCTCTTTCAATAAATTTATTTACCTTTTAAATTTGAATCTATACACCACTGTTTAACTATAATCACATCGCTTTGTACAGTCAACATATGACAAATTATTTTATCAAGTATTTTTTTGAAAATCTCTTCAATTTGCATTTGGAGCACTTGTGAACTTCTATTTGGTTATCATATGTTTAGCTTATGGGATTATTTGAAAGATATCTGAAGATTACGACCCAGCGGCCTAGCGGCATGAAGTTGGAGCTTAGCGGCGTGAATTTGACGGCCTAACGGGCTGAACTCAACGGTCTAGCGGCCTCATGTCTAGTTTGCCAGGCCGCAAGTGTACCAACTCCGCGCCGTTATGCCTCCAGGCTGCAAACTTCACGCCGCTTGGTCGGATAGGCCGCTAGGCCTCTAAATTACGCCGCTATTTCGCCAATCATCAAGGCCCTCAACTTCACGCCGCTATGCAGACTAGTCCGCTAGGCCAACAACTTCATGCCGCAATCCCGCAATTGTACGCCGCTAGGCCGTAAATTAACGCCGTTAAGAAAAAAATATTTTAATAACCAATAAAAATCGTTTCGAACTTCAGATGTATTAATTATCAATTTGTCATACTTGACTAAAGATCACTAAAGAATATAATCGAGTTTTATTTCCACCACTAATGCGAGACAAATCCTTGAAATGGGCTTCAATTTTGGCGTTTTCCGCACTAAAATAAGAACAGATGCTTTAAAATAATGATTCAAATATTATATTTTGTTTCAAAGCCTCGGCAAATTAAACAGAATTCATATACTGTAGCCATAAAAATATAGATACGTCGCTTATGGCATTTTTAGTATATGACACATCTCTGTTACACCTTTTTCGCTATACATTTAAATGTTTAGTTTGCTAGTCGTGAGTTATTTCTTTGATCGGGTTTGTCAAAAATGTGTTATGTAAACGTTCATGAAGCTACATGTATAAATGCAAGTTGGCCAGCTAGCAATCTAATACTCTGGTGGAATTGAATGTTTCCTAGAGACCAGAGAAATTTATGGTCATATAACTGTTATCGCCGATCCCCAGGACTGATAAGCTGAACTTCCCCTGGATGCTTGATGTTAAACATGTTTGTTTATAAAGCCGCGATTTGCTATAAACCAGCTTCACGCGAAGAACATGGAACATGGAATATTGAACATGTGTCTGTCATGTTATCTTATTGTAATAATCACTACTTGACTGGTATAAACAGTATATTATGTCCCAGGCATTTTGCATTTGGGTATATTTTCGCTTTTAAGTTAAAGTTTTGTTTCGATACTTTAATATACACTGAAAAAAGATTATATAATATCATTTTATAATTTTTACAATTATTATTTATACAACAATATGGTGTAAACTAAATTTAAAAACTGTAAATTAAGAAAGGTGTAAACGTTCACAGCGTTACGGCCGCCACACTGCACAAACTGCGCTACAGTGAAGTGTAATTACAAAAAAAAGCTTGCTTCAGACAAGGAATCAAAACCGTACGGTGCGTAGCCTCGTAACTCTAAGCACATTACCTAATAAGCTAGCTCGGATAAGTTCCGAAAGGTTGCACGGATAACCCTGATAAACGTGACAACCAGACACGCGATATCCGGTTGATAGATATTTTCACAATTTGTTGTCAAAATATAGTTTTAAGTGTAATCGGAGTAGATGCTCACACTGGGCCAAAAAACATATTGAAAGCTAAAAACAAGCGTCTTCAAATTCAAACATTATTAAAATATGCGCTGATTGTATATTAAGAGGTGTCATATTATTAATCAACAGTAAAAGGTTTTACCAACAGTGGCTAGTATATCGAAAACACCTATCTTAAGACTGAAAAATTTATTTTTTAAAGGGTAATTTAATCTGCGCTATAAGCATACATAACTATCGTGGCCATCGATTTCCAATGGACGTAACTGCGCAAATTTAATGCTTATGTCAGTGGCTTTTGTTTCCAATTTTATTAATGATTTGTGTAATTTTAAAAACATAGACACGTGATCGAATTCTTTTACGTTACTGAGTGCCAATGAAAACGCAAATCTTGACTTTTTGGAATATTTTTGATGTGCGTAAAAGTTAAATAAATTGGCAAATGTTGATGTGTTTTAAAATCATTAAGTAACCAGTTTATACATTAATGGTCTACTGAATTTTAAACTTTCTCTCCTACAGTAACCCCCTACAAACACAATAAATGTTTGTTTCGGCATGTAGAAATGCATGAAACACCCCCAAACAAGTCCATTTGTTAATCTTTACTTACGGCCACACAAATTCGATCATCAGTTTTCAAGTTTTTAAGTTTTTACTCAACATAAACAACGGGCATATGAGGTTTTTTTGTCATGATCCAAGGAGGGATGTCCCGACATGAAATCGCTCGACAGATGCATTGTTCACTGTCGACAATTACGACAACTTTTTGATTTTATAACACATCTTCCTTTGCAAATTTTTGAAACTTTTACACACGTCAAAAATATTCCAAAAAATAGAGAGTTGCGCTTTCATTGGCATTCAGTATACTTCTTTACTTCCTGTCGTGGTGTTCTTCTGATCAAACCTTAGTTGCCTTGTTCACAGTTCCGTCATGAGCACCTAGCCACTTCCTATTGACTGTGTCATTAGCTATTTACATTGTATGTTAAATTGTTTGTATGTATGTCTTTTTCTATGAATATTGTTAAATTGTGTAATTGGACTTCAATTACTTCCAGTGTCATCCTGAACATGTATGAGACCCAGACGGAAACTGAGATTTTAAAACCTCGTTAAAAGCCCAATTTGAGAAATGCTTTACTACTGATCGATCCAAGGCTGTTCCTGTTTAAATTTTGTACAGTCGTATGTTTTACAGGGACATAATTTTTCTTATTTTAGATATATCTTAACCACTTGATTTTTTTTTACAAAATGTCAATTCCTCGAATTTAGATTAACCTCTTTATTAATTATCATACAGAAAGCGGTCAAAGAAAGTGAAGATGTTGTTAAGTAAAAAGCTTTTTAAGACTGATGAACGCGAGGAAAATTACTTATCATTCAAGATTGGGTATGACAAGAATAGTGAAATGCTAAAAATACAAAACATACTAAACATACTGAAACACAAAACATTAAAATTGTCCATGTCGATCGTTTTGCCGTTATAAAGCAGGCATGTTTTGACGCTAGTACAGGTTTATACAATTGATTTAATCGCCGACAAACAATATTGCTATTTTCTACAAAAGCTATAAACGTGTTGACATCATAAATTTCCGTCAAACTTTATGCTCATTACATAGAGAAGATCTATCTAAGAAGTCAGTGCAGTGAAGCAGTCTAACAATCCAGGATTTGCGATCCCGCATTTTATTAGTGATTACATTTTCATGGTTTTAACCTTCGTATAAAGTTACTGTCTCAGACTTTAAAGAAACGAATTAATAAATTAGTGTAATAGTGAAATTAATAACGAATCTCTCAGGATTTATCCGAATAAATGACATAACAGGCGGTGGCGGTGAGCTATGTATACAGAAAGACGAAAAAACGAGTCTTAAAGTTTGCGTGCGTGCGTGTGTGTGTGGTTATTAATTCGTGTAATACATAAGATACATATCTTTCACTAGAAAAAATAGCCAAACCTACTTAGTGATTTGTTTCTTTGATATCGTGAGTGATGAAATTTACTATACAAACAAGTATTTTAACCAACGTCCCACAAATGCATACATGTGATCGCAAGAGAATATCAAATTGGATGTTAGCTAGTCCAAAATCTTATTGACTGTTAACTTAAGCAAGTTCTACTTTCAAACTGGACATTTTACGGATAATAAATAAAGCAAATCCTTTATTGTGTTTTAGTGCCTTATACTAAAAAGCATCATTTTTAAGATACTCCAATGAAAAATATTAATTTGATAACATGTATGAAATGGGATATTGGGAAACCAAGAATTAATGTTAAATAGCTAACAATTTCTTGAATGTTAACTTAGCAAATAACTGGATAATTCTATTTTATTGATTAATTGAAATTGATGATTTTTAATTAACTTGCATTTTAAAATTTCAACGTTGAGAGGGAGATAGCGAGAGAGAGCGGAAGTTATTTATGTATTAAAATTATTTTTTGTCACTTCTGCTACGGCTGTAGACTCAGATCAGTCTGTGCTTCTGGGCACTCTGATAAGGGTCTACACCGATAGCATTACTGCAAAACAATACATTGCCTCAGATAAAAGACTAGGTCGGTTTGAACTTATGGCGTATCAAATGGGATAAGAATTAAATTGGTCAAATTATGACCTTTACATATTATGTTTACCTGTCAATGTATGCGTTGTAATTATAATTTTCGCTTTTACAAAACTGATTGATTCTCTCCATTTCTTAATCCATCATATTTCTGAATCTGAAGGTGCTCAAGATTTCTAGATTACATGGCTTATCAGATACGGGCAATGTAATCTCCATTAACGTAAACAAATTCGATACAGCAATATGAGTAACCCCACAATGAACTTAGTGTGACCCCAATGTATTCCTGCTACACTCAAATCAATTTAAACAAATCCCTATGTTCTTGGAGCTAAGCAGGGAAGGGAAGGTCAGAACAGAAAAAATGAAGTGCCTGACCAGTTTACATACTGGAGCCAATCTAGTGCTTTAAGACCGAATTGTAACTCACGAACTGTCATAAAAGATTGTTTGCTAAAAGTTTTCAAACTGTGTGAAGATGTTCTTATGCAGCAAAAAGGAAGATGAACTGTAACTGTAAGTAAAGATTTTGTTGTTAATGCAGATTGGTCAGTATAAATTTATTGTATGATCTTATATACATTTTCTCGTCACATTTGGTTTTACATCTAATATGCGTTCCTTAAAAAATCGTCATACATACAAAATCACTATTTTAACACTAAACCTGAGTAGATTGGATTTTTTAATTGATGAAGAACTTCCTAAAAACCGTTTGCCTTTGGATAATAAATTGACTATGCTAAGATTCTTAATCGCTTATTAATGGTTCTCTTTATATGTTTAACGTTTTCTTTCATTCTAAGACTTTTATTACAAGAGATAACACGTATGGTTTCAATATCATGAAAATTCACAGGTCACTACAATTCACATTCGGCAGATTTTAAATAAATTTATTGTAAGCGGATATGTTTCAGTCAACAAAATTACAAATTTAAACATAATGAATAAAGTATTTGTTTAAAAAATGTTCGACACCTCATAGATATAAAAGCTAAGAATTTAGTCATAATAACTTGTAATTTAGTAGGAAAAGTGTATCATATAAAATATACACTAAAACACTTAATTTCTGCGCCTTCCTTTAGAACAAAATCTTATATTTAAAATTTAACCTCATCGCTCATGGTGCTTTGTACATTTAGATCGGGACTTTTTTATCTGGACTAGATATCGACAAAAATTAGAAACAATCATACTATCACTTAAATTTTGCTTACAATTAAGGAATATATGTATATATTATCTTAAAAAGGTCAATAAGGGACATAAAGTATTGTTACTACGAAATAAGAATTCAAACCGCGTAACTATTTACTTGGCGAAGATGTATCTAACATGCTGCAAAACAAGCTTGTACAATTAATTGGCAGTCTATAGTTTGATCAAAGAAGTCTTTTTCGGCCAGGATTCTCAGAAAACACAAATTTATATCGCGCATACTTGTAATTTAACCCCTATGGTATACGTCACTAGAACAGATATTATACATTCGTCATTATTTGGTCAGTTACATGAATTACAGTCGCGAGTATCTTATCAGGTCATCAATCCTTTAGCGATGATGGAGCTTGGATAATACTTGAGAAAAGTCCCGTAGACGAAAAATGTAAAACAGTAAGTAAGCAGTCGACATATACATGTACTCATTTTAATGCATATTGTATCTCCTATTATATATTATTTTAAAGCCCGTACACCCTTGAACGATTTGTCTAATGAGCCTATACAAATAATATTCGCTAAAATATTAGTGTTTACTTAACCACACTGAAAGATAGACAATATTATAATTAATTTGTATTAAAACTATGCAACTTGTATTCAGATGAAAATAATTTGTCTTCGGTAAATTATAATAAGGCAAATAGTGTAGGCTATTCGAATTAGTTTTACACTGTTATATGAATAGGAGTATGCTTCACGGCATCTGAATGTAATACAGTCATAAATCTCTCACTCCTAAGGGGAAGATAACATTAAGTGACCAACAAATCGCAAGCTAATTGATGAAGTAATTTGTTATCATTCCAAGGTTACGCAGTTCAGCAGTTATGAACTTTACACAGTTTTCCGACTTACAGTTCAACCTACTTTCTCAGCCAATCAAAAGCCTGCATTTCATTCAAATCCAAGAAATTTAATGGCATAATTTGGGTTTCCCATTACTTCCTGTTAAATCTGACCAATTTTATGATTAAATCTGGCAGATTTAATGGTTAAATGCGTCAGATTTACTTCGGTTTTATACACTCAGTAATAGAAACTATACCGCTTCTTGGAATTGAATGAAAAGCTTTACAAAGTTATATTTTGTGTTTCAAAAATATCACTGAAAATTTTGATAAACAATTTCAAGTTATTAGCACAGATTCATAATTTTCTAATACACACGTTTAAACATCCGTTACAAACTTTGTCCAGTTAGGTTTTATTTAAACAAGTGTTTTTTTTACTGAAATTGAAATGCATAGCTCGCATAGCTAATGCAAAGATACAAATTAGAGTTCCCAGTGAAACTAATACAGTAAAAATAATAATTCATATCTCAACTACCCACTTGTTTTCAGAATACGATGAAATTTAGCATGTTTTGAATTACATGTAGTTTAATGTTAGTTTAATATTGTATATATTTTCTTTTTATAAAAATGTACTTTCAATCATAAGAAATTATTAATAAATAATTATAAAAATCCGTTTTCAATGAAGTATTATGATTTACACAAATCTTGTGTGCTTATTGCTTACTGTTGAGTTGAACTTAATTCTGCAGTTTCTCACAAATCTAAGAATATGATTAAGAAAAATGTATCATCTGTTAAACAGAAATCCATGTTTACACAAAATACAATGAAGCCTGAGTGAGCTTTGGAATTTCCTTGTCAGGGTAGGGTTGTTAATTCAACAGTGGTCTTTTGTTTTGAATCACTAAAGCCTGCATACAGGACACTGATCCATTGATAACAGTACCATAAAAATTAGGAAAATGATCTGGAACAGGATGTGTTTCCTGAGAATCAATAGATCTTTTTCTAACAACTTGTTGATAATGGCAAAATAATGGGTAAGTTCTTCTTTATTATAACTTGTTATTGTATGAAGATAAATAAGTAACAGTAAGGGCCAGGAAAGTTTTGATGCAAAACCGTTAATGATTGTTATGCTTTACTGGTAATTTAAGCTGTGCAAAAAGTTATCGTTCAACTAAATCAGTTTAATCAACATACAAGATCAGAAGGACCTGGAAATTAAATGTACATCTAGCAATTATTACTGTAAAACTGGTTTATTCGCGTTAGTTTTATTTTCGCTAATATTCGCGAATCGCTAACCTCGCGAATTGTTAAATACCGCGAATACATGATGATTTTTCATATTATTTGAAAATAAGTATATCCGAAAACGACCTCGCGAATTCATAAATAAGCAAATAAAGAACATTGATGATTTTTGTCAAAAATTGCGAAATTTCGACCTCGCAAAATTAAAGCGTTTTACAGTATGTTTCGGATATTATTATACAGATCTACGAAAGTTTAGGTGTATTTCAAATTTATTAAAATACCATGTCGACCCATGGCTCCTACACATTATTTTTTATAAATTCAAGCACTGCAGTCCTCATGCAAGTAATAGACCAACACAAATCATTCGACGGACATTGCAACACCATAAACTCCAGATAAGATCGGTCAGTGGGGTTATAACAACATATCATTTACAGAGAATAACAGTGCTGCTGGAGATAAAATTGTTCAGATTCTCATTGTACAAATCCCTTATCTGTAGGAAGTATAACAATGTGTAGCAAAGAAGTGAAATAATAATTTAAAAAAACCGGTACATTTTTAAATTATTTTCAGAAATTTTCATTCGCCTATAAAAAGCAGTAACACAATCACGAATGAAAATACAACTTGTACTAATCCCAACCCTGCTGCTGTGACTAACAACAACAACAACAACTAATACTACTGCTGGTTGTCTTTCTCCTCCTCCTACTGCTACTACTGCGCATACCACTTATTACATTTGTAACAAAACAACAACGGCAGCAGCAACAGCAACGACAATGACACATACTGCAGCAACAACAACAACTACTACTACTACTTTTACTACCTACTACATACTATGACTTCTACTAGTATTACTTCTTCTGCCACTACTTTCAATACGGCAAATGCTACATGTACTTCTACAACAACAACGATAACAACAACAAAACCTACTGCTGCTGCTGCTTTTTCTCTTCTTCTACTACGACTACGACTTATTATTAATAAATTTACTATCAAAACAAGAATTGCTATAAGTACTTTACTACTACTTTTACAATAACAACATCAACTACTGCTGTTGCTGCACATTCTCCTCCTACTACGCGCCTGTCACATTACTTCTACTTCAAAACAACAGCAACAGCACCAACAGCAGCAATAACAAGGACCACAACAACAACATGTACTACTGCTGCTACTGCGCCATCCATTGTTTATACTTTCTACAACAAAAACAACAGCAGCGGCAACAACAAAATCTACTGCTACTTCTGAGCCTGACAGCAGCAGCAACAACAACAATAACATCAACAATAGAAACAAGAATTAATACTAAAATTATTACTACAACTACAACTTCTACTTCGTATTCTCCTACTATTACTATTAACTACAACAACTGCTACATGTTATACTTTAACTTCATCTTTTGCAGCTGCTATGTAAAACTGTCCTGACCTTGGTCTTGATGTTTATATTTCAATTAAAAATAATTTACATATCTAATAATTTCATTATATTATTTTAATCTTAAAGAGGTTGGCATGAATTGTATTTGTATATCACATACTTTTAAGTCCTTATACTGAAATATCAATAATTTTACTGTTTTGTAAGATGATTTTGTAAGCAAATAATTTGTTTAATTTCTCCACAGTTTGAAAGAATATCAAAGCGCTTTACCTAAGTCATATTTATCTTTTTAATTAACATTTTACATGTAGTAGTAGGCTACCGAAGTCATTCATAGAATATACCTATAGGCGAAATTTTACCATACACTTTTGAATCCCGAATTTATGCGAATTTGGTGCAATATAATTTGTTCAAATCAGAAACACACATTTGCACGAAAAATTCCATGTTATACTTTCTAACGTTATTAATGTTAAGTTTGAAATGTGTTATCGTTTGGTGACTAAAAACTGCTAAATCGTGTTAATAACAAATTGACAAAGTTACATTTTTGAATATAGAAAGAATATATATTTGCATGTAACCATGATGAACTTGTCTGGAGTTTATAATGGTTAATTTGGATGAACTCTTGAACCGTAAAATCTTTCCTCGAAAACCAGAGAATCGAAGGACGAATAACCCATTGACTAATCGTTGAATAGCACCCACATTAAAACTCGACACGCTAACTTTTTAGGATTTTATCATATTTGCTTGAACATTAATTTCGGGTCGTTTCTATGCTGTGATAATAATAATGATTAATATCTGAAATCAAGAAAGCCCATAATGACAAAAATCATTGATCTGATGATTAAAAATATTAAGAAATAAGAAAAAATAATCAGTCAACAATTCTCAGTTATATGTGAATAATATATCATCATCTTTTATTTATATTAAAGAAATGCATATTAATTATTGTGGTATTATTTAATTTCGCGAGGCTTAATTTTCGACGCCAACGAAAACTTTATGCTAAAATAAATTCGTTTCGCGCAGTAGTATTATCCACATAGTACATGTATAAGATATTATGTGCTAATATTCGCTGGTATTTTATTTTGCGCGCATTTCCAAGCGCGAAATACGCGACTATTAAACCCACGCGAAGTAAAATGAAAATATTCAGTGTCGTACAAAATGTGTCACTCGGCTCTAGACAAACCATTATTTACATTAAACATCACAGCTGGAACTTACAATTTATTACGAAAGATTAAAGTAGTGAAGTATGCCAATCACGAGCGGCTGAAAACAAAAGACACAGCTTCGCTATACATCATTCAGCTTTATTTTGGTTAAGTGTATAAAGATTAACTGATACTGATAGGAGCAGTTTATTGTAGCATGCATTACATGATCAGAAAGACCAGCGCTAGGGTAAGATACATGAAGTACTTTCAACCAATAAACATCTGTTTTAATTTGTTTTATCTTGTAAAATTGTTTTAGGGGTTTGCAAAATGGAGTGACAGTACTATGAAACAAAATGAGAAAAGGCAAAGCTGAACCAACATCAGTACAAGTCGTCATGAATCAAGGTATTTATATCGCTTTTTATGTTTCTGTAAATTTGACAAATAATATCATATTAAATGAAAAGAACATTCGGCTTACTATACCATGTACAGCTGTGGACAGAAAAACAACAAGCCCGGTACATAATTATGATAGTATTGATGTGAATCTTTTTTGATGAAATGTTAACAATAACAACGAAGTAAAGCAGTGATTTCTTAATGACTTGCGCTTACCCCGTACTTTAAACAATGTTTTATAAATTTGTTTCATGATTGATTGATGCAAGTAACTTCTGTTCTGGAATCTCGTTTAGTAGGTTTCATAGAAGACTAATTTAGGTTTAACACCCCATTTGTCTCCCCGTCCGCCACAAATCGAAATCCTACATTAATTAGTAATACGTAACAAATTGCATCTTCACCGTTATTTTTTGATATAAAATGTGCTCCAAAATTAATGAATCACGATGAATGTTTGATAAATATCAAGATGAATCCACTTTGATACCGAACAGAACAGAACAAATGTAAATCGTTCTCATACAAATGTTGGTTTGATGAACAAAGAACAGGTACATGTTTATAAAGGGAAACAAAATGTTATGATGTGATTTGTAGTTTCATGGCTAATGACGCATACTAATTTCTTCACGCGTAACACATCAATTAAAATAGTCATATGGTGTCTAAGTATTTACATTACTCTTACATTTGTACTAATGGAGCATGGGAAGCACGGTAGGATAATATTATAATCTAAATATAACAGGGGCATTTATTCAACTATTTCGAGTCAGGTTTTAACGATATTGTTCCAAGCGATCTTGGCTAAAATTTATTATATATTCTTTATTTCCTCAAATATTATAAAGAATACAAATTGCAGCGAGTTAAATGATTAACTGTCCGGGTTTTTTTCAGGTTGACATGGCGATTCAATTTGTCGGGCATACCCACCAGGATGTAGATATTCTGGCTTTATTAAGACGGAAGATATTCTACGTGGAAGTGACGCTGGTACTTCTTAAATAACTGCGCGAATACTATCAGCAAAACAACTCAGAGGTCAAAAGGACATAAAGGAAACAACCAATAAACGAATTATTTTAGAATACAAAAGGAACTATCGACAGACATTGAAAAAGATTACAGTGTACTAGGAGCAATTTTATTAGAACTTAATACCCTAATTATTTACTTAAATTAAATTTAGAAGTTTAAGAACCGTCATCATTAAACTGGTGGAATAGATACTTGACATAATATTACAAGAAATTCAACAGTTTTCGTAAGTGGAAGAACGAATGGAAGAATGAATATAATTGCATAACTCTATTTGAAGAAATGTAATAAGCTGAGGGTACAATGAAGCTGGGTTGGTATTGCTTAAAAGTTAGTTCGATTCTCGCATGATGGGTTTGTGAAGAATATGTCATGACCCTCAACTATTTTCTAATGAGGACAAGTTTCATGAACAGCATATTGAGCAAATACTAATTGAGTGACATTACATATTTTGTTCTGTATTTATCTCAGATATTATGATGTAAAAACTTGTGTTCATACATAGAAACCATAAAGCGTCACCTGTTTTTGACGACATAGATGACCAATACACTTAAATGCAATTTTAGATCTGTCATTATTTGTGATTTGTTTTTGAAAAGTTCTCTTCACAAATCTATGGATCATTCCGACAAACGTGTGAATCGTTGCCTTTTTAAATTTCTTTTGGGAATCCTATAAGGATGACATGATTCTGTAAACGCATGGCTTTAAGTCTACTAAAGAAGTTTTATGAGCTTAATCTTTATTAATGGAAATATAGTTAAGTAAACAAACGTGTATTTTACATACTTTTATTCTTGTAGTTATTCAAAAAATTAATGAAACATTAAATTTATGTTTTTTCCTAATTAAGATTAGATAAATGATGAAGATTTCTAAGATTTATTTATTTAACTGTATATTTTTTAATTATTTTATACTTTTACTAACAAAAAAGCAATAAACGTCATATTTAATTTTCATGTTCGCACCTACAATTTTACGAAGATGTTTTCAGCTATGCTTGCTAAGTAATGCAATAACTTTTTTCAACCTATCTGTTTCATGACTAAACACAAAGCCTATATGTTTATGTTAGATGTGAATTGAGTCTTCATATCGACAATTTTTGAACGTAAAGCTTAGCAAATACATTGTTGTGTTAATAATTTATGTTTGAACGACCGAAATTATTTAACTTTGAATGATCTTAAGACGTTGCTTAAAACGATGATTGTAGACGGCCCTGGACAGATAGATGATGTAGACGGCCCTGTACAGATATATTGTTCACTAATCATATTGTGTATAACCAACATTAAGTTGTTTGTATGAAGGGTAACACTAGAGATGACTATACACGGTCGTATATTTTTTCTGGTGTGATTGATACATTTTAGGGTTCAGTTGGATAAATCATAACTATAATATGATTTACAATGAAGACTAACACAGCTCTGTTTTTATGGCATATTGAAAAAAAAAATAAAGCAACATGTCGTCCATTACTTTTTTCCTATTTTGAAAATCAAAATGAATATAATATGAATACGTGTACTTATAAAATAACAACGATTGTGTAAATCTTCCAGTGAAATAACCATCATTATTTTAAGTGCAACAATCTAATAACTTATTTTGACACTAGTTATGTTTTTAACTATAAAAATGCTAATATATGGTCAGTGGATAAAGAAACGCTCGGAAAATATTGCAGATAATTCTAGTTTTCCCGTTTCACGCTTTCCACGAGAGACCTCGTTACGCAATTCCAATTTGAGACATTTGATACGCAACAACAGGCATTTTAACCTTTAGAGTGCCTTGGCAGATTTGAATTGTTTTCGGTCAACACACTCTCAAGATATTGCAAATAATGTCACCCTACTTTTCACTATCCTGTGGGCTTTTGATCTGTATATATCCGTATGGACATGACTAGTGTAAATTAATCATGTTTGAAATAATACTTTTCTTTCTGTTACGTTCACATTAGAATTACTGCTTAAAATTGTTCTTAGTATGGTAATGTTTTACTTTCTGAAACTGTTTATATTATAATTATCATCTTGTTTGTAAATATGAATCTTGATTATCTTTGTAACCCAGTTTATAGTTGTTCTTTTTTTAAATTGTAAGTAAAATAATTATTTGACAAGTAATGAATAAAATGTTGTTAATAAAAATTAATTTACTATTTTACTAGCTAATTTTATTTTGGGGACTTGATTTGATTAAGATACATGTATGATACAATAAATGATATGGTCCGGAGTTTGATAAGCGAAAAATGTTATTTATATTATATCTTTCTTGAATATGTATGATCATCAGCAAAAACATATTGATCACAGTATATTTGCGAAGGCTTAAAACCGGTAAAATTAATATTGGTTTCTATAAAAGCTGTAATAGTTTTTTTATAATATTTATTCACTCAGAATTTTAGTTTTTTTGACAAATATGTTGACGGGATATATGCTTAACTTTGATGTTCATTCGCCATCTTTTAAAACTAAAAACTACATGATATATTTATTTTTTATATAAAAGATTTTGAAATCAGACTGTTAATTTTAAAGATTAAACATATAAACAAATATTGTTAAAACATTGATATCCAGCCGATAACCATTGAATATTTTTGCCACCTTAGGAATCTCATATAATCATTAACAAATATTTGTTATGTTCCGAAATCTGACTGGCGGTAGATTCAGTATGTAGTAACAGCGAACAGAGATGTTAACAAATTATTGTTAACAATTCGGCCTATTTTCTTTCTGCATCTTTGTCAAGGAGAAAAGTTCACGCTTTAACAAAGATTTGTTAAACTCCTATTACTGATGGTAGATTCAGCAACAGCGGACAGAGATGTTAACAAATTATTGTTAACAGCTCGGCCGATTTTCTTCCCACAGCTCTCTCAAGTGCCGAGAATAGTATACGCTTTAACAAAGATTTGTTAAACTCCTTTGACTGACGGCAGATTCAGTAACAGCAACCAGAGATGTTAACATATTATTGTTAACGATTCGGCCGATTTTCTTTCCACATCTCTGTCAAGTGATGGGAATAGTTTAACAAAGATTTGTTAAACTCCGATGATCAAGTGAAATAGTGACATAGTGTATGCAGTTATTTAGTAAAAGCTTTAACAAATATTTGTTAAAGACGCTATTTCTTGAAACTTTGTTGAAATAAAAAAAAACTGAAAAAGTTGTAGAAACTTACAACTTGATCACATGGAAATGATCAAACACAATTGGAAGCTGTTATAAATGATAATAAATAAAACAGTTATGTTTAAACACAAGTTACACTAAAATCATGTAACAACTGTGTGTTCTATTTCTTTATTGGAACAGAATGTACAGCATAACAATGTAAACTATTCTAAACTTGTTTAAACATAAGTTTTGTTAAAATATCAGTTATTATTACAGACACAGACACTGTTAAACTTGGGACTAATTCATTATACCATTAAAATGAAATGACCCCGCCCCCCTTAACCACTTGAAATGTCTTATCAATGTATGTGTCATGCATCATTTTTTAACCTTGTGCTATAACCATATCAATCTTATCAACAAATTAAACGAAAAATAAATAAAAGAAATTGGGGGGGGGGGGTAACCCTGATCCTAAAGTATTGTATTGTTGTGTGTTTCAGACAAAAAAGGAAAAAGGTAGATTTTTTAAAGTGAAGGGGGTGTGTAGATGTAGGTGTAGGTATAACTTCCTTATTTTTCTTATAATGTGAAAGCTATATGCCACAATAATAAAATTTTACATTCAAAACTTGTGTTCTGGTGTTACTGAAAGCGATGTAAACTTTCAACTTGCCTGTGTTGTTCTACTAGTTTATGTATGTAAAAGTTTCTGTCTTTAGTTCCTGTTAAAATAAAACAAATGTGTTCATGTAATGCATAATTAATATTTAATGTGTCCCGAGTGTAACATTTTATAAAAAAAATTACATTTGAAGGTAGTATAATTTAGATAAAATATCACTAATATCAATAAGTTTCGCCCTACTTTCAGTTTGGAATCTTTCTTAAAATGATATCAAGTTTACCTTAATATATGGAAAGACACCGCTTGTTTTATCTGAATGATGCTGATAAACAAATACCCGTTTCATTCCACTCTATCAGGTATAAAAGTATTAATGCAATTCAAACTTGTAATAAAACTGTAAATGAAAAGAGTTCAAGACATCTATTCTGAAAGATACATGTCTGAATCAAACATGGTGAAACACTCGGGACAACATATTTGACCATGTCGACAGAAATAGTTGTACTACATGACAATGTTTGTTTCTGTTATATTACTAATAATCTGTGAGTCAAAAATACAAGAAAATAAAATAATTTGCAAAGAATGTGCAAAACATTCATATAAAAAGACCAAATGTTACACTCTGGAAATTTCCGATCAGCTTTATTTATATAGATATCTAGGGATATTCTTTTAAATGATACTTTTTTACTTAAATCATGTTTCTAATATGAAGTAGACACATGTAATTTTCTTATATAAAACTTAATTTACCTTTTAAGAATCTGTTTTGGTACAGCACCAGCTTCCATTAAACTTTCCCATAAAAAAAACACACCATTTTTGTCAAATGCTCTTATAAAATACATCAAATTATGACTTAGGTTTATATTTTTTGTACAAAATACACTGAATGTTAAAGGAAACAGTTTAACATTTCAATAAAAAATCAACTACTAAGACCAAAAGTGATCGAAACATTCAACAAGAAAAAAAAAAACATAAAAAATAAAAGTCACGCTAAAAGTGTTACACTCGGGACAATGTTCGGCATGGATCTAAATTGTACTGTTTATTGGTGTAAATATTGAGTTGCGCTCAACCCGGGGCGAGGCAATCTTTTGAAGTTGTTTTCAATATACTACACAATCTTTATGTACTGCATATGAATACATTTTTTTCAAGGTAGTTTTCTTGCACATAGCTGTTTACATCCACTATTTTCATATATTTGTTCAAACATATGACTCGATTATTTTGTCCTTCTTGACATTTTATTTTTTTTATTTTGAAAGTGTTAGTTTTAATATACACGCAAATCATTCAATAAAGAGCTGGGTACAGTATGGATCCTCTTTGGAATGTTTTGTAAATATAACAACGACAGAAATACAATCATTGTGCAGTGCACCCAATATGGGGCACATCACGGGAAAAGGTACCTTCGGACATTTTTAGTGATATTTTAGTTTTTACCAAACTTAGAAAGAACTTACAACTATAAATCTATTTTTTATAACTAAAATGTGATTTTGTAACACATCTTGACAATAAAATGGTATTTTTACCGCAAAATGCATAATAAATAATTTCCTCTGCTCAAAATAATGACGTCATTCTAATAATTGACGTCAACTGTCCGAAGGTACCTTTTCCCGTGACGCGCCCCATATGACTCGTACGAGTAAGTTAAATGTTTGAATGGTTACAACTTGATATTTAGAACATGTGTCAAATAGTCATGTTTTGAGATCGTTCAGAACGTAAAAAAGTTTAAAGCCTTTAATTATAAGTGTTTTATGGTAATTCAGTTGAGACATAATTCAGGTTATTTTTTTATCAATCAATCAGTTCCATCTGAGGATTGTGGAATTAAATCGTCATTAGTCTGTTAGAGATAAGCAGTCTCTAAGCAGTTTCAATTAAGCCGGATAAAGGTTTTTACCCAGATCACGTACGCAAATTTAACATCTCGTTCAAAACTGGGAGACATTAAGAAACCCTGAAGAAAATCTCTCAAGGAAGCCTCCGATCACGTACATAAATCGCAACTTCTCGTTCATCTAGGCCAGCAAATTTTCTGTCCCACCACATTACAACTAAGCTTCGTGACAATTAAATTCGAAAATCAACAAATGAGTCGGCGTTAAGTAAACCTTTGAAATGTAAAGACATTAACTGCTGTTTAACAAAATATACACCCTTAACTGGCGTTTAAATGTTTCAGAATATTTTCTTTTAGTATGAAATGATAACAATACAATAGTTAAACATTGAATCGCGAAGCATCAATTATATAAAATCGTTTATCTGCATACATTCATACATTTAAAAGCATTTATTAATCGGAAATTGTCGGAAACCTGAACGTACGCTTTTCATACATTCTTATTGCGTATCAAAAATGTTTCGATGGACAACTACCTGTAACCCAGTAAAATACATTGACATAATGTCAGATGTCGGAAAAAAAGCTGTCTTTTGTTGTCTTTTTTCTTGAAACTCAGATATACCTCATACGGGCATGTGCGATTACATATAGTTGGAATGTACATGGTTTAGCTTCCCGAAAAGCTTTTCGGTCATAGGCAAAACATATGACAGTTATGTTTAAACTAAGAGCCAATATTAATTAAAAAGGTATATTACTTTTTGTTGAATTATCAAAGTGCCAGCCGGTGCTATTGGCCAATGCTTTTCTGCTAACAAACACCGAAGAAAACATGATAGCATTATTACTACATGTTAGAATAAAACGATAAATTAAGTCTAAAAGAAACAATATTGTATAGCGTTTATGTCATTTGCGGACACTTGTCTAAATTTCATCGCAAACAATTACAATGCACCAGTCTCTAAAAATATTTTTATGCTTAGAAAGAATAGATATTTTCCATCACCAGAAAAGTAAGCATTGACTAAATCATCCGATGTTCACAACTTGGTATCCAATTTGCTGCATTATAGTAATGTCGTTCACTTGCATGACCGACAACGTCATATGAAAAGGGAAAATTTACAATCTGAAAATCTTGAAAGGGAAAATTACAATCTGAAAATCTTGAAAGGGAAAATTTACAATCTGAAAATCTTGAAAGGGAAAATTTACAATCTGAAAGTCTTGAAATGGAAAATTTACAATCTGAAAATCTTGAAAGGGAAAATTTACAATCTGAAAATCTTGAAAGGGAAAATTTACAATCTGAAAATCAAAATCATCTGTTATATCATGTATTTTAGTGATACATTGAAACGAAAGTTAACCAGTTTCCATTAGATGATAAAGATTAAATAAGTTTTCTCGTTTTTCTGCATTCTTATTTTTTTTTCTTTTTTAAGCCGGTGTTCATTATGACATATTTTGTTGACAAAGGGATTAAAATTGATATTGTGTACATATATAGATAAACAGTTGAAAGTGAAACTATGAATGCCACCGAACACGACATATATACCTCAAAGTGTTGTTAAACATTCATTAACGAAGGAACTATAAGGACCTATATTTACTTATTGATGTCTTTAGAGAGGTCTTAAAGAGAATTTCCATACTTTATGTAAGAACTGTTAAAGAAAAGTTAGTTTTTGCATAAATTGTCAGAATTTAAACCGCCACAGACAGAAACACAAAATAGGATAAAGAAATCTAACTCATTTACATGTAATTACTTTACACGGATATAGTTATCAAGTACGAAAATTTTTGCCTCACCGCGAGAGATGCAAATGAGGCCGATTTACTATATGCCTACGCATGCGTAATAAAACGTAAGCAGAAAGAAATAATGGCCGTCCCGCCATAATAGAAACAAATAAAACTTCAAGGAAGAATGAGAATTACGAGCTACCATACATTTCGACTTTCTCACCTTTTATTTTTTTAATACGATATATCGCTTCGGTATCAGTCATGGTGTTTGTTGTTGAAAATAATCGCGTGACACACTGAATATTAATTATTGTTTATTCGCACCGAAGTAATGTCGACCTCAATAATTTGAACGTACACTCTAGTTACACCCTATCACTCGGAGCTTTTGTATTTAATATTTGACGGTGCGATAGTATTATCTATCTTTATAAATGAACAAAATATGTCACTTTAATAAGTCAAAATATATACAAATATACCCTCTGTAAAAATCTTTTTATCTTGTCAAGCAATTAAAATTTATTTGTAATACTTCCAGCTTGCCTTTGATCAAATTGTAAGAAAGTAAAGTATAAAATGAAAAACAAATTAAAGCTGAAGTTTATATTTTAAACTGTGTTTTAAAGACACCAGATGTTTTAAAATTTAAAAGAAAAGAATTTTGCCAGTGGTTTGAAACTTTGAAACGAATTCGCAATACATGATACCTTGTGTATTCATGGCTGCAAGACAAGATGATCAGATATATTCGACCAATAAATAATTGGTTCTAGATATTATTTCGACTCAACACTGATTCTTTAGTTTGTAAATTCTAATGTGTGGTCCATAATATAATTATCAGATAATGGAATCGGTATATAGGTTTTTTTCTAATAAACTGTTCAGATTCAATGTTTTCTAGTAAGTAATACATTTTAAATATCTATTAAGTAACTGATTTATTGCCGACATTGGTCTTATTAATTGCCACGGGGTTATAACATCATTTAGCTATAATTTTATATTTATATTTAGACGTGGAATTAACAATCCTCGCAAAAGTGATAAAAAAAGTCGTTAATGCAAGCATTCGCCTGCGAACGACTTATAATAACTTCTGACTGAACAATTACTACATATTGTAAATCCTTTTTAATAACCATTATCGCTAGAAATTAATATCGATAACATAGTGAGAGAGCATAGTGACCTTGTAGCAACTGTTATGAAAGCAAGCCCGATTGATGTTACAGTACGAAAGAAGTTTTAGAGTTTTGTAATTTAATCAGGCTATATCAAATATGTTTCAGGTTTTTATACTGTTTGACATTTCATTTTCCCTTTCCTTTATAGTTATACCATAAACAAATGCAAAGTAGGTGTTAATCTGTTTACTGGAACAATTACATTTTACACTCTTCTTCCCTGCAAAGATCATATTTTGACAAGAATAAACCGTATTTTCTTACATAATGATAACATACAACAATAATTAATCAGTTTCTTTAACTTAAAATTAATTACCACCCTGCCGCCAAAAGTTTTGTCTTAAATTAATACAAGAATTGTAAGCCCCTTCTCAAAATAAGCTGCTGCTTTTGTACTCGTAGAACAAGAATAAGATAACTTTTACTTATTTTGAATTTTCGCTTTTATTTTGAAAAGATCGCTAGAGAGTGTCTGTTTTTTTTTTTTACAAAACTCTAGCATGACGAGTGCTCTGATACATGTAAGTCTCCTTTTAAAATTTTCCGACAAAACAGAATGACAAGGTTTATATATCATTATGAGTTGAAGTCGTTTAAACAGTTAATGATTGTACTAATTGTTAAAACTTTCAACTGATCTTCACCACCCTTCCAGTAGTCTTTCTGGAAAAAGCTACTTATCGAAATAACTTCACTGTCATTCTTCTTAATAATCAAATACGCCTATTCTTGCATAACTTAATTGAATTTGTTCAAAAACTAGGTCTAAAACCAGCTTCGAAGCTACGTCGAAAATATTAGCATGTTTTACACATCCCCAAAACGAAGAAAATTGCTGCAATCTAATATGAACTCTATTCTAAGCTGACCGTCATAGTAAGGCGACCAATGACATAACGAAAAAGGTACACATATTGGTAAGCAACAGTTTTGTTTTAAAGAAATTACGTCTATTGCAATGACCGAATTGAAAATACCATATTATGCTCTGTGTATAACTCAGTGCTTGAACGCTTAATAAATAGAACAAACATTAATGTAACATAAATCAAAATCTACAGAAATTTATTATACTTATGTCTTCCAAAAACGACCAAACTATGAAAACGCTTGCTTCAAAGTTTACTTGTGTAAATATAAGTTTCAGTCAACCCTTGGCTAGGCGGCGTGGGAAGTTAGATACATTTCCATTACTTCCCGTTTTCAGTGCCTGAAATTATTTCCAATTCGTAGTGTTTGGTGGCTTTTAAAGTTCCTATTAAAATTCGTGTATTTTATTTATCTACCATGAATTTGTTATTCATTCAACAGTTCTATTCCTCCACGTGTGTTAATAATTGATGGCATGTTATGTTATGGAATTTTGATTATAATAGTTTTAATTATAAAATAACTATAATTGCATATTTTGTGTATGTATTTGTTTTCTGTTTTACATGTACATTTTTGTAGATGCTGTTTACAATCTTAGATATTTAGACTAAATGAGTTATCTGCTTTGTATTTCTGACAACGAGTTTACATGTAACAATAGCACTTAGTCACTCAAGCTTTTTTTCATGTGTTCTTCTTGTTATTATTTTTTCTCTAATTAAAAGCTGCTATATCAAAAGTATTAAAATCCATGTAACCAGATTCCAACTTAATAATTCTTCATGTTACATTTTACTCCTGTAACTTAAACGATATTGAATTTGTATTGAAATCTAGAACATAGATTATTCAATTAAAACCACTATCGCCGACAGATGATTTGAATTAGGACTATGTTTCAAGAGGCAAATGTAGTTAAAAACATCATGTTTATCATCTGCCACATGTTCACTCTAAACAAAACGTTATGATCGAATGTTTAAAAAATTTTCTTCGGTCTGAAAACATTTTCATATAATGGATCTGCCATAAAGTAAAATTAGACAATGTAATTTCTTGTAACGTTTCATAATAATAACTCATATACACAAACCTAATCATGAATAAAAGAAATATTATTAAACATTTTTACGAAACATTACAAGAAACAACATTGTCATAACTTAACTCTATAACAGATGAAAACTTTAGAACAATTTACCTAATTCTGTCAAAATTATCAACAAACTTGCAGAATTTAAATAGGCTTTGGGAAACACATGTATACAGATTCTAATATAATGTGTTTTAAATATTTACTATTCCTCTGTGTTAGAAAAATATTGAAATATGCATATCAGGAATCGCCACACTCACAAAACACAGCCTCCCCAAGCAGCGAAAAAGAAGAGAAGAAAAGAGAACATGTTGTTATAAGTATGTCAATTCAAATAAGACGCCAAAAACCATTAACGAGCCATGAAAAATATACACTGTGAAAACAAATAACAAATTGTATATTGCTAAAATTTTCTGCAAACATTTTGACATAATATTTATCCATGCTCAATTAACTTGTGATTTTAGAAATCAAAAATACATCCTCTCTATGACTTTAAACATTAACATTATATTTGAGGACCACAATGAAAATAAGGGATGTTTTGTTCCCTTTTTGTGTCACCCTAGGTATAAATGTATTTAACATGGCAACAATATGTAACATTTATATATACTTATTATAATAACTGATCTTATTTAAAGTCGTTTTAATGTGAATCCTATCCACGTCTTAATCAAACTGTGTATTTATTGGATTGTTAACTAATTTTTATTTTATGTAAACCATGTAAATATGCATTTTAAACTGAAAAATCTAATCAAATCTAATATAATCTAATATGTCGTTAATAAACGTTCTGAAACGAAATATCGCGAAGGAATGATCCGTTTATTTGAACTCGTTCCCTTAATCTTTGGTAAAAATGTTAAATGATCTGCCGTTCATGCAAAAGCAAGTAAGATTATCGGATATTAGATTTTGTGTCATTGTTTCAAAAAAGTTAAATATGCATATCGGAAACGGCTTCATCCAACAGACACAGCCTCCTCACACAGCAAAGAGAGAGAGAGAGAGAGAGAGAGAGAGAGAGAGAGAGAGAGAGAGAGAGAGAGAGAGAGAGCATGGTTACAAAATAATCCGTTTCAAAATAGATGCCACAAACGAGCAAGTACCACTTGTTAATCAAATTAGATGACTCAAAGTAATCTCTGAGATCATAGAACATTTCTCACCCAATCTCCCATTCCAGGAAGCAATATTACTATAAAGCACCATATTAAATGCTGCTATTTTGCTTACTATTTCAACATGAAATGGTATTGATCTGAAAATACCGCAAAGAAGGTTTCATGTCCACCGCCATATGCACACCATCGTTTGGGAGGGTCAAAATTGTACTGTTAATTGTAAGTGTGTAAATATTGAGTTGCGCTCAACCCGGGGCTAGGCGGCTTGGGCAGTAATATGCATTTCCATTACATGTACTGTCCATGAACAGGCTCAATCAAACCGAACCTGCAATATTTTCATATTTGTCGTGTTCGATGGCTTTCAAAGTTCCCTTCGCATCTATTTCAATATCTAAATGTGAAAATGATGAATGATGAATATTCCTTCCGTACTTTGGATTAAATTCCTCGAAAATTAAAACATCGAAAAAAAACTGCGATAAAATTGTGAATAAAACTTACTGAAAACGTTTTTTTTAACAGAAGTCAAACGCCCATCAAGAATAAACAAAACAAAGACCTTGAAGAATCCCATTTTACCGACTATCAAATGCAAATCGGTTTTTCGACCAAACAAAACAAACAGAATAAACAAAAATATTCGAGATGTTATCAAAAGCTGTTACAAAAAGAAATAGGAATTCTAATTCAGCAAAGATAAAATTAAGCGTTAGGATTTTCGACTTAATCAAAATCATTTTGAATTGTCTTGTTCGGTGGCTTTCAAAGTTCATTTTTCATCTGTTTAGTTATCTCAGAAGCATTGTTTCGGGCATGTTGCGCCTGGTCATCCCGTGCTGTTTTCAGTTAAGCCCTTTGAAGGTCCTTGAGCACGATATTTATATTTGTGTAAATATTGCGTTGCGATCAACCTGGGGCTAAGCGGCTTGACCAGTTAAATGCATACTTCATCACCGCCGATAAAGTCACAATCAATCCGTACCAGGCAGGCACTTTTTTATATTTGCCTTGTTTTGTGGCTTTCAAAGTTCCTTAATCGTCTATCTTAAAAAATAAAATCCGATACAATATAACCATTCCTCGAAGATTCTTAGTTCTGACAAATCTGCATAAGAAGCCTTGTGAAAAAACAATACCTGTAAATGGTTTAATTTGATGTTCAATAAAGGTTGTTTTCTAATCATTTGTTTTCCATCGCTTCATTGCAGGGCACTTGGAGGTTATTAAACTATAAATGTGTGAATTTTACATGGAATGACCATGGCAAAATGACAATTATTTTATTGTTGTTTGGAAAACTAATCAGTCAGTTTGAAATTATTTACCGCTTGGCTCTTATATATTCAATAGCCTGTTGCTTCTGACAACTAGTAAATAAATAACATTTTAATAATTTATGTCTCAGGTTAAGGCAGTATAGTTTTCAAGATCATTAAATAAGATAAGATTGCTTTTGTTGATGTTTTAGAAGCAACTCGAATTTTGCAATCGTGTTCGCAATTTCTTTAGATAAATATTAAGTGGTCAATACATTCATTAGCAAGTCATGCATTGTAGCCAGACAGTGGGATAACATTTAAACCTTCAGAATATAACTTGACCAAGCTTTTAAAGTGCAGTAGACACGTATGTCTCCTCTAATTACTCTTTGATAATTCTGACATTTTAAAGAATCTTAGTGACGTTTATTTCCAGAAAAACAATCATTTTTTTAATATTCAAGCAATATAACACCTTTTTTTAGTTGAACATTAGCTATTCTGTTTTTTTGTATTTGCGTTAATATTATAGAGCAAATGTGTTTTGTAGCATTAACTAAGACGACACTTAACTTAAAATAGACAGTAATTTTATTTATTAACATTGTCTTTGAAATCAGACATTTATGCAATTTATCTAGGTCATACACGAGCTTCACAATTTCAGTTGCGACGTTCCTGTCAATAATAATAACAAATTTAATTATCTGTATTCATGATGATATCAAGTATATTTTTAAAAAAAAAGAGTAAAATGTGCATATCAGTGCCCAAGGTTATAAAACTGAGGATGGCGACCAGTCGCCATTTCAGCCAATCAGATGCTTGATTTGAGACTGGTTTCCTTGCTCAGCTTTATAACCTTCAGTCCAGTAATCACTACGCTCAGAAAACACATCCCCCGCATGCAGCAAAAAGTGCAGAGGATAAGAGAGCAGGAGTTTATAAGAGTTTATAAGATCAAATTCGAATAAGACACTACAAACAATTAACGGGATGAAAAGGGAACTTTGAAAGCCAACGATAACGACAATTATGAACAAACTGCAGGCTAGGTTTGATTGAGCCTGTTCATGGGTAGTAGTGAAAATGCATTTTATTGCCCACGCCGCCGCAAACAACTAACGAGACAGAGAACCTTTTGGGCTACCTCCTTGGAACTGTAAGTGGCAAAACAAAACACTGGGGGTTAAAACTAGGTGCTAGGGTGCACCATCCTCCCATTTGCCCCAATAAGTTCGTTTATGAAAAAAAAACAAGTTCACATCCCAAAAAAACCCGTGTCAAATATAAATTGTTTTTAAGCGTTGCACTAACAAAAGGCAAAAAAATCATTAAAAATTAACTACGAATGTTTTTTAAAAAGGTATAAAAATGCTATAATTTTATTGTTTTACTACAACAATACTTAACTGTTAAGTAATTTTCAGTTATTAAGCAGATGTATACCGTATTAGTTTCAAGAAATCAAATTTGTTTGAATCAAACTGGGCATGTAACATTATCAAGTTTTATGTAGTAACACACACATATCTACTTTCATCCTGTTTTTGCAAACATAAAAATGAATGACATCAAATGGTAAAACGTAAGAAATTAATAAACTATATCGAAATAAATCTTCAAAAATGTCGAAATGTCCACAACCCTTTTTTTAATGATTCAAGTTTCAGGTTAACAAATGAACACATGGTGTAAATAATTATGTCCTTTTTAGATAGTAAAGGTCGAACATACGTATGTAGGCACATCTAAAATGAATTCACTTTTCTTGCATACCGAATATGAGTTCACGCGACCAAGTTTTACCGGGGAAAAATGCTATTTTTCACTAGGGAAAAGATAAAGTTCGCGTGCTTACATGTGTGGCGTGACGTGTTCACTAATTTGACATCACGTATTCAAGAAAGTGACGTCATTTAGGTAAAATTAAAAAAATACGTTAACATTTCAGTGTACGAAAGCAAGGTTTTTGTATAAATATATTAATAAGAGCAGTAAAATGTCTGTAAGAAAATGTATCCTGCATCGGACTTTCAACTTAGATTATAGAAAAACAGCCTCGTTCCCGCAATTTAAGCTGTTCCCCCTCGGTGACAGAGTATTACATCTTCACCTCACACCTAAGATTATGATACAGTTTAGTCATCAGTTACAATTACCTCCCTAGATGGTAATATGCCGTTTTAACCATGCGGAATGTCATTTATTGTGAATGGTAGTATATAGGCATTCTTGATCTATTCTATATTTGGGTACGGATTGTATATACTGTGTAGGTCTCTGGCATAATTCGCTAGATGCTGCTGCCGCATTTGTATGATTTTGAGGCAATCTATATATTTTTCATAAGTGTAATATTTCGGCCAATTTAAAGATGAGTGGTTTCAATATCCCAGCGGAAATAAGCCTGGATAAAGTGCAAACAACCAAAGAATCAGTTTTTCCAACTTTTTAATAATTTTTGCCTTTAGTGTTCTCTGTGATATTTATGATTTATATCCTCAGATTCCACCTCAAAATTTCAATATATTCATTCCCGGCATTTGTCCCCCGTTTAGGGCAAACCCATTCTTTTATCTGCGAACCATCGTCGCTGAATGCGGAATGGTATTAATATCAAAGTACATCATTGTAGGTTCTAGATGATTTTTGCCATATGACAACTGCCATTGAGGTTGTATTACGATATTGTATAGTGTAAATATTGAATATTATTTTATAGTGTAAATATTGAATAACCCTGGGCTAGGCGGAGTGAGAAGAATTATGCTTTTCCATAACTGCCCATGAACAGGCTTAACAATTTAAGCCTGTAATATATTCATATACGTGGAGTTTGTTGGTTTTAGTTCCAATTTTTTTTTCATCTGGATAAGTAATGTTTGGAACGATTTTAATGAAGTTAAAAACACTTTTGAATTGTTTTAATAACTCCAAAGCAAATGATCATAGTTCTCAATTAAAAAAAAAATAAATAGATATTCAATAACCATTTTTTTATATAAAATAACTCTTTAATACGAAGTTGCGGCCATTGGCCTTCATCAGTTGTTAATGTTTAAAAATGAAATATGCATATCAGGAATGGCCACATCCAGCAGACACAGCCTCCCCACACAGCCAAAAAGTAGAGAGGAAAAGAGAGCATGATATTACAATAATCAGTTTCAAACTGGACACCATTCGCCTTGGAACGGTCAGTGGCAAAACAATTTATAATTGAACTTTGAAGGCCATCGAACACGACAAATATGAAAATATTGCAGGCTCGGTTTAATTGAGCCTGTTCATGGACAGTAATGGAAATGCATATTACTGCCCACTCCGCCTAGCCCCGGGTTGAGCGCAACTCAATATTTACACTAATGAACAGTACGATTTTGACTATCCCAAACGATGGCGTGCATATGGCGGTGGACATGGAACCTCAATGCGGTATTTTCAGATTAATACCATTCCATGTTCAGCGGCGTACGGTCCACAGATCAAACAGTGGGTTTGCCCTAAACGAGAAAACAATGGGCGGAACTAAAACGATTAGAATTTTGGCAGGGGATCTCTTCTCTTGACTGTGTGGGGAGGCTGTTTTTTCTGAATGTGGCGATTCCTGATATGCATATTTCACCTTTTTGCAATAAGTCTTATATTTACACTAATGATCTGAATATACAATAAAGAAGTAATTACCAGAGAGATCGAGACTGTATTCATTTAGTTTAACTTAACACGACATAAACGGATAACAATCCCTTTAAAGCCGATAGTTCTGTGCTAAATCAGAGCAAATAGCTTTAACCTCATAGCGGAGCTTCATTAAAGCCATTTACATATCTAGGGTTACACGCAAGAATGTCGTAACTCCATCTTAACTTTAATGTAGTTGCGACATTATTGCGCTAAATACTCGGTATATATTTTCTGTTAAGGATACCTTACAATTATTCAAATGATGATGATCAACCTTTATAATTAAGCCTCTCTTAAAATACATGTATCTCAGAGTTTCACTAAAGAAACATAGTATACGTAGGCAACTTAAAATGACATATCTAGTTCAATAAACATTCATTTGTTCATTTTTTATCAAAATGAAAAAACGTGGGTAAAAAGTATTAATTGTTTATTACAAGTTTTTCGTATCATAATTTTAATACATTTGTTCACATCTTTTTATGATGATGATGATCAGATGATATTGGCGAAAACTATAGTTACCGACCGAAAATCACAGTTCTCGGCGTTAACCGTGTTTAACGGGCAATATCTAGGGTTTTCACTGGTGATGTTCCGATTGTCGCCGATAATCGAGTAATTGTCGCTGAAGTTTAAAAGTCGGCGACATTGATTCTGACTACAGAGAATCGATTCTGGTCGCTAATTCTGTTAATAAGTAAAACCCACTTTGAAGACAATTGACCGATGTCTCCGACACGGCGACAGTCCAGTGTATATCGTTTCGCGCTGTAATCGTCTTTGTGTTACTTCTTATAAATATAACTGCTCTTTAACATGGAGAACACATAGCTTGTCCGTGATCGCAATAATAATCATTTTTCCAAACGCCCTGGTAATCCAACATCAGAGGCTTGGCGATATTTTGGTTTTTACATGAAACCAGGGTGTCAGGGTTTGGCGCCAGTCTAGGAAAACCTCGACACATCCAAAGCTTCCTGTAGAATATGCTTCAAGACATATTACAACATCAAAGGTACCCCTCCCACATTTTAGAATTGTGAATAATTTTCGGATTTTATTTTTGACGAGCTAAATAATAATAATGTTCACATCTTCGAAATTTAAAAAAAAAAGTTTGAAGGCTCTTATTACCTGAAAAGAAACAGAACAGGTCAATGAAGTACAAAAAAGCAGTTGTGTCATTAATCTTGTAAACTGAAATAATAAACGTAGCCCTATAATAATAAGAAAGTATCGAGACAGGTATGCTTTCGGTACAAAATGTACACTACAGTACATTAAAGACGTCTGATTCCGATTCTTTCCGATTAATCGGATCGGACAGGTATCAGAATCGGACCGATTAATCGATTCCACTTCAGCCGTCCGATTCTCATCACTAGTTTTCACCAATAACTAGGGATATCGGATTTATTGTACAATCGGCTTGCAAAGCCTTCCCACACAGCGAGAGAAGCATCAAGATAGACGCCACAAATAATTGGCGAAGCTGAGAACCCGCGAGTTTAACGCCTAGGAACGATCAATGGCACACCTTAAACTTGGTTAAAAGGTGCATCAACCTTACTCAAGGCCAAATAGGTTCTTATATAAACAAACAAGTCCAAGTTGTCTTGATGAAATAACTCCAACCCACCCACCCACTCGGCAATGTTGAATGCAAAGGCCCATTAACATATAAAGCATTAGAAGCTGATATCAAAAAATGAAAAACAATGCCTAAGGTACCCAATGAACGTATCAACCAATCAACTGGAGTCCGATCAGCAAGAACACTATGAGAGGGATAAAAGAAACAGATCGAGCCTTTAGGTCCTAGGTTCTTAAACAAGATTTTTTCATAAGTCTTCATTAAGACTTAAACCCCTACCAACGTCTTGCAACCAATGAGCTCAGCGTAACGATCAACTATAGATGGGTTAATCACCAGGCATGGAGAGTGTTGTCGAGTATCATGTTGGTAAAAGGTAAAATATGCATATCAGGAGAGTATTTCAGTATGATTTCAGCGCATTACTTTTAAAATGCATTGATTTTGACATTAAGCTATGTGACGTACATGTTCATTATACGTTAAATTGTTATACATATGTAACCAAATTGCTACGCAACATTCAATTGTTACTTACAGCCGAGACAAACAAGACATAAAATGATGCATGTACTGAAGTGTACGCAATAATAATTGCACTACTTCAAATAAGACATGAACGTTAGCTGTGTAAGTTGGTTTGGCTTAGTTTCAACAAATGATTAGGGTTCAAAAAAATACGCCATTCAACTGCTTATAAGCAAATGAAAAAAGAAAACAAAAATCGTTCATCATGGCCGAAAAAAATGTAATCACGCAGATCCAAACTGTTTTTTACGGGGGTGGGGGCTAAACAAAAATACGTATTATTTAAATACAGGCGCTTTAAAGAGAATATGATAATTATCTTTAAAGCTTCCGAGTTTTAACATTTTTCTTTTGTTTGTATTTTTTACAGATACTGCTTATGACAATCATAGGCAAGCGGTGGGTCCTTTTTTCGCAAGAAGTATATTCACAAATAAAAAAAAACCAGATCATGAAAGATAAGGTGTCAGTATCATTTTAAAGACAGTGGATGATGACCTTTATTGACGCTTGTAAAGTCAAAATGACTGTGTAAAATTTTCTACTTTTTGAATGTTTTATTAAAATATTTAAATTCAATATGATGTTCATTGGAACCCAATTTACAAATAGAATAAAATTCCACTTTACCACGAATCGAGTTGAAAATACTATTTTAAAATATGGCAGAACAGTCAAACCTGCCTTAAGCAGCCACTCAAGGGAGTGACAAAAAGTAGCTGCTTAACACAGGTGGTTGTTAAAGTCAGGTAAAAATAAGAACAAACTTTAGTTTAGGACAAATTCAAACTGGCTGTTTATATTTTACAGAGATAAATGAACTCTCATACTGATAATCTGATACTCTAGTCGTCAAATAATGAAGTCTTTATGATATTTCCTAATTTGAACAGCTTAGAGCTAAGTCGTTATGGAAACTCTGGTAGAATATGTATAATATTAGTTAACAAACCTTCCCGATTGTTAATACTAATAATATCAATTTTCTGCATTGTTCGCATACGGTAAAATTACTCCCTAAATAATAACTGTTACTTCTTGGAACTGACGCCCAATATCAAGGTGCTGATCGCTCATCAGTTCATCAGAAAGTCGGCATATGAACTCGTTATCGTGACACTCACAGAAATGATCGGCATTGGCAATGCAATTATATATCGTTTATAGCTGATTAATCGGGTTCGTTAAGAAAGAATGAGTAACTACTAGACTGATATTCTGTTGACAGCTCATTAAGATAGCATTAACTATGTCAGCGATTATGCTGCAGGAACGGCAATTTGAAGTCACAAAATGCAGTTGAACAAGTATCGGAAATAAAAATCATTACAAGGAAAATATGGTTTTTACTAATTACATCTAAGAATGGCATATCCGACTGTGATGGAAAATCTTACTTTCACAAAACTATCATCGCATTAGTATCTACACAAACAATTATGATTTTAATCTACATTTGTAAATTCTATGGCTTAAAGCCCCAGCCATAAACTTAAGCAAGAATATACTATTGGAAAACCATATTTGTCCATATAGAATCCAATATATAAACTCTCTAACAGAACACAAAAGGTCCGATCGAATTCTTTCTTATAGACGAGACTTTCAATGATATTGTTAAATTATAGCTAACGAACTTTTAAGAAGCTAAATATATATATTATGTGGCTTTAAATTTGCTTTATGCTATTTTATGCCAATAAAGTTATGTTATGTTATGTTTATATACAATGGAGCTATATTTAGCACCGACGAAGAGACCACTTCATGCGCGATCTCGATGTTTGTGACGTTTTGGAAATCCTACTTTCGCTTTTAGCATGTTTAGTCGCGCGGACCAAATTTATTTTAGTAAATTAATTTTTTTTTAGCCCGAACTAATGCTGCAAATTTGTACCTATATTTCCAAATACATGTAATATTTCATACAAGAGCGGGTTAAATTGAAGTAATGCCGCTTTAAACTAACACATTCTGATAATTCACAACTTTAAGGTGAATTTCGACGTAAAGAATTAGAGCTGGTATTTAAAAATAATATATTTGTCACATATTAAAATTCAGGCTACGTGTATTATCTTAGAAAAAATATAATGAGAAACCGCTCGTAAAGTTACATAGCATCGTTGTTGTTGATTTTAACAATTGAAACGAACTGCAAATTTAATAAATAAACTTAAACTTTTGCACTCGTTTTTATGATTATTGGTGGATACTTCACTTATAAATACTGAGAAAAATCCCGTCTATTTTAACGCTGAAACAATTAAAAAAGATTGGGAAAGGATCACGCCATACTTACCGCGCTCCGCTGCCTTCTCAGTCCGCCCCAAGTCTCCCGTTCGCGTCCCTCCCCGACCCACGCAAGGTGCACCACATATGCTTTAGATATGTTGTTTGGTGGAAAAATTTCAGTTTACTCATCAACCTTTTTATATAAAATAGACAAAACATATTACAAAAATAGCTTCAACAATGTCAAGCAAATAGGAATAGATTTGATGCCTTGTCCGAGTCCAGATCACATAACTATAATGAAAATTTATGCAATTCATATCTTTATAAACGCATCGTTCAATATGAGTTCATGAACATGAACAGGCTCAATCAAACCGAACCTGCAATATTTTCATTTTTGTCGTGTCCGGTGGCTTTCAAAAATACCTTTTGCGTATATCTTAAAGATCTTAACTTTGGAAATCAATGATTTCTGGGCAAAATGTATTTAACTGTTTATTGTTTCAATTACATTGTTACACTCTACTACTCTGAGAAAAAAGTGCACTTTCTCAAGGTAAGATTGCACACACCATTATTTATCTTTGGTTTTCTTACTTAAACTTAATTACCATATTGTCGCCAAAAGTTTGCCTTCAACTAATACAATAATTTTTAAATGTGAGTTCCTTCTCAAATCAAGCTTCATATTTTGTTGAACAAGAAATGTCTTTCAAGACGAAAAGCCACGTCAATAGACAATAGGGAAATTTGTTTCCGTTTTCTGAAATAAAGAATAAGATGCAATTTAGCTACTATTTTTTCCTTCATTTTAATTAGCGTATAAATTAAGTCAGATTTAAGAATCAAACTTTGTTTTCGTGTAACTTAAGGCCCTAAATTCTCACAATTCTTGTGAGTATGAAGCTAAACATGATAAATAACAAGGAATTAGTGTGTTTTCTTTTCATATTTCAAGTAAAGATATTTCTTCGAGCACGCTCCCAGGAAGAAGCAATATCATTTCAATGGCTTTCATAGTTCCTTTATCATCTACAAAATAAAATAAAATCCGATAAAGTATAACCGTATCTCGCAGTTTCTCAGTACTGAAGAATCTTCATAAGAAGCCTTGCGAAAACGAATATCTGTAAATGGTTTAACAAGATGTTCAAAGCTTAAGAAACGTCTAAAGAAAACTGCAAGGCTTGTTAAACTTATAATTCTGAATTATTGGCCAGCGATGTGAATTATTGTGAATTTATGCGTGGAAGTGAGATAACTATATTGTTCTGAGTACACTTAATCTGGATAATCGAATACATTAAATCATGCTGTGATAGAAAAAAAAACACAGAGCACTTGACGTATGACCTCCGGACCATTTAGACTTTGATTATCAGAATAAGAAAAATACTTTAAATATTTAAAACGAATATATCTAGTTTTAACTAGAATCTGAAAATATGAGACTAGATATAAAACTACAACTAATGGCATATGCAAAAAAAACAACAACAACAGATGTATAAACAACAGTGCAATTCTAGCGAAAGCGATTTTATTAATTGTTAAAATAAAATATTCATAGAACTTATTAGGATATATAACAATCGGGGAGTTATATTAAGAACAAGATATGTTGTAGATTTGCTTCTGATGCGGTTGTGGCGGTTCCGGAGTTGGGGGAGGACTCATATTTATGTGGCAGTAGCTGTGCTTTTTGTAGGTTCGATCTCCTTATAAAAGAAGATACAATCAAAATGATCGAATTGTATCATGTAAATTGCTCTGTGAATAACAGCATTGTGTGTTATACTGCCTACTGGCTATGGCGGACAATACCTTTTGTATTAATAACGATTGGAACACTTGGAAACTTACTGAACTTGTTTGTTCTCGCACAGCCAACCTTACGAAAGTATTCAACAACCGTGTATCTACTATTTTTATCCACTTCAGACATGATTTTTCTGTATTTTAGTCTTCTTCCAGACACAAATTTTAGTATAACTGGTGACAGGTTCGCCGATCATTCTAAATTATACTGCAAGATACGATCCTGGCTTGGAAATACATCGTATTCGTTCTCCGTGTGGCTATTAGTAATACTGACTTTTGAAAGGGTGCTACTCACCAAGTCACCAATACACATGAGAGCTCGGCTGACACCAAAAGTATCAATGATCGTGTCCATAACATTGTTGTGCTTTCTTTTATTGTTCAATGCCCACTGTGTGTATGGATATGTTTTCTTTGAAGACAGCGAAGAGGTGATAAGGGTATTAGGAAAAAAAATGCTTACAAAGCATTGTACATTTGTAAGTGAGTCCTATATGATCTTTTACGAGAAAACTTGGGTTGTAACAGTATTTATAATGTTTAATCTTTTACCGGGTCTATTAATAGCTATGGGAAACATAGCAGTCGTATACTTGCTATTTAAACAGAGAAAACACCTAATGAGTGTCTATCCGTCCAGTAATGGCCCCAAATGCTCAAATATCACAAGGACAGCCGATTGTGTTGAAACCCAATCTCTAGAACATGTTAATAGGACTGCAAACAGTCAGGATTGTATTTCTGCTCAACGAACTGTAGAGGATGAAAATTTTGCCTTTAAGACATAGAAACTACATAATAATCCCGAGCTTAGCATACCAGAAACAAATATCAATTATCCCGGAATGGCATCTACCTATAGTCCAAGAAAGCTCAATACTCGTGCTCATGACCCTGCTATTGTCAAAGGCAATGAAAAGCACATCATGTTACATATCATGCACACAAGTACACCAAACTCTGATCTAAAGTCACAGAGGAATGCCCAGAAAGCAGTGTTAAACAAAACTAAACTGACAAAACGTATTGATCTATCTATTTTGGATCGAACACAAATGAACTCGCCAGAATCACAGACGGCACAGACTTGGCTGTATAACGAATCCCAACATCCATCGACATCTGGGGTGCAAAATGACCGTTCATTACAACAAATGACACAACAAAGCGATAATGTGGTTCTCTTCCAACCAAACCTAAGGATCCTTGAACCTTCGAGGCCTCAAAACAACATTCAAAAAGATGTTATTACTCGTAATGAAGCATGTGCTACCAAAAGCAAAACGAAAATAATAACAAAGTCTCCGACGCGCATGCTTTTTACTGTAACTTTATTCTATCTCTTTACAACAATTCCTTACTGCGTTTACCAAATACTAAGCAGTCCGCTAGAAAATCTCAGTGGCGATTTGTTATCGCGATGGCAAGTTGGCTCAATTTCTGTGCTTTGTTTAATGTGGTGTAATTTTACATTTAACTTCGTTTTCTATTTTGTTAGTGGTTCTTTATTTAAACAAGAGTTTCTTAGACTACGAAATAAGATAAAACGGAGATTTTTGATATTTTTTCGGCTGTATGACCAGATATAAATAAGTGGATTTCTTTGACAACTGTTCGGAAATTTTTGTCTTATTGGCTTTTTCTTTGTTGAAGGCTCGATGTACTTTGAAAAATATGACTTGCACATTTTTGTCGAAAGTAAAATATTGTACTTTGAAAAATATGACTTATACATTTTTGTCGTAAGTAAAATATTATTCACTGATTACATGTAACATTCCAAAAACACAGAGCAAGATTTTATGACACATGTATTTATACTGGGAAACATTTTAATTCATGGTTACTTTTAACTCGAAACTCTATTCGGTGTTAACGAGACTTCTATCTGTAACGCTACATTAACTGCAGACACTTACATTCAATTGAGAAAACTAAAAAACGGAGTTAAAACTACTAAGTTTATGTGCACTATGCTACAGTTTCTTTTTGATTCACATCGACAAATCAAAAACATCAAAGGTCGGACGGAAGGTAAACAGTACACCACTTACTAGATATTTTACGCTGTCAAATATATAACACGGAGGAATATTTTGTTAAAGGAACGTCCTTTGTAGATGAAGGACGGAAAAGCGAGAGACTAGAAACTACGATCAGTGCTGAAAGTTATAAAACTGAGATTGGAAACCAGTCTCAAATCGCAAGGATCTGATTGGCTGAAATGGCGACTTTTCGCCTTTTCAGCCAGTCAGATCCTTGAGATTTGAGAGTGGTTTCCAATCTCAGTTTTAAAACCTTGGGCACAGAACAAGATAAATAAACAGGATTACTAATTCTTTATCGTGAGTAAAACAACTGTTCACTTATTCCATTTTAACTACACAAAAACTAAGAAAAACACATTACTAAGGAAATAGGCTTAATTATTTGTCAGCCTTTCAATCTAAATAAATATTTCCGGTGACATCTAATACAACATCGAAATGTAACAAATGTTCTTTTAACACTATGATAACGTTAAATCTCAACACTGATTATGTAAAAAGTGTCTTTACAAATTAAAATACTGACACAAAAATAGTAATTTTAAAGTTCCTTTCAAGAAAAAATTAATTAAATGCATTTCTGTATTCTGTGTAAGTGTTCTCGCATGTTTTACCGTAACAGGGTAATCCGTCTTCCCGTGGTAAAGATACCGTTAGAGTGCTTTTATGTAGACGTCATGTCTACAAGTAAATGACGTCATGTGTTCTTGAAAGTCAGTTACAACATTTTAAAGATTATGTTGCCGTTAAGGTAAACATTTCAACATATAAAGAAAACAATTTTTTATCATAAACAAAGATATTAATGAACACTTAACATGCTTAAAGGTATGAACGAAAAAGTATCTTGCATGAGATGTTCGGTTAGATAGCCTCGTTCCCGCTAAACCAGTTTACCATCGGTGACAGATTTGCAGTCATGCAGGATAATTGTATAAAGTAAATAAGAATTACTCCAGCCTTTTAACAGAATTGATTTTAATACTTTTAGTAATCTTTTGCCATGACAAACTATTGACAGAATTTCTATTCCGATTAGGAATTGATCATTTAAATCATTTACAGGTGTTCTTCACTAAAATTTAGGTATTTTTGTTTAGGAAAAGGAAGATAAGCTGATAAGCACCGGTATTGTCATACAATATGGCGGACTGTTTACCATCTGAAAGGTATGTGTAAAGATTTTACTTCACTGAATAGATCACATACCATTTTCGAAGTTGTCAATTCATTGCATCATTTATGAAATCATATATGTAACAAATGCACATGCTTTTGATATTGAAAAAGCTTTGTATGACAATACCGGTGCCCGAAAAGACCGTACCGTTGCTCGATCACGACAGTGAATTTATGGTAAGTTGTACAAACTAAAGTAACAAAATTAAAAAAACAAAACAATTAATCTAGTAAGTTGCATAAGCTTTTATTGAACAAAGACTCTTTGATGCCAAACGGGTAAATTGCTTGATAATCCCATTACTTAATTCATTAAGGTTCAGGTGCTGGTATTACAGCGCCTTCTAGATAAATTCAATGAAAAACAAAACACATCATTTATGATCTTATAAATTCTGGATAGTTTTGCTGCAATTATTTTGATTTGCCATTAATTGCAGTGCAACAAATAAATAAAGTGCCTTTACTCATGGAACCTTTTTCAGATTATTATCGAGTTCTGAATAAATAAACAGTTTAATAGAGACAGAAAATTATAAACAATATCGAAAATACTATGAATGTTAAATCAAACATGTAAGCTACCACATATGTATTTCGATTCTACGTAAATAATAACGGTTCGAAATCTTTTTACGAATACTAAGGGGTTTTAAAGAAACAGATACAATAAAAATTTTAATTTATTTAAATGAACAAACTTGTAAACAAACCTGTTTTAATTTAAAAAATATAAAAAATTAAACTAAACAATTTTCAATTTAAAATTAATAAAATCTTAGCAACAATTATTTATTTTCTTTATAAGATAAACAAAGCTAGAGATGAATTCTGTTCATACTGCAAACAGGTATAGGAAACCATAGGGCCATCCTTAAAAAATTGTTTGTTTGTGGTTTCGCGACCGACCCAATGAAATAACCCCCGACCCAAAAACTTTTTTGACCATCTTGAGAAAAAATTTTTTTGGCCTATCTTTCCGTTAAAAAATAGTCATTTTACTTAACACTAACCAACGCAAACTTATTCCATATTTTACAATTACATCCCAATTTTATCTCAAGTATCATAGTTCAGAATTATTGCATCATCAACCATATTCACCCAGCTAAAAATGTCAAATGTCACGTACACACTTTCTTGTAGATCAAACAATTTCATATCGAAGCCGATTAAACAACACTGTCTGGTTATGAGCCGACAATTTCTTTGAAGTTCAGTTTGACTGACAGAAAGTATCGCTGTTTACCCTCATACTGCTTGTCAATCAGCAGGATGCAAAATGAACTAAGGCGGAGTTTAAAACAAGTTTGTGAAATTACTTTTGATAGTTTTTGATTATGTGATACTCAAAGAGAAATAGAATTTAAATGTGGATTATTTTAAGTACAAACATTGCCGTTTCGATACAGGATACGACGCCGGGTAATTTGTAACAGATTTTTTAATGCCTGATCGAATTAGCTAATTAAAAGTGTTGACAAGTTACAGACATTTCAGACATACCCCTGCCTGAAAAATTTCACCCAAGCAAATGTACTGTATTATGCAAATATTCCGTAACCAAAAAGTCATAAATCAACAGTTTAATGTCCGCTTTTTAACGCTGTTCTTCAATTATATACGGTATTCATTTTCAGTAATATAAACACGTGGATTATTATTATTATTATTATTATTATTATTATTATTATTTTTATTATTATTATTAAAAATGAACATGTCCGTTTGAAACTTGCATCCTAAAAATACTTCTGAACCACAATGCTGTCGAACGGCTACAAATGTCTGGAATAGTTCGTCCATCTACTGTGTTGTAGGCTTAAAAAATGCGGTGACAAAATGGTCTCCGCTTCTGTTAAAGTTTCCGTGGCTCTTAACAATAATACTGCCAGTAACACTTGAAAGAGTAGGCAGTATCCAGACATAGATAATTAGGATTGTTTAAGTTTCACGCTCATAATGTGGGCATTGCCGTAACGTGGCTTTTACACGTGCGATAATGCTAATAAGATTTCCCGTTTCGCTGAATCATTGAATTCAAAATGGCGCAACCATGTTAGATACTTTCTCGGTGACTTTAAATGTGATAAAGGACATTACATCAACAACAACACTTATAAAAAATGCAAAATTACTTAATTACATACATTTCAGTCATGGTTTGATGTGTTCTAAGGCTTTGATCTGGGTATAAAAATAATATTTAAAAAAAATCCGACCTACCGACCGACGTCCAAAAAGTTGGGTCGCGCAACCGCAAACAAACAATTTTTTTAGGATGGCCTAGAGCATCTCTTCTAAATGGTCAAATATTTCTAACGATGGTACACACTTGGTTTGTGGAGAAATGTGATATTGTTTTTTCTTGAAAAGACCAACATTTTATTTTTTCTCTTGAGGAAAAAATATAATGGAAAATATGTCATGATCTATTTTCATAAAATACTTTATCTATAGATGAAAATTTAGAGAAAATTGTGATGTTTATCTGTCTGTCCAATTATTCAAGACATACCTTAAACAAAAAATCGTTTCTCAAATACGAGAATATGCATTGTTTTGGTTAGTTTGGCGTAGTTTTTTTCTTTTTTCTTGTCTGTAAAGATTGTCTCTTTGTGACAAAAATTGAGGCCACCTTAAAATATAGCTTTGTTGCCTACTTCACCTGGTTTTTTCAATTTAACATATTGATGTATTAATGTAAATTTGAGAAAGGGGCCTCAAACGATAAAAAAGGGAACCACCATGGAACGGCCAGTTGCAAAACAATTTGCCAACTGGGGTTTATAACAGGTTCTAGGGTGCACCAACCTCACACTTTCCTCAACAGGTTCGGATTTGAAAAAACAAGTAACTCCAACCAACTTCAACCGACCCATCAACTCTACAATGTTTCCTGCAAAAGCACACAAACAAATTAATTATAAGAAGCAAAAAGAATTGAAAAGGAATAACTACAGGAGGATACTCAATGACCGATACTAAACCCCAGCAAGAACTCTATATCAGGGATAAAAGAAACAAATCGAGCTTCTATGTTCGTTTACAAGATTTCCTCATAAACCTTCATTAGCTCTAAAACCCCTTCCACCGTCTTGTAACCAAAGAAGAGATGATTGAAAAGTTAATATAAATAAAACTTTTTGTTCAAAATACAAAAATATTCTTATATTACTAGAGACCTATCTGCGTCAAAATGTAATTGATATTGCAGCGTTTCTTTCTAAATCATTAGGGAAAGCTTATACATTTCATTGATGTTATATACCTGTATTATATTTAATAAGGATTAATTATAACCGACAAGTTTTCCTGCTAAAGTTTTGGAATTCACGATCTAGAACATTGACCAAATATTGTGTGTTTTCAAATGCACAGAACGCAGTTTATAAAAAGGTAAATGATCAAAGGTATATATTCCGTGTATTTTCGGCAGACTTTAAAATCAATTTAAGAAGTCACATATATTGAATAAAATAATAAATGATTTGAATACGATTTTCGTCATGCAATGCAATATGCCAAATGAAAATCTGCAAAACAGCTCCCTGCTTTAAAACTAACGTTCAACATAGTTGTAGATTTTATTTTATATTGAAGTATTTTGACAAAGGATCATTTGAGAGGTTTTCTCCGGCATTGAATTCTAAATTTTTTTTGTTTCCTACCTGATTTCCTTTGAGGTATTTCTTTAACAAAGAGTGTTTTACAATCTTTAAATTTGCAATGTAAAAGAAGTTTACCTTTCTGCCGATTGTAATGTCATGTAAGCAATGTCTCACGATAAATATTAGGTGGTCAAAACATTGATTAGCAAGTCGTGCATTTTTCCAGACAGGGGATAACATTAAAATCTTCAGAATAATATTTAACCAAGCTTTTAAAGTGCAGAAGGCACTTTTTTCTCCAGTAATAACTTTTTGATTTAAGTGCCGTTAGGTTCAGTAGTATCATGGTGACGTTCTATTTCTCGAAATACAATAATTTTTATATTTAAAGAAATATTACATTTTTGTTCTAGTTGAACATTAGCTTTGCTTGTTTTTTGCGTTGAAGTCATTATTATAGAGCATATTAGTTTTGTAACATTAACTAAGACGACACGCAACTAAAATATTTTTTATTTCTTTTTTTAACGATGTCTTGGAAATAAGACATTAAAACAATAATCTAAGTCATACACGAACTTAAAAAATTAAATTACGCAGTTTCCTTTAAACTAGAACAAAAAATAACTAATTTTGTCCGTTTATATGTTAATTTCGAGTGTATTTTAGTAACAGAAAAAATGAAATATGCACATCAGGTATCATCACGCCCAGATAACACGACCTCCACACGCAGCCAAAATGTGGAGAGGACAACAGAGCATGGGTTTATAAGAATATCAATTTCGCGTAGTACACCACAAGCAGTAAAAGGGAAAAAGAACTATCGGGTTAATTCCCTTGGAACTGTCAGGGATACAACAAAACACTAGGGGTTTAAACAAGGTTGTATGGTACAACTACCTCACACTTGTCCTAAGATATTCTCATATGAAAAAAAGAACAAATTTTCTTTGTGAAATAACTCCAACCAACCCTATGTCAACGATTTATACTGGATACCGTTTTTTTCAGCACAACAATTGTGTAAATTTGCATTAACGAAAGGCAAAACATTCATAAAAGTAAGGTAGATGGACACGTTGCTCACTCAGTTATAAGGTCAAAATTAAATATTGTCAAAATCTAATGAAATTTGGTGATAATAATGTGTGAGGATCGCTTTATTGAAATATGCATAATATTTTCACTTTCCGATGACAGTTATTGAAAAACAACGCCATCGATGAAGGCATCCTGATTTCCTCTATTGTTCCCGAAACGTAGTGATTTAACTAATATGTAGTTTACGTTAAAATGATACGAAATTTGCATTGAACATGGACCGGTACAAGTATATGATTTAACGGGTCGCGAACATTCCGAATGGCGGAAACTGGCAAAAATTTCAAAAACGAATTTTGGGGAAAATACTTATTGCCACCTAGGTTTTAATGAGGAAATTTAGTTTTCGCCATTAGTAATGTTAGTTATACCTTAAGTAAAATCTTTGAATTGAGACATTTTATGTACTTGAAATATCATAATAATCTGCGCAACGCGAGCTTTTTTGGCACCGTTTTTAGCGTACCCCTTCTGTATTTGGCGTAAAAACGCGCGAAAGCAGACGGTGAATTGTTTGTAATATGTTATTGTCAGATGTTTTTTTTTAAATATCAAATAAAAATAAAACGTCAAATAAGGATTTGGAAAATATTTAATTTTTGACGTCATATGACGTCATAACTGGGTGAGCAATGTGTCCATCCACCTTAAGGATGAATGTTTTTAAAAAGGTATCAACAATTGTTTTAATACAAAACTAATAAACTGTTAAGCAATTATCAGTAACAACACAGATGGATACCGTATAATGTTTAAGAAATCAGGTTTGTTTAAATCAAATGGGTTTGTAACATTATCAGTTTTCATGTAGTAACATACACATATCTATTTACATCCAATTTTCGAGACGGAAATATCCAATCATTATGACATTTGCGAACACAAATGTAAATGGCACCATATGGTGAAAGGTAATAATCTAATTTTCATCGACATAAATCTGTAATAAATGTCAAAATGTCCACAACCATTTGTTTAAGGTGGTTCGCTTGGAAAAAAAACTAACCGACAGATTTTGTTTAAACTCGCCATAGTTCATCCTCATTCAATTCGTATTACAAAAATGCAAAGAAAAAGACAGGTCCCGGACCTTGTTTTTTCGCAACAGTGATTTGTAAATGTAGTATATTTTCAAAGTTTATAAGGTTTGTAAAACATCATAAAATTGACAGTCATGAGGGTTTCTCGATTATTTCTACTTTCCAAACAATTATATTTTAAATTGCTAGATTAGAATAAAGCTGGACGGGATGTATCTTTGAGGTAAGGGAAACGAAGACCGATTAATCCTCGTAACTGAGAAATGCAAAGGATTAAATAATACCCCACCCACTTTAAAAATACAATGAAATTTTGACAATTTTAAATTGTTTGCCAAATAAAAACTAACCGACAGATTTTTTTCAAAATTGCCAAATTTTATCTTCAGTCAATGCTCATCCAAAAAATGTAAAGAAAACGATAGGTCCCGGACCTCGTTTTCGCGCTAAAGGCATTCGTACATGTATCATGTTTCTTCTTTTTTTAGATTTCAATTTAACAGAAATTGGCATGTACTGTTTAATCCCGTCTTTCTGTCTCTCAAGAAATAATAGATTTGAGGTTGATTATACACAATGTAATTTAAATTAATGATTTGATTTAGAAAAGATAAAATATATCCTCCCAATTAGGAAATAATCAACATGTTAATTTACCCCACCCACTTCATAAAACAAAAATTTCACCCTAGTTTTAAATGTTTCATTTTTTTAAAAAGCAACCAATGATTTTTTTTAAATCTTGCAGTACATAATCTGAAGGTCTTACACACACTGAAAATGGAAAAAATATTTCACCGAACGTGTTTTCATGTGATGGGCGCTAGTAAATTAAACCGATCATATTTATGTTTTAAGCAGCTTAATCATTACGTACCTGCGTGCTTGATATATTGGCGTTTTCTTTGTTCTAAAGTCTATCAGTTTAAATATCCATTTAACATGTTTATTGTTAGATTATCAATGTATGTAAAGTTAACATCGACTGATTGATTCTCATTTAAGACAAAAATGTGCATGTTTATTTACCCCACCCACTCCAGAAAAATAAGAAGAGATAATGACTGACTTTGGATGTTCATTATCAAATGCTATAAACATGATTAAAACACAGAACTTTAAAATAACATTTTATTTTCATTGTAGGTAAGGATACATGTATGCCAACAAATGATATTATTTGCTTTGAAAATGGAGCTTTTTTATACCAGATTTGCATTTTATATGTAGCATCATCATGTTAGAAGCTACATTTAAATAAATTAACATTGATGACATGTTTCCATTTTCATTGTTCCAAATAAACAACATTATGGATTGCTTAACATCTTTATAAGTGGTATGAGTAGTTATCTGGAAGGGAGATTGTTATGAGCAAGTAAGGCATTAGTATTGAAGAACAAGGAGTATTTAAATTATACCACCCACTTCTTCAAACTTAAAAATATGTCAAATTAGAGGTCTGGGGTTATTTGTAAGAAACCAGTGATTTTCAACTCAACATTCTTCAGTTTGGCACCTTTTATCTATTGAAACCTAATAGTTCCTTTACTGCATGATTTTTGTTTGTAATGTTTAATCACCTTTCCAATATGGAAAGTTAACAAGTGTTTTATTTGACTCCAAATGAACTTTACCTAGAGGGCAAATAAAAACAGCATCTGAAATTTGGATATTTAAGAAATTTTACTTCAATGAGTCATTGCTCCAAGAAAGTTCATGTACAGCAATTGCAAATTATACACACATGTCAAGCTATTTGTTCTTTGACATTAATTTTATTTTAAAAATATCATTCTTTTCTCAAGTCATAGATACACATTTAAACAATCATATAAAAAAACTGTCAAGTGGGTAGTAAGGAGAGATTAATAAAATATATCTCTGTTAACAATGCAGGTACAGATAAACATGAATAAAATGTTTCATTAACAAATTTCTTATAGAGCACTTGCAATAATTTTAAATAAATTGGTAAAAAAAACAGAATGTAATTTGTTATAAAAGATTATTTACATTTCTAACACAGTTACATGTACATACAGATATCTGGTGGTTTTATAGCCAGAAAGTGGCTTTATACCTAACTGAAAAATATCTTTTGTACATAACCTGATAATAATACTGCTTTTATATAAAACTAAAATTGATAAAACAAGATAAGATAATTCTCTGTATTAATTATTCTGAGACTGAATGAAACATCTGAAATAAAAAAATCACATTTCAATGATTTGTAGTTGTTTTAAAATTGTGTTCCTTCTTTTGGTAAAATACGTGTACAAAATATACTAATACATTCCAAATTCCTATACTGTAACTAATATTCAAATTATTATTTACATTTAATATTAGAACTAACCAAGATGTACAGTAAATAACAAGAACTTAAAATCCATGTCTTGATTGTACTGGCAATAATGTTACTTTTTATATCCTGACCATAACATGTAGTTATAAGGATTGGTAAGAAGTAAATAAAGAATGCATGATGTTTATTGTGATTTTCTTAATGATAGAATTAGTCCAATCTAAGACAACTATGCCTTGGGCCTTATATTAACTTGACTACCCTCTGCAAAAAGGTATGAACAAAACTTAAATTAGATCTTTCTTTGGTAACTGAAAACAAACAGTGTTTACATATACAGTATCTCTTCATATATCGAACAGTCTCTCAGACTTGTGCGACACTTTGCATTAGCACCATTTTTCTGTCCTGTAATCTATGGTCTGCCCTCCTGACAATTTGTAGTTATATTAAAACAAACAGGTGGCTCACCAATGGACCATTTTAAAACAAGTTTATAGTCAGGCTCAAACCTCTGACATGTGGGGTGTATGCTGTAACTGCATTATTGCAGAAAAGGAGATAGTTAAAGTTGTTCAGGACCTGACATGGGGCTGCATACTTTTTCTAGTTATATCTCATATTTTTACAAATTAAAATGTCTTACCTGTTCTTTAATAGCAATAGTGGACCTTTTACCATTGATACAGTATGCTTGCAAATTGAGTTCAAGATCAATGATGAATTTCACCAGTGATAATTGACAAATACTCAGAGATGTTGTTGATGAATCAACAACCTAACTTCGCATTAAATTCATTACCAACTAGCCTATCTGCAGATCTCTGAACTCTTCTGTTCTGTTGGTCTGATTTATCTGAACTCTTCTGCTGGTCTGTTCCAATCTTCTGCTGGTCTGTTCCATATTTCCAATCCAACTAGCAGAGTACCTATCCACTTAATTAATTCTTCAAGTCAAGAGAACGGTACAAAATCCATGATGTTTGTAAAATTTCCATGAGAAATAAAAAATGTTGTCAAATTTTTCTGCATCGTCCTTGGCAACAGCTTGACCTTGGTGACTGTTTCTTTAACTTGTTGTGAAAAATCGATTTTTGCGGAAAGTTCAAGTAATGAAGGAAAGAATTTATCTTTCCACAAAGCTAGACCGGTTTACGCAAGCCATGCTCATCTTAACTCAAGAACTGTTTGAAAAATGCATTCGGCAAGTCAAAATTTGCCACAACGGAAGTAAAATAAATGCTCTCCAACTTTTGATAACGGTGATTGTCGCGAACAAAATATGTAAAAGTCTCGGCGAAACAAATAAGAATTTGACATCAGTTAAACTTTATTGCTGATTTTATTGCTCCATATGTACTTATCAAAATAAAAATGTTCAAAATAAACACTTTTTTACTTTTGCGATAACTTGCCAATTTACGCCAATTGGCGCATGCGCACTTAAGCCAGCAATTTTCCTTAAAGTGATTCTATATTGTTTAAAACATGAATACATGGTGTACACAATTATATCCTTCGAGGTCGTTGTTCGTATGTATTATCTAAACAAATTATATTGTTATTAATATCTTGTTCAATTTTAAACCAGGCGGTTTTAATATCTCAGCAAATGCACCCAGCAAAAGTTCTGATTTAGTCCAACATTTTTCATGAGAAAGACATTGAATTTACTTTTTTGTGATCAGTTGCCATCAACAGTTTTCTGTTTAGGCTTTAATCTTGTAATAATTGAAAAGGTAACAGTTTGGCGAGAGTTATCGTTAATTTGCTAATATGCATTCTATGCAATTAAAGGTCAGGCAAACAGAATTTTTTCTTAATTGCTTGTTTATTGGACCTCTCATTGGTAGGAACAACAAAAATTATACCTTATTTATCTTCAGCATTTTTGTTGAAATAAATCCCTATCAAAGTACAAAAGTTTACAATTACCTCCCTTAGATGAATCCAATATCATTTACATACACCACAGGGTCAATCAGTCTTAGATTGACCCTGTGGAGTAAGTCAATGGTATTGAATTCATTTAAGAAAACAGTCAATAAAGATAACACATACATTTTATAATCGATTGCAAGACAAAACGGTTCTTTTAACAACCTCTCCTAACTTAGGGAATAACGATACTAGCTTCTATCATTTGTCCATTGTAAACATATACAACTGATTACCGATTAAAAGTTTGGTTGAGTGAGTAGGTTTGGATTATGTTCAAACACACAAGGCTATATCAGTTCTTCCAACTAATATTATTATATGTCTTTCGTGTTCTCTGTGACAAGCAGGTTTTGTATTTTCCGATTTTCATTTAGGCAATTACCATGTTAGGGAAGAGTCAATGATATAAAGATAGATTCAGTGATACATTCAATGAGGGGAAACCACCAACGTAACCAACGATTGTTGATTTGACATTATCTTCCGCATGTCCATTCACGAAAAATTCCAGATTATTAAAATGTATCATATCAATTTGCGATTGAATAGTTCAAAGCGGTTTCGGAACAAAACTTACACTAAACGCATTCAATTGCATAGCGACTTGCATTAAAGATTCTCAGTCACTTTAAAGCTGATTAATTATTTGATAACATAATCCAAACATTATTATGCTATTCGCATGAAAAGCCAGGGAAAAATAAGAATCAAAGAGCAAATATATCTTGAGATAAAACTCCATTATATTTTATAGATATATATACAAATTGTCTTTTAGACTGAGAAAAAGCTTATTCCCGATGTCAAGAAAAAATGATCTTTAGGTCTTTAATTTCCTGCGAAACGATCACAAAGTATAAAAACTGTTAGCCCTTAAATGAGACAAACAGCTTTAAAACTATCAATCAAATGACAACTGGTAAATCACCAAGCATGCCGAACATGATGTTTGTAACCATGTCTTGATATTATGTTAATCATTGTCCATCTATACACTTGAAATGCCGAACATGATATTTGTAACCATGTCATGATTTTATGTAAATGATTGTCCGTCTATACACTGGAAATGCCGAACATGATATTTGTAACCATGTCTTGATTTTATGTAAATGCTTGTCCGTCTATACACTTGAAATGCCGAACATGGTATTTGTAACCATGTCTTGATTTATGTAAATGATTGTCCATCTATACACTTGAAATGCCGAACACGATGTTTGTAACCTTGTCCTGATATTATGTAAATGATTGTCCATCTATACACTTGAAATGCCGAACACGATGTTTGTAACCTTGTCTTGATATTATGTAAATGATTGTTCATCTATACACTTGAAATGCCGAACACGATGTTTGTAACCTTGTCTTGATATTATGTTAATCATTGTCCATCTATACACTTGAAACGCCGAACATGATGTTTGTAACCTTGTCTTGATATTATGTAAATGATTGTCCATCTAAACACTTTAAAAAGACAACAATTTAAAGTTTAATAACTATAATAAACAAAAATGTACGGTTCTTCGAACATGTAAATCTGAAGATACATATACAAAATTCTGCAACATTGTTTAAAGCAATACCGGAATGTTATAATATCTTACAGTTTGATCGAATTTAACAAACGAAAACAAAAATAAGAACAAGGTAAATGATAAAGTGCGTTTCAAATCCTTGCTCTTTTGCTGAGTGTGTCGAATTTTTATACTAGTGCTATTATGCAGCCACCAAATGGAGTGACAAAAAGTGCCTGCTTAAGAGAGGTCGTTGTATAAGACAGGTAAAAATTCGAACAAAATGTTAGTTTATGACATATTCAAATTCTCTGTTTAAGACAGGTGGTACTGAATGCACGTGGCTTCTTAAGCAGGTTTCGCTGTATTGAAAATTGTTAGGCTTTTGAGAACGAGCTTCCGAATGTCTTAAATTCTGTCAGTAAATAAAATTAATAGGGTTACGATTTTTGTCTACATTAATCATAATCATAGTCTCCCCGTACATATAGTCAGAACTGTTATCAGTAAAATAACCCGTTACCGATGTCATGCAGTGATGGTTACGTATATCATGGCTATCCGATCAACTTTTTTGGGGGGTTGTCCCTGCATGCTCAGTTGGTTGCGTCGCCGTGACGGTGCGGGTTCGCTCCCAGCCAGAGGCACTATCATTTCATAAGATGTTTAATTAAAGTTCTGTCAGTAAATATACTTGATAATCTAACGGTTTTGTCGAAGGCAAGGCTTACTATGCTTTTAAGACATAAAATGACTCAGAGGGTGTTGTATAAAACGAATTCAATAACTTTACATCATCAACAAAGTGACCACAGAGTAACCACTTGGTCTCTTGTAATTTTGGCAAAAAATAGCTAAGAGCTATGCGCCAGTATACTTGAGGTTTTATTTGCACATGTGAAATCAGTATCATATTTCCATTGTAGATGTTAAATACCAGTATGGGTATCCTACATTCTGCTTCCAACTTGAAATTTAATTTGTCACTCTTTCGTTCACATTCATCTTTTTATCGCTGACTGTAAATATATCTTCATATAACTTTGCGATATGTTCTTGATAAAAAAAATTAAAATTAAATTCAACAAATTGTTAAATAGCATAAATAGTGTACCGTTGAAGGGAAAGGTACAGTCTTCTTAATTTATACTGTATAATTATAAATGCTTTTTCATGGGCGAGTGTACTTATAACAGTACTTCTAGCTGTCAATGCAATGGATGTTTTTATGAGGCCCATACGATTGTTTTACCGCATGTCTTTGAGTGTTTAAACATACGAAAATTATATTTTCACCATCAATGTTTACAAATTATCAACTAACCATAACGCGCATTTCTTTTGCTGTTTAAATTCCCATGCACATGCTTAAGAAGGTCACCATGTCTGGTAATTAAATAAGTTATTGATTGTCCTGTTCATTATACTACATTATTATACTGTATTACGGATTTAGCAGTCGAGTCTCACTTCAGTAAATACAACAACAGCTGTTTTACAGTTACTCTTCTTGCTTTACTCATACATAATCTCTATCAAAACATTGACCGTCAACTACAATTACCGATGTCTTTAAATGCTGTCACAGAGTTGTTGTTTTTCTTCGAAATATAATGGACATTTTCAGCCAGATGTATATGGTATAATTCATCCAATCATTCGTAAAAGAAACTGTGTTTATTCAATTCAAACGCTTGTGTATTCATCTAAGATTGTTAGGTCAAAGTTACTTACATATTCGTATATGTATCATAAGATACGTAGGTTACAGTTACTTACATATTCGTATATGTATCATAAGATACGTAGGTCACAGTTACTTACATATTCGTATATGTATCATAAGATACGTAGGTCACAGTTACTTACATATTCGTATATGTATCATAAGATACGTAGGTCACAGTAACTTATATTCGTATATGTATCATTTAAGAATAAAGCTTGGCTGAGTCATCGGATATCGCGACACAGTGCTTCTTAATACCTATAAATGGATGTTTGCATAAGTATACCTTAAAATACATAGATGCAAATGGAATTTTGAAAGCCACAGAACAAGACAAATATGAGCGTATTACAGGTTCGGTTCGATTGAACCTGTTCATGGAGAGTTATGGAAATGCATATTGCTGCATAAGCCACCTAGCCCTGGTTTTAGTCCACAATAGACAGTAATAGAAAGTAAACAATAGAATTTCGACACATCCAAAACAACGGTATGTATTTGGCTAAGAACATGGACATGAAGGGTGAATTAATGAAATTTAGTATGATATATATATTGTTCATTCCCATATCGATCGGAAAAAGTGAAATATTTTCCGAAAGTTATTAGTTATGTAAATGTAGTACATGTAAATGTCTCATTCACAAGTGTTATGAAAAAAAAGTTTTACATTTTCTTAAAATCTGTCTCCTCCTATATCTTTATTTTTTATTTAATAAATAACGCATAAGATAACTTTCTTTCAAAAACTCCATTTTATTCATTCATTTTGCTTTAAATAACGGCAAAAAAACTAAAACAGGGATCTACTAGATGTTATAAAATCAAAATTCCACATTTAAAATAGAATTGATTAGAATTAACACAATGCAAAGTATAACAGAACAAAACACAAACTAGACATTAAAAAAAACGCGCTATATAGAACATTACAATGTCAATTGTTATTGCTAAACAATTGGATAAGCTCGGTGCTTTTATGCGAAAAACAACAACAACAGAAACAATACCACCACAATCAACAACAACAATCTTGTTACTTTTGTCTTCAATTAACACTAATGATCTGAATATATAATAAAGCAGTAACAACCAGAGCGGTCGAGACTGTATTCATTTATTTTAATTGAACACGAAAAAAAAACGGATAACAATCCCTCTTAAGCCAATGATTTTGTGCTTAATCAGAGGATATATCTTTCATTATCCCCCAGGAGAGCTACATTAACATACCGTGGGTTGCATGCAAGACAGTCGTTACGCAATATTTACTTTAATGTAGTTACGAGATTTTTGCGCGCATCCCTCGGCATACAATGTGTTTCTTCTATGAATACCTTACAATTATTCAAATGATGAGAAACAACCTTCATTATTAAGCCTCTTTTAAAATATCTCCACGTAGCACTAAGGAAACATACGTAGGCAACTTTTTATGACAGGGCTAAAATTAAGAAACATTAATTTGTTCGTTTTTATCAAACATGTTGTAAGAACGTGGGTAAAAAGTATGCTACTTGATAACACGTTTGTCATATCATAATTTTTATACATTATTTGACATCGTTTTATCTGCTTCAGTGCTGTTAAACACAAATTGAACGTTTTATTTATTCAGTTATCACGCTCTTTAATTAACACATGCATACCCCTGTTTATGTGTACATGTTATACAACAATTACGAATATTTAATTTTACACAATTTGAAAACTTTACACAGGCTACTTTACAAACTCAATTAAACCGAGCAAAGCCCTGCAATATTTTCATAGAAGTCGTGTCCGCTGACTTTCAACATCCCTTTTCATCAATGGAAATACACCAGACAAAAATTAAAACATAAACTTGGTTTAATAACGGCACGTAAGAGTCTCCTAGACGGCGTACACTTTTTCTGGAGCAGGTTTATATGATCATATTTTGTTTTAGCTCATATCCTTAGTTTTAAAGCTTGTGATAAAATGAATCTTACACTTGTTGTCTTTTAGTATGTATAAACACAATTAAACTCGTAAGCTTAATTACACATTTTTGAATACGTTTTGTAGAACATGAAACCCCATGTAAATGTCTGTATATCTGTTATCTTAGATAAGATCTGTCTAATGATAGTATATTTTGTCTAATTTTTTATTAAACTTATATTAAGTTTAAAAATTTTCAGATACGATTTTGAAATAAAATTACTACTTATTATTTAAACACTTATTTAAAACAACAAAATATTTTTCTAGTGCAAGCAATTGTTACTAAGCTAATTACGACCAACTCCTGTTACGATCATGTTATAAATGGAAAGTAAAAGTTAGGTTAAATTAGTAATAAAGCTATTCCAAAATAATGGTTATCTTTTTTTCAAAATGTGCAATTTGCGTGAAGGAACACGATAAAGGACGGTATTTTGCTTTTACATACGGTTTAAAATCTCACCATGACGTGATGATAATTGTTTTTTGGTTATGGGTTCTAAAAAAGTAATATATGCATATAGTCACACTCACAAAACACAACCTCCCCAAGAAGAGAGGAAGAGAGAGAGAGAGAGAGAGAGAGAGAGAGAGAGAGAGAGAGAGAGAGCATGTTTGTTTGAAGTATGTCAATTCAAATAGGACGCCACAAACAATTAGCGAAAAGAGAACCTTTGGGGATACCGCCTTGGAAAGGTCAGTGGCAAAACGAATTGCCACTGGGGGTTTAAACCAGGTTCTAGGGTGCACCAACCTCACTCTTTGCCCAAACAGGTTCTCGTATCACAAAACAAGTACCAGTTGTCTTGGTGAAATAACTCCAACCCACCCTACGGCTCAACAAAGTTGCATGCAAAAGCACACAAACATATAAAACATAAGAAGCTAATAGCACTACAAAGCCAAAGGGCGGGCACTCAATGATCTTACCGAGAAGCGTCATCCACACGATCTTACAGTGAACTCTCTCTATTAAGGCCGCCTCTGTGACGTCATCCAAACGATCTTACAGTGAACTCTCCCTATTAAGACCGCCTCTGTGACGTCATCCACACGATCTTACAGTGAACTCTCCCTATTAAGACCGCCTCTGTGACGTCATCCACACGATCTTACAGTGAATTCTCCCTATTAAGACCACCTCTGTGACGTCATCCAAACGATCTTACAGTGAACTCTCCCTATTAAGACCGCCTCTGTGACGTCATCCACACGATCTTACAGTGAATTCTCCCTATTAAGACCACCTCTGTGACGTCATCCACACGATCTTACAGTGAATTCTCCCTATTAAGACCACCTCTGTGACGTCATCCACACGATCTTACAGTGAATTCTCCCTATTAAGACCGCCTCTGTGACGTCATCCAAACGATCTTACAGTGAACTCTCCCTATTAAGACCGCCTCTGTGACGTCATCCACACGATCTTACAGTGAGCTCTCTCTATTAAGACCGCCTCTGTGACTGGACAAAATTGGCCTTAAAAAGGTTAAATTCTGATGTAGAAATAAGTGCAAAACGGTTAAAAGTGACGTAATTGAAATTGTAGTTTCATTATCGATATATTCTATGAAATAAAACACCTTATTACTGTTGTGATAAAATATAAACTCACAAGAAGTTCTAATTGTAATCATTTGGGTATGTTTACAATGAATTCTAGTTTCTCAGCTTTACCTTTTTAAAGAAAGCGTTAAAATGCTGTTGAATTGTAACATTGTATATGTCCATTCTGATCAAGTTTTTGTTTAAACAAAACAAATAACACATTTTGAAAAAAAGATAACCATTACGTCATTTAATAAGTGTTTAACTGAAGTATGTAAATTCAAATAGTTGCATGCAAAAGCACACAAACATATAAAACATATTTTGATGTCCTGGGAAACATCAAACAACAATACGCTTGCAACATGGATTTTACTTAAACACAATTATTTCTGTATTTTTCTTGATAAAGATCAAGTGTTCGAAAATTCGAAAGTAAAGGGTGTGTATCATTTATAAATTATATAACTGACTTCCCTTTTGGAAGACTTTACGTAATTCCGAAACATATAATTTCGCTTGACCTTCACATGCATTAATAAATGTTTAAAGCACTTTCAAATTATATAAAAAGCGAACTTTGAAAGCAACAGAGTACGACAAATATGGAACTATTGCAGGCTCAGTTTGATTGAGCCTGTTCATGGGCAGTAATTGAAATGCCCTCGCCGCCTAACTCCGGCTGAGCGCAACTGAAGCCTGCTCGACAGTGTGACGATAAATTGTAGCTAAAGTGTTGAGCAGATGTTATTCTAATAACACTGGAAAACAACACGTGACCAATTTTAACTTCGGATAAGTGTAGAATTCTTGTTGCACAAACCAACTTACTTGGTTTAAATTAAAGTCCAAGTTTAAGTTAAACGCCTTCAATATAGACATATTCCATTCACCTCTCAGCAAAATAAACAACATTCTATTCATTTTTAGGGAAGAATAGTAAAATATAGTTTTAGGTCTGACCCAGACAAGAGCAAAACACTTTTTTTTGCAACATGACGTCTAAGTTCAATTGTATGACTTCATTTCTCTGAAACATTGACTGATAAGAATTATATCTTCCTCCCTGACAAGTGTTTCTGATCAATCAAAACATACAAATAATTTTAAGGAATTGAATTGGTCCCATGACACGTTTCTTGCATGAACTACCTTTTAAGCATAAAAATAAAATAACTTAGGTCAAACTTTTCACAAGTCAGTTATAGAGAGTAAAAAATCACAATCGAAGACTTCATTTTACTTTAGGTAAATTGTTCAATCAATGTCGCTATAAATTGAAGTGTCAAAAAAAGGTGACCGAACTTTGGGAGAGAGTATAATTCCGTTGCACTAACCAACTTGTATAAACTTGCTGTGAAGAGGGATCAATCACCTACAATGATGTTTGATAACAAAAGCTATCAATGAATATGGTGATAAGATCCGCTAAGCAGAAAATTCTCATTAACACCGGTTATTCTGGAAAATTCTTGTAATACTAATAGATGAAATCAATCGATTGCAAAATTAATTTGGATTAGCCCAGGCCCTACCAATAGTTTGGTTATATATACAATGAATCGGACTTGGAGAGGTTGTATATCTGGAAAAAAACTTGAATAAGTGACGAGCTATCTGTAATACGTACGATAAACCATTTAACATGATAATTTAAAGTTATAAACAAACGGATACAATACGAAACTGAAACAATACGAGATGCAAATCTAAATTCAATTTTGCAACGGACACCAAAGATAACACTCGCATTACTTAAAAAAGTTAAATTTCTGGACAAGAAATAGATAAGTCACACGTTTGCGGATAGGTTGTTGTCATGTGTTTGTAAAAGAAATTGATCATTTTTAAAATAACAAGTTGAACATGGTTAACGTGACAATGGTGGAGTTGAATCGTGTGGAATGTTCCATGAACAAAGACCCGGAGTGCCAAGCTGCGTACTGGTTATGGCGGACAGTACCGTTCGTGTTATTAACCATCGGGACACTTGGAAATATACTGAACTTGGTTGTCTTGGCTCAACCATCCTTACGGAAATATTCCACAACAGTGTATTTACTTTTTCTGTCCTCATCGGACATGTTCTTCTTATACTTCAGTCTGCTGCCAGACACAAATTTTAGCATTACAGGCGACAGGTTCGCAGACCATTCGGAGTTTTTCTGCAAGATCAGATCGTGGGTAGGTCACACTGCCGCCTCGTTTTCGGTCTGGCTTCTAGTGTTACTAACAATAGAACGTATGCTTTTAACAAGGTCTCCAATAAAAATGAGAGCGCGTTTGACACCAAAGTTATCTGTGAAAGTCTCTGTAATTGTGTTGTGTTTGCTTTGTCTATTCAATTTGCATTGCGTCTATGGATTTGTATTCTATGACAATAGTGAAGATATTATCAAAGTATTAGGAAAGAAGATGCTAACTCAGCACTGTACGTTTGTAAGTAGGTCGTATATGATATTTTACGAAACTACATGGACTGTTACAATTTTGATTCTATACAGTATCATACCAGGTGTATTGATATTTTTGGGGAACATCGCAATAGCCTACTATGTTGTTAAACATAGAAAACGACTGCATATTCAACCTTCAATTACATGTCCGAATTTCTCTAAATCACTAGACAAAATATCAGTAATCAGAAGTCGTTCTTTAGACAATTTCATTCATGTAACAGAAGTAAACACATTTCAGAATGGCGCTCTTAATAAGGAAACTGCTGATAAACTTACATATCGTGAAAATGCAAATTTGGCATTGAAATCAGTAAAATTCTGTCTTGATTCAGATACAATCTCGACAACACCAAACATAATTAACGATTTACATTGTACCCAAGAAAGTGAATTCACACGCGATATTTCAAATGTTGGCATGGAAACGCAAGACAACTATAAAACAATTCAAAATGGGTTGAGCACTGGTCATATTAAATCCAGTACTAAGGCCGACATTTCTGATAAAATTATTTGTAAGGATGAAACAAAAAATGATATAGATGATTTGCCTAATTGCAACATAGTTAAAATAAATGAGGATTTCGAAATACTAACTTTAGAAGAAGATCGATTAAGTTATGCCAAGAGGAAGTGCATAGAATCAAAAAATCCAATTTTCAACAGTTCGTCAACAATGAGAGCTTTGAATATGTCACGGTGTCCTCCAAAACAAAATGCGGGCACATGTTGTGAACCAAAACATGATATAATGCCCTTATCGATACATTCAAAAGATTGTCAACGACTTTCAGAAGCTTTCATGGACCTTGATGAAAATCTGAGAGCAAATACCTTCCAACATGGGTTAAAAATGTGCGCTAATGATCGGAGAGACAGAGATGCCAATCTTTTGGAATATAAAGTGACTCAAGTCAAACCTAAACAGTTCAAGAGATCGCCCACACGTATGCTTTTCACTTTAACGGTGATTTACCTTATAACAACTTTACCCTACTGCATCTTCCATATAGTTAGCAGTGAATTAGATAACCTTAGCGACGGGCAAATTTCACAATGGCAACTTGGTTCTATTTTAGTTCTTTGCTTAGGATGGTGTAATTTCACATTTAATTTTGTATTGTACTTTGTTAGCGGTTCTTTATTTAAACAAGAATTTCTTCGAATTCGTAATAAGATAAAATTAAAATTCCAAACATTTTTTGATCGAAGTCGATAATTCGTCTTAATAATATGAATAAACTTTTACATTTATGTATTTGTTCATGCTTTATACAGTTACATTAAATAGTTTAGCATATTTTGTTTGGTAAATTTATTCAACGAACTGAATTTTATAGAAATAAACAATAATTGTTGATGGTAATGATTAATAGTTTATTGTGTTTGTTTATACGAGTTTTTTTTGAAGGTATGAACCACGACAAAAGAGAACCAAAGGGGTTACCACCTTGAAACGGACAGTGTCGAAACAATTTGCCACCTGTAGTTTAAACCAGGTTCTAGGGTGCAGCAACCTCACACTTGCCCAACAGATTCTCATATGATCAAACAAGTACAAATTGTCTTGGTGAGATAGTTCCAACCCGCCCATCAACTTGACAATGTTGCATGCAAAAGCACACAAACATAAAAAACATACGAATCTAATAGCATTAAAATGTAAAAGAGCTGGTACTCCGTAACCTTACAGAGACCAGAGAGCCCCTAGAGTCAAATCAGCAAGAACACAATAAGAGTGATTAAAGAAACGGATCGAGTTTCTAGGTTCTTTTACAAGATGTCCTCACAAACATTCGTAAACTAGAAAAATTGATGTTTATGCTGCAAGTTTCTGACGGTTTATAAAATAATCTGAAATGATACTTACATGTAGAATATGAACAGAACAGGATGTTGGAAAAAACATACTATTACAGAATATTTAATTGCAAGGTGTTGATTTTGATGTTGTTCTTGTTCTTGCTCTTCTTCTGCGGCTCTTTAATACCTCAAACCAGAAAGCGCGAAATAAATCAGTGGTTGTGAACACTATATGGCGATCGTGGATCGAATCTCAAGGAATCCACTTTTCTTTCTTAAGTAAATGTCATATTAGATTTGAAGCACTCGACAGAGCCAGTACTGGATTATATCTGCTCCAAGTCCCTGTCCAATAAATTCCCCTTCTGCTCCATGAAGTTGCCCATTTCTTAACCCCAGCTCTATTCACTAAGCCCTGGCGAATTTATTAGAAGTGTGCGCGTGCTAATTGTTCACAACTTGCCGTGAAATGATTAAATTTTCAATCAGTGCTTATCGATTTATGCAGATTGTCAGATCTAAGGAGCCTTTCGCTATAAATCGCATAACTTCAAGATTTCAACACAAACTTCCGTATTGAAATTGCGATAAAATGATGATTTTCCCTTCTACTACCCCAGAAATCAACGGATGTGCGCTGAATTCATTTGGCTTTAAAGCATCCAATATTTCTTTCCAATAGATGAGAAGGGAACTTTGAAGACCCTCGACCACGACAAATATGAAAATATTGCAGGCTCGGTCTGATTGAGCCTGATCATGGGCAGTAATGGAAATGCTTATTACTGCCCACGCCGCCTAGCCCCGGGCTGAGCGCAACTCAATATTTACACCAATCAACAGTACAATTTGATCCATCCCAAACGATGGTATGCATAAGGCGATGAATATGGAACCTTCAATGCGGTATTTTCAGATTAATACCATTCAATGTTCAGCGGCGTATGGTCCCCAGATAAAAGAATGGGTTTGCCCTAAACGAGAAAACAATGGGCGGAACTAAACAGAATAGAATTTTGAGAGGGGGTCTTAGAATATAAATCCTGCATATCACAGACAACGCCAAAGGCTAAATTTAAAAGGCAGGAAGTATATCCTTGGGGGTGATTGAACAATATCCAAATTTAAATTGGTGGGGATATTGAAACCACCTATATTTAAACTGGCCGAAATATTAAAAACAAAATGTAAGTTTAGAAGTACTATTTTATTTTCCAACAATATTGACCTGGCACTTCATTAATTTTCATAAAGGTCATTGAATAAATACGGGTATCAGCGAAAACACCGATATATTATTCAATTTACACCACGGTGGTGTGTGGAGTTTTGGAATAGATGCCGGACTACAGATCGTAACATTTACGAAAATTAACGAATATGAGGTCAAATGCAAGAGTGCCAGGTCAATATTGTTGGACAATAACATAGTACATAAATATCGTGCTCAACGACCTTCAAAGGACGTAAGTGATAACAGCACTGGTTGAATGTACGGGGAGACTTTTTACAGCCGCCACACGGCACAAACTACGCTACTGTGATATTAAAATAGCTGAAAGGGGAACTTTGAAGACCCTCGACCAAGAGTTTATCAAAACTAGCGAAAATGATAATTACTTACACCGTTGTCAAATATGAAAAAAAAACTTATCGTATGTGCTTATAGATGTGCCGTCCGTTCCTGGCTTTGCCGGTTGACGGAGATTGATAAGATGTGATAGTGTTAACGCTATTAAAGATCTGTTTTATTTCATTTTATAACTGTTATAGTTGCATCACTATGTCTATTTGTTTCTGACTACATTAATTTTGTATTTTTTCAGCGTTGACATGCAATAAATTATTAAACCTTACCCTATTTATCTAACATTACTAGTACGATTCCATGCTATTTATCCGCCTGTTTAAAAGTGATTGAAGTCTAAATCATATTTAGTTTAAAAATAAAAACCAAGAACTGATTGTCTGACAAGTGCCCTTTGTTTAAGCAGAATTGTGAAGGCCTACACGTAATATTATAACAGTTCCTATTATTGGATTTGGGTAATGTAAACATTATCACGCGAGACCGAAGGTCGAGCGTTATGTGGTTTACATACGCATCGGGAAATAATACAAACCATCAGACTGCATACTGCCACGATGTTCCATTTATTGTATACTCTTCTCGCCCAAAACAAATTTAAATACACTAAGCAACATAAATTTATTCAACAATGTGGTTTTTGCTATAGTAGTAAATTGTAACGCAATAGTAAATTAATGTATAGCGTAGAACAGGTACGCATGGCGTAAGAATATCGTAACGGTTTTAGAAAAGCGGCGGAATTTTCTTTTTTGTAGTTCGGTATGTGCCGGAACTACGACATCATAGTCATGACGTCACATAGAACACGGGAAGCTGCAAAAATAAACAAACGGAAAACCACTTGTATGATAAGGATTTTGTAATTTGACTCGTTGCATCAATCTTGTGGATACAAGTTGCACTAATAATAAATAGTAATGCTAAAATCATTCATTGGTATATAATAAAAAGACTTATCTAAGGGAAATGTACGGTATGAAAAAGTACATATTATGTGCTTAATTTGCATACAGTAGCAGGAATCGGAAACCTATATCATTCTTCAAGGGCATTAAATCCATAATATTGCCATTGCAAGCTTAATACGATTGCCTCCCATTTAAAATGGTTCGTTCAAATCACAAAGAGAACGTTATGAGATTTAACGATACAAGCTACTGTGTTCTAGCAGTCTTTGAGACATATATCGAGTTCAACGCATTATTATAGCAGCAACTGCCAACAGCTTTGTTAATGTCTCTACTTTTTAGGTCAATAGAAACATTAAAATCAGCTTGAGCTGGGTTTTTTTCTAACAGTCTTATCATGATAGTTTGACCACACTTGTTAAGATTGTAATAGAACGAGGTACTGATCACAGTATTACCATCTTTTGACTTTTATAAGGGTTATATTGAAGAAAACAGTTGATTTCATTTTTTACCAATTATCTTTATTATTTTGAATCTGATTTTCTTGAGCTCGCTGGGTATATCTTAATTGGACACTGATACAATAATATTCTCTACTTTGTACTTTTCTACCGAATATATCTCAACACTAATTATAAAAAATATGATTCTTTGGTTTAAATTTTCTTTTTTCTTTAAAGGTCATTCTTCTTAATTACTAATTGATATTTTTTCGCCTTCTATTTAGTATCAAATGTCAAGAATTTTACACTAATTATAATATTACTTGTGTAGTTATTGTGAATTATGGTTGGGTTTCGGTATAAGTTTCTCATTAAAAATGTTCCTATTTTTCAAACCAAGACCAATTTCCTTTCAGTTTTTTTATTTCTCCTAAAACCAACGATATATTGTTTAATATATGTGGTAAAAATTACCCATGGTAGACATCTAAGGCAAGAAATCAGGCGGAGATATTCCGGTGCCAATGTTGTTCTCTTTCCTTTGTATATTGATTTAATTATCCCCGTTAGCGACGAGTCCGGTACGTACAGGTATCAAAACATCGTTAAAAATTTCAAGTCACATGTTTAGTCAAATAATGTAATCAAGTGTCCTTTGAGATTTTTTTTCACAATAAAATATCATTGTTTCGACATTTTCCCACTCCCAGTTTCATTTTAATTCCGATAGTATATATGACTTTAAAGAGTCATTTTTGTGCAACGCGCATTTCTTGATTCTGCCCTTTTCACGTCGAGCTTAAACCAAAAACTAAAGATTAGAAAAAGTAAATAATTATGACACATGTTATAAGATCCTAAAAAGCCCAGTTGTATGAACGTTAAAAATTTTCTATACTTACTCATTTGTGCAGATGTTAATTCTACTGTTTAATCCTATATACAGATGGAAATTGTAGATGAACAGGTGGCTCTTCCGCCGAATGTTTTGGAATACATGTACTTAACTGTAAAAGGCGACCGAATAGCAGTGACCGTTTGAATTCCCAAACGATAACTGTGAATTAAATTTTCTACAAGATTGCATCATATATTGGTGTTGCACAGGGGCTAGGGGGTGTGCGAAATGAGGCAGTGAGGTACAAATTGGCTACCCGTGAATTAAGGCTCATAATAATGAAGCGCGCAGCTGGAGCAAGTCTGAATTCTAACGTACAGTTTTGTCGGTGCCTTTAATATGCCCACAATTTGGGGGACACCTTGTCTTTATACATAACAGAGATGATTAAGATATGTTATTACATGAACTATAAATAGACGCAACGCGATTGGTCACACCCCCAAAATAACCGAGTCAATAAATCTAGATATTGACCCGCTTTCACTGATATTGACCTGTCTATAAATAGAATGCGAAAGTTTCCATCTTTTATATTATTTATAGTTCATGTAATAATAGTTATTTAATGACGTCATTTACGTCGCGTTACCATTGACGTTATATTTCGCGCCATTTATCGTTCAAATTAGCTTGATAAGCCGCACGGAGTCCACTTGAAATTAGTCTTTATTGAAGATTTCTAAAACATAACTATTTATAGTTCACGTAATAAAACAGTTATTTACTTATTAGCTGGGAAATATGCTGTTGATATTGACCGCAAAAATCGTTATTGACCTCGGCTATCGCCTCGGTCAATAACAATTGTTTAGGTCAATATCACAGCATATTTCCCAGGTAATAAGTAAATAATTGTATATTAATGACCTAGTGCCAAAGAAATCTCTATGATATTTCCACCACTGAACTGTTTGGAGACCTCTTTTAATTGTTAGTTTAAATGAATGTGTATTTTACAGAACAACCCTGCTCAATCGTTTATTCACGCATATCTAAAATTACAAGCCAAATCACAATCTACAGAAATTAATATAATTAATATATGTATTATAACTTCGTTCAGTATTAATTCCATGAACAGGCTCAATCAAACCGAATCTGCAATGTTTTCATTTTTATCGTATTCGGTGGCTTTCAACGTTTGCAGTTTCATATATCTTAAAGATCTTGTCTGTGGAAGTTAATTGATTCTAGTCTAAGGCTAAGAACTACACTTAACAACTTTTCTGAGTATACACCTGCGTACTAGGGCATTACTGGCTTGATAATTGAGATTTTGCTCTAAAACTTTCAATTAAACATGCAAGTAATATTAACTGATTCTTAAAGTAAAACACTATTCAAAATGACAGACAACTGACTGCTCACAATACTGACACCTACAGAAAACAAATTCACAATATCAATTAATGACGCATATCGCCATCTTCAGCTATGAACGGTTAAATCATATAAAAAAATTGTTGAAGAGGATTTTTATTATGAGTGATCAGGTATAACGCTGTGAGCTGGTGTGTCGATGCACAAGAGGACTGTCGCTATTTTTATCCAATGGAACTTAAATTCTAAAAAATATCAGCGACAAGTCCTTATTCCGGTCGCCCTTCCACGTCTTCAAGCACAAAGATGCATGCAGTTTATGCATGATGGTGCACTATGTCATCGTTCGGCGAACACGAGACGTTTTCTTGAGGTGAACAACGTCAGATTTTTTCCATGGTGCGGTGCGCTAGAACTCCGGATCTAAATCTAATTGAAAACCTGTTGTGTGATCTTGGAAGAGGCGTACGAAACAGGAGGGACCAACCATGCAACTTGAAAACGGGCTTCTTCAGGAATGGGCTTAAGATTCCATTAAGAAGTCATTCAGCATTGTATTTAAGCTCAATGAGATCAATGTGTCTTGCAGTTATACGCGCTATTGGTGGTCAGACTCTTTATTAACTGATTTGAATTTGTATTATGTGGGTCCGAGTAACCTAAATGATTGAGAGCAGTCAGTTGTCTGTCATTTTGAAAACTGTTTTACTGATAAATCAGTTAGTGTTACTTGCATGTTGTATTGAAAGTTTTGGAGCAATAGTTCAATTATCAAGCCAGTAATGCTCTTTTAAAAAAACATAGTAAACTTTCGTTTAACTTAAATTACGTCACATATCACTCAAATGACGTAAGAATTGGCATCATGACGTAGTAATTAAATTAATGAAAGTGCTCAATCAAGAACAAATAAAATAAGTGATTTGATATTGGCCCTGTTATTTGTCCTCGGGTCAGTCGTATTGGCCCTCCGCCTTCGGCCTCGGACAAATTACAGGACCAATATCAAATCACTTTTTTATTAACATATAGTCTAAATTTAGACCCATAAATTAGTTGAAATTGTCACGTTTACAGTGACTATTCATCAGAAAACTTATTTAATTGCCCAGGTAGAGTTAACGAATCCTTTTAACAATCTCGTCATCATTGTTATTAATGTTCCAGGCGACATCAGTAAGCATAAATTTCGCAATTGTGTCTATACAAAATTGCAGGTTGTTATATGATATCCGTTTCATTTGCAACTTAAACGTGACTTTTAAGACAGCGAACACGTAGTATTTCATGAGACAGCGAAGTTATATTTATGTATATTGGTTACAATTCTAACAAAATTCTATAAAATGCACTACCCATTCTTTGTAAGCACTAAGCCTGTGTTTCATATATCCTCTGGTTAAAGCTAGTGACTAGTTGTTTTCTTTTCTTTTTATTTACCTGATTATTGATTGACTAAACAATTGAGACAAATGTTTGAACAAGTGTAATGTGTTTACGGGGTTTATTTTGAATTATAATGGAATATTAGGACTGTGAAAAAGTCGATGTTAAACTTTGCCAAAACAAAAACACAACTCTGATTGGAAATGGCATTAAGGGGTTGTCCCGGTTAGCTCAATAGGTAGCGTAATAAGCATTGCATGGCTATATGCTGTCGCGATAAAGGTTCGCTCCCTATTAGGAAAACTATCATGATTTTAAACAGTAGTTTTGTTTAATGTTGCTGGCGTAAAATGAATGGAGTTTATTCTGCAGAAAGTGCAGGTTCTATTCTTCTCATACAGTAAATTACATGGAAATTAATAATAGACAAGCAAACAGGTAATAAGAAGTCTGAGAGACGTTCAAAGAACCTAATGAATAGCATGATAGAAAAATAACATTTATGAAATTTTCCTTCATATAGATTTTTCATTTCCTAAAGGTACCTCATTTTATTAAATTCTAAAGATGGTATGGTATGTTACAATGTAAATTAATGAATAAAATCAAACACAAAAATTAAAAAGCACAAAACATCATGTAAAAAGCAGCATAAGTAATACAATACTTGCATATTTTTTAAAGAGAAGAAATAAATAAATAAGTAAATAGCCAACATAAGTAATGCAATACTTTTATATTTATGAAGAGAAAAAAAACATTTTGTTTCTTTAGCATATTTGTACGAAACCGGAGAACGCAATCTCAAGCACCATGTTACAAACATTTATATTTGATAGATTTAAGACAATATCATATTACTTATGTCGGCATTTAAAAAAATGTTCTGCGTTGTTAAGTTTTTGTATTTGGTTGTAGATAGAACGTTCAGAAATTTCAGAAGATTTTAGTTCTAGCTTGTTTCTTTAATGGAAACCAATGTTATTTTTACGTTGTTTGTTTTGGCTTACTTGAAATTGATAATTTTATAAACCATTGCTCTCTTTTTATATCTACGTTTGTGTTGCGTAGGCTGGATTTTTAGGGGTAAGTCAATTATTTTTTAATTTCAGTTTTTAATGCATGTAAAATAAATCAAAGAAATGTAAAACAATTTATAAATTAATATATATGTTTTATACGTTTAAGTGCAATTACGGCTGTCAAAGTATGTTTTTACACAGACATCTTTCTAATCAATGGTCTTTCACACTCACAGTTTTACCATAAGTTTGGGGCAAGTGTGAGGTTGGTGCACCATAGAATCGTGTTTAAACCCAAAGTGGCAAATTTATTTTCATTTTGCCACTGACCGTTCGGGTTCTCTTTATCGTAAATTGTTTGTAGTGTCTATTTTGAAAATGATCACTTTATAAACCATGCTCTTTTCTCCTGTCCACTTGTTGTCTGTGTGGGAGGCTGCGTCTTCTGAATGTGGACATTTCTGATATGCATATCTCACTTTTGTGTCAACTATTAGATCGAAAAACAGAAACTTTTCAAAACTTGATTATTTTTAACTGTCCATTTTCTCTGACTCTCCAGTCATTGTCGTTGAGATATTTTGTTTTAAGTTCCCTTTCGTACTTCAATTTCAATTGTTTTTCAGTAAGATAAAGATATTTAATCTCCAATCATCATAAAGTATATATCCTTTACTTTGTATTTTTCAACCTAATATATTTCAAAATTAATTATGAAAGAATATGATATTTTGGTTTAAATTTTCGATTAATGTCATGCTTCTAGATTCTTTTTTTCAAGAACATTTAAATAAGAAATATAATCCTGATGATTAAGTTTTTCTCGGTTTTGTAACAAATGGCAATAATGTTAATAATGAACACATATTGTCTGTTTAGTTATTGTGAATTATGGTCGTTTGCTCTACAATTTTGGTATAAGTTTCTCATTAAAAATGTCTCAGGTTTCATAGAGTTATTTACGATGGACATTTAATTAATTCAAGCACGTAATTACATTAAGTTCATTTTTTTCTAACTAATTATTTTTTTATTTCGCGTAACATCTTATTCGATTCTAGCCGTAGGTAACCTAAATAACATACAGTTTGGAGTAGACTGTTGACTTGTAGTATTTTTGCGTACGCAAACTGCGTCCATGTATTCTATGAAATTATCTAGGTTTTAAATCTCCATTTCGCATTTATGAATGTTTGTTCTAGCTCATAAAGACAAGCTTTAAGTGTATGCTACAGACAGGTATCTGGTTAATTAAACAAGATGCAAGACCTTATTTGCTATTGCAGCAAGGGCTTTCCTTTAATTAAGGAGGCTACTCGTGATAATATTGAAAGTTTTTTGTCCATCAATTATAGTTTTAAAGAGGTTTCGACACAATTCTTTTTTTTAATCAAATCCGTATTTCAAAATCTATGGAGAGTTCTCGTGCGGAAACATTCATTTTGGTAATGTTGTTTCCTTTGTATATTAGTTTAATTATTCCTGTTAGCGACGAGTCCGGTAACGTACGAATCAAAAATTACAATTTACAAATGATAGTTCCTCTAGCTGGGAGCGAACCCGCACCGTCACGGCGACGGCGCCATGCCCTGCAATTCCAGCGCCGCAACCAACTGAGCAAGCAGGGACAATCCCCAAAAAAGTTGATCGGATAGCCCTGATGTACGTAACTAACATTGCATGACATCGGTAACGGGTTATTTTACTGATAACAGTACTGACTAAATGTACGGGGAGACTTTTAACTGCCGCCACACTGCACAAATACTGTGAATTTTAAATGATAGTGCCATTATAAGGATTTTAAGTAATGAGATGAAGCGGCCTTGGAGATTTTTTTTGAAAAAAAAACACGATATCATTGATTTGAAATTTCTTCAACTTACAATTTCATTTCATTTCATTTTTTTATTTCCGATGGTCATCTTCAATGGTAATAACGGTTATTAAAATGGTCGTGTCGTCATTTCTTTACATGCTGCGTTTTGAAGGAATAAAGCTGGTTTTTGCCTGTAAGTTTTCATTTCATGTATTTATCGATTGTTATTTAATTTCGATTTCTTTATATAGTTATTCAATTTTCGTTTAGACATGCGAATTACAGTGTTGTGTTTGCTTTCATAAAGTCTTTTTGTACAACTTGCATTTCTTGAGCCTGGCTTTTTCGTGCCGATTGCTAAACCGAATACTATTGCATAGATAAATTGAATATTAATTTATGACAAAATGTTATAAAATCTTAAATAGTCAAAATTGTAGGGACGTTAAATATGTTCTATATCTGCATTTAATGCAGATGTAAATTCCGCTATTTAATCTACTTAAAGCTTTATACAGAAGAGAAATTGTAGATGAACAGGTCCCAAGATCATTTAAATTTATCAGGAGACCAGTCTTAAATCTCACGCATCTGATTGGCTGAAATGGCGACTTGTTTACATGGAAGTCGAATTACTTCATGAAGACTTGTCGACATTTCATATGCGTGAGATTTGAGACTGGTTTCCATGCTCAGTTTTATAACCTCAGTTTTGGGCCCAGGTTGCTCATCAAACTGCTCAATTAGATAATTGGGGACTACAAGAAATTATTATATCTGTAAATGGCGCCAGTGACCGTTTTTGGTAATTTCCATACGACAATCGGGGATTCAATTTTACGCAAGATAGACGCATTTTATTTATGCAGAGGTTATTGAGTTAGGAAAGGAGGTTTATACCTCTCTTTTGGCTACCGATGCATTAAGGTTTGCAATCGATAAGCCTTAAAAATAGTGAAATATGCATATCAGGAATCGCCACACTCACAAAACACAACCTCACCACGCAACGAAAAAGAAGAGAGGAAGAGAGAGCATGTTTGTTATATAAGTATGACAATTTAAATAAGACGCCAAAACAATTAACGAAAACGATAACCCTTGGTGTTACCGCCTTGAAATGGTCAGTGGCAAAACAAATTGACACGGGGGGTATAAACAAGGTTGTAGGGTGCACAAATCTCACACTAGCCCCACTAGGTTCTCATATAACATATACAGAAGCACACAAACAAATCAAACATAAGCAGCTTAGAGCATTGAAAAGCCAAAGGGGCTCGTATTCAATGACCTTTCTAAGACCAGAGCTACGTTTAATTGGCCGATAACTTTGGAACGCATGTTAATATATTACAGAGATGAATGATCTATTGTACTGATGGCCTTGTTGTCAAAGAAGCCATAGTTTATGATAACTCCAAAACAGTTTAGAGATCGATTGTGGGCGATTTTAACAACCGAAACAAAATGCAAATTTTATAAATAAGCTATAATCTTGAGACTCATTTTTATGGTGGATACTTCACTAAAACAAACTGCTCAATAATGACAATTTTAACGCCGAAACTTTAAATGGATCGCGAGAGGATCACGCCATACTACACCCGCTCTACTGCCTTTTCATCTCCGCCCCAAGTCCCCCGGCAGCTTCCCTCTCCCCTACCACGCAGACACACCACACATATTTTAGAAAAGATGCTAGGATAATTTTAACTTTCTCATCGACTTTATATGTAATAAAAGACAAAAACATATTACAAAAATATCTAAAGACATTGTCAAGCAAATGGGAACATACATGATGTCTTGTCCGACATCAGATTACCTTTAACAAAAATGAAAACTAAAATCGTGGAAATTTACACAATTAATATCATTGTAAACACTTCGTCCAATGAATCACATAAAGAGTCTTAATCAAACCGAGCCTGCAATATTTACAATTATATTGTGTCGTATTCGGTGGCTTTTAATATATCTTAAAGATCTTACCTTTGGAAATCATAGATTTCTAGGCAAACACATCAATAAGTACTAAATATTCATTGCATCAGTACATTAAATACCAAATAAGTTCAAAAAAACATAGATATGCCCTTAAATGACTGTTACAGTAATTCTGAGAGACCTTTCGGACAGACTTACGGATTTCTTGAAAATACGATGATAATAATTGTTATGGACCATTATGGAATCATAGAATTATAAATAATTACAGATCACGTGCATTCGTTTCAAGAAAGATTTGTGTACAAATTTGAAGCTTCGTCGGACTAATTGAGCAGCGTTCATTAGTGTCCATGTGAAGATCTTTATAATTGAAGGGTTAAAATTCGGTCGCAGCGTCTTCATTAACATGAAATGTGATCATTGAGCATGCTTTATATTTATTTACAAATTTTATTTATATATTAGAGTTTTGATGGCAATCTCTTTCGTCCATTAATAATAACGAGTAAGATAATTGAATGATAAAGTAATGTACATTTCCACAAAAAGTCATTATCTTGTAACCTTATATTCATTTACATTCCATAAGCAGGCTAAAGCGAACATATCCTGCAATATTTACAAAATAGTCATGCCCGTTTACTGTTATGGTTGTGATTTAGTCCACTGTGAAACGTCAAGCATTATGACATTACAGATTAAGTATTTACACACCCACTTTTCGAGCTTAATGTTAATTATTATGTTAATCCTGCTGTTAGAGAACTACATAAATACAAGCCCGTCATGGCTTTCAAACGCCCAAAGAACATCAAGGACATTCTTGTAAAAACTACTTTTCAACCTCAGAACAATGTTAAATATACATCTGATAAATGCGACCGTCAGAGATGTTCTCACTGCTCTAACATCATTGAAAGTGACAGTTTCACTAGCTCTCAGTGTCATACAGAATTTAAATTATATCATAATTATGCTGATTGTACAAGTTCAGATGTAATTTATTTAATAACTTGTAAAAGATGCAATTGCAATATGTTGGCCAGACCAGTCAAAAGGTGTCTAAGCGTATGAACAATCACCGTTTTGATATCAATAGCTATATAGATCCTGCATTTTCTACTCTGGTTGCTTCCCATTTCAATCAAAATGATCACAGTCTTAATGACTTTAGTTTCGTGTCAATTGATAAAGTTTATAACAATATGGAGAGGCTTATGAAGGAAACTTACTGGATTCATAAATTGGGAACAGTTTTTCCACAGGGTCTAAATTAAAAATATTGTATGGCTTATCATGAAAAGGTTTAACGGTGCTAATTAATATGTAGATTATTAAGGGATTTTTATCTATCAGTAATTTTCCTTTATTAAATTTCTACACTTTACAATATAGGTGAAATCATGATTTTATTATCTGCCTCACATTTTATAAAAATTATATAAGTACAGTTGTTACTGGAATCCATTATACATTGTGCTTTGTATGCATTTTTTTCTACATTGACTGTTGAATCTATAAGATCCTGTTACAGTACATCTTAGTAATACAAAAATTATGCATTTCCTACTTTTATCAACATTATGTTATTTTTGGCGAAAAGAATCCTGTGATTTTTATATAATATTATGTTTCCTTTATTTTATTTTTTTTATTGTTGTTTGTGCAAATAATGTGTGACTTCTTTTTGCGCCAAAGTTGACGTTGTTTATATTGCTATGTGACGTTTGTTTAGTAAACTAAAACTAAAATTACATCATTTTACGCCAAAATAAGACATATGTTTATACAAGATGTTGATACAAAAACATTCACCTGAAGAACAGTCAAATAAACTCGAAACGCATAGTGAAATATTGGAGTTTGTCTTCCTTTATTTGTTTATATGTTTATATGTTTATTATTATAAAATTAATGTTAAAACATACGTTTTATATGTGCCTTAAAACTTAAACTTTTTTTAACTTTTGCTTTACTATTGGTCAATATGTTATCATATTTTTTTCTGTCTACTGATGCTACTGTATAATTATGGCAGACATTTAATTATGTATGTTAAAATAGCCATCATTAGGTGTTTTATGGACACTCCGTTTATTGTATCTACAAAAGCTCAATTCATTATTTCATCTTTAGTAAGTAATGTTAGACTAGAACACCTGAGGTCCTAAGATTTTCAGATATCAAGGAGTTACTCTAGGAACATAAAAAAGAACTTGAGTGTAATCTTTAGTTGTTTTTGAATTGTAATCAAAACAATTTAATAAGCTCTCGCAAAGCAATTATATTAAAATTCTAATCGACTTTATATGGAAAGGTATGAATCTGTCTCAATCAAACCGAACATGCAATATTTTATATTTGTCACGCTAGTGGGGCTTTAAAAGTTCCATTTTATGTCTATGTCGAATGGCTATATTATTCATATCAGCACTGATGGAATGTACGGGAAGATTTTTAACGGTCGCCACACTGTTTAAACAACGCCACACCCAATGTTTGCAAGAAATCCAATTTGATTTATCTGGAACGATTCCTATGTGTATAAATCTGAAATCTAAGATTTATCACTTAAATGTAAGTCTGAAGTTTTTAAGAACATTAGCTTGAAATCGTTGTTACTTTTAACAAACCAGTTGATTAAAACAGTTTCAATGAAAAGTTGATAGAGAATAACAATTTGCTGTCATCAAATGTAACGAGATGCAGCAAATAATTAATTTTCCTAGTTTAACCCTGTCAATTATGCTGAAGTTAAAATTAATCCTTTCCGGGATAAATTCTGCTGCATATTTATACTCACGGATTCCAATGGATTCAACACACTAGAGAAAAAATAATACGCACTGGAATTGCTCAACATTGTTGTAAGGACAAAAGAACGTTTAATCCTTAAGAACATTGCGAAAGCAGTTTTCACAATCGTCGTCGTATCTGGTCTGGAGGTTATAAAGCTGAGATTGGAAACCAGTCTCAAATCTCAAGCATCTGATTGGCTGAAATGGCGACCAGTCGCCATTTCAGCCAATCAGATGCTTGAGATTTGAGACTGGTTTCCATGCTCAGTTTTATAACCTTGGGCACCAATCATTTTCATCCGAATAAGCGCACGCGTGTTTTCCGAGGAAGGAAAATCCTTGTTTTTTTTCGTAGTGAAAATAAAACATTCGCGTGCTTACATGAGTGGAATCGCGTTATTAGGTGTTTTACTTCATTTATTAAAGTTTGTGACATCGTTTAGAAAAAAAGGACATGTTAACGTCAACGATTCAGCGTTTGGACGCAATTTTAAACGGGTTTCATTAACAACTAGAGCTATCACTGAATGTGATTAATATCCGCGCAATACTGCTTTGTCAGAGTATACAGAAATAATCCTAACAATTAATGAGATATTCAATAGTGCTCCCCTTCAAAAAGGAAAAAATGTCTTGCACGTACAATTCATGCCGAATATATGTTAAAAATTTCAAGTCAATATTTTGAAAACAGGAGAAGTAGTTTGCGTCTTATGATTTTGTTAAATAATGCTTCCCTACAAAAAATAATTGACTGATCTACAAAAAATATATCACTTACATGCGCACTTCATGCAGAACTCAAGATTTCAGTTTCAAGTCGATATCTTGAAAACTGTGGTAGTTTGCATAACACAATTTTGTTTAACCATGTCCCCTGCAAAAAATAATGGACAGATCCACACGAAAAATACGTCACGCACATGTACACTTCATGCCAAAAATATGTTTAAAGTTTCAAATCAATAGCTTAAAAACTGTAGAAGAAGTTGGCGTCACAAGGTTTTAGTTGAAAAGTGCTCTCCTTCAAAAAATAATGGACTGATCCACATGAAAAACAGTCATACAAATCTACTCACAAACGTATGTTAAAAGTTTGAAAACTGGAGAAGTAGTTTGCATCATAAGATTTTGTGAAATAATTCTCTTCTTAACACGGTTTTGTTTAAGCATGTCCCCTACAAAAAATAATGGACTGATACACAAAAACTATGTCACGCTAACATCTACACTTTATGCCGAGCATATGTTTAAAGTTTCAGGTCACAATCTTGAAAAATGTAGAAGAAGTTCGCGTCACAAGATTTTGTTGAATCGTGCTCCCCTCCAAAAAATACTGGACTGATCCACAAGAGAAAAAATAGCTCGCGCAAATCTACTCACGAACATATGTTTTAAGTTTCAAGTCGATATCTTGAAAACTGTTGACGTAGTAACTGCTACAAACAAACCACATAACAAGATGATGACTCCTGAAAACTGTATAAGTTTGTTAACACGGTTTTGTTTAATCATGTCCTCTCAAAAAACATAATGGGCTAATCCACATGAAAAATAAGTCGGGCACATCTAAACTTCATGCCGAACATATGCTTAAAGTTTCAAGTCAATATCTTGAAAACTGTAGATGAAGTTCGCGTCACAAGATTTTGTTGAAGCGTGCTCCCTCCAAAAATAATGGACTGATCCACATGAGAAAAAATATTTCGCGCAAATCTTCTCGCGATTAAATGTTTTAAGTTTCATGGCGATATCTTGAAAACTCTTGACGTAGTAAGTGCCACAGACCAACCACATAACCGGATGATGACTTTGTTTGCGGGGGTATAAACAACAAAAGGCATGTAAGAAAAAAAAATCTTGCATGAGACATTCGGTTAATATTAAAAAATGTGTCACCTCGGGTGACTTTCTTTGGCATACACTCGGAAAAGCATCTTCCCCGCAAAAAGAATTCACCCTGGATGATAGATTATTCCATCTTCACCTTATACTTACAATGTAATATTGTATCTAAGGAGTAATAATTTGCTCTCTGTTATGCCATAAAAATAATTATTATTCTAATCCGGATTTAAGTAAAAACAGATGTTGGGGAAGCAGATGTGATTTTTAGTTGAAGAATGATGAAATAGTAACATGAATTACATGAAATTTAATAAAATAATTTTATAAACGATTTTTACACCGATTTAGCAAAAATTTAATGACGTCATTATTTTAATAAAATAATGATTATTTTAATAAAATAATGTCTATTAAAATTCTCGTGAAAACTAAAAGGCCGCAGTTATTGAGATGCAAAAAAAATCTGCGACTGTGTCTGCTGCTGCAATTACTACTTTTACTTATACTACAGTATAATTACAACTAAGAATTATGTTGTTGTTGTTGTTTTTGAATGTATCAATTATCTACGAAATTTAACAAGGAAGCGCATTGAAACACTCCTGACCAGTCTGTCTTTACCTTACTCAAAAAGGAAGGGTGCTATTTGTTTCCGGTGTTTTTATACCTGTTTTGAAGCCAAAATATTTTGTATCAAAATTGGGATTAGATCATAGATAGTTTTACTATAGATTTTATATGTTCTCAATGTTGATACCTAATATAAAATATATTTGCAAACCGTAGAATACCGCTTTTATTTCACCGAGAAAATTCTATTATAATTCATTGGAAAGCATACTATAAACTCTACTTTTATTCCAGCTCAAGGTGGGTTCTGTGCTTCTTAAGTGCACGCGACTCATTTAGACAAACAAAACCACAAACTAGTTATTTCAGTGCATACAATCTTGAAAACATTTCGCGAAAATAAAGATCAAGATCATACTTTATGGGTAGCTGTTAAGGAAATTAAAATATAATGTCTAAGTTTAAACCCATAAACCAGTTGGAGTTGGCACTTCTAATGTCTTCATGTTCAAAGAAACTCATTAAAAACTTAATAAATTGCCAGGGTAGCGTTAACGATGCCTTTTGCATTCTCGTGATAACTGTTATTAACGATTCAGGCTATATCAGCAAGCATTAATTTGGCAAATTGTGCCTATATAAAATTGCAGGTTGTCATATATTATCCCTCTCATTTGCATTAAAACGTGACCCGTGAGTCGGAGCACGAAATTAAAGTATTTCACGAGACGATGACATTATACTAAATGTAAATTGGTAACGATTCTAGAAAGTTCTATAAAATATGGATCCTATATAATTATTATTATAATTATCGAATAGTTTTACGGACTATCCTTATATTATAAATTAATTATATTCTTTTAGGAATTGTTATGGCATTATTTGTTTTGATTTTTTAAATAAACTATATAGGTACCCGCACAAACGCGTGCTGAAAGAATTTACCTATTTACATTAGAAAGTAATGCCTGTGGTGAAATGTAGGAAGACCATGCTTAAAAATGTGTGCAAGTTTGAAAGAAACCACAATATAATTAGACCCCTCCGCCACAAACTAATCAAGCGTGTTTTAAAGAACCAGATAGTGTAAATACGAGCAAGTGGTTTAAAACGTCAATATTGAGACTACTCCTCCGAAAACAAAACACTTTTGCCTTAACGGTCTTAATACGATGTAGCGAGGTTTTACTGTATTGTTATAATAATGATGAACAGACATGACGAACAATACTCAGGTTCACAAATCCCACCATGGATACAATACGTTAACATTTTGATAATGTTAACATCAGTTTTTTTCAATATGAAAATGTTAGCTATTTTCATTTCGAATGTCAAAATTAGGTTTAGGCGCATATAAGTCCATGTTAAGGGCCACTACACTCCTCCTTGCACATTCATCGATAAAAATTTAAACAGAAATTGTAGTATTAAATACAAATTGAATTACAGGATGTTATCATATATAATTATAAAACGTTGGCCTTCGTTTCAACTTTTTGCAAGTTGGCGACAAATTTGTTCTGTGTACCTTACAATAAAATTTAAATTAAATTCAAGTGTGTCATGATAATTTAAGCATTAATTAATATAATATTTTCATCGTTCATGCATATGTGTCAAGTATTAAGTTCATTCGACAAACGCTTTTAAAGTTGCAAGCAACATGAAGTTTCATTTTTGAAAGATACGTAACTCAAATGTAATCAAACTTAAGTAATTTTTGTTGTAACAAATAGATTTGTCCATGCAAAGGCGATAAGTACGTCTGAAGCCATTGTTCATTAAAAAATCAGACCCGTCAAAACGAGGCTCGTATGATAATAGTATGGAACGCCGTAGTTACAACGTGATAACAGTTGTCACCTTGCCGAAATCGAAAAGAAACTTTGAACGGCGACACTCACTTTTTAAACTGTATTACTGCGCCCACAGGCGTGTTCAAATAAAGTGGGTTCTGTGGCGGCCACGAGATCTGACGAAAAAATTTTACAGACGTTGCAATCACAATAGTTACCTCATTGCAACCTTATAAGTATTTTAAAATTGAAAACATTTCGAATAGAAGATCTAATTTTTTTCTCTCTAAATTTGGACCGTTTTGGATCAAAATAACCTCTGAAATGAAAATTGACCAACACCTATTTTTTATTTATAAAATAACTTCAATATTCTTTGGCATTACCTCATGGCAACCTTAGAAACATTTTACAGCGAAATCACTTCGATGAAATTTCATGAAAAAATCTATATACATATATATTTCCCAACTACGAAGAGACAAAAGTGTTAAGATAATTTAGAATAATAAAGAAAAAAATATACCTTGTTTTGAAGTGTCTGATTTTTAAGGAACCTGTTACGCCAAGTGTGAGGTTGGTTCACCCTAGAGCCTGGTTTAAACTCCAGGTGGCATACTGTTTTGCCACTGTCCGTTCCAAGGCGGTAATCCCAAGGGTTCTCTTTTTCGTTAATTGTTTGGTGCGTCTTTTTTTTTAATTTGACCTACTTATAAACCATGGTCTTTTTCCTCTTTTCTTTTTTGCAGCGTGGGGAGACAGTGTTATGTGAGTGTGGCGAATCCTGATATACATGTTTCACTTTGTTTTAATCCTTAAACTCTTTATTTGCAATCAAACACAAAAAGAAGCATCGCAAAACAAAAGCACTTCGTATGCCCACATGAAAATGATACTGACAAAACCTTTAATTATTTAGAGAGAAATCAACAATTATATTTTTGTCATCCATTTTCGCAACCATGAAATTACAGGTCAAACACGCTTTTACAAATATCTCGTACTTTATACATGTGTTAGTCAAGAAGGCCTTAGATAGTGTTGTTAGTGACTTATTACTCACGATGGAATTTAAATTTATGATTAGTGTTGCTTTGTTTTTGTGTTTGGTTGCAAATAGAATTTGGGGGAGTTTTTAGGTCAAACTATTTTTCTTTACTGTTCTAACTTTTCTTTACGTATAAAATATAAACATACATAAATAACATTGATTTGTGCAAAGTTTGATGGAACTGCATTTTTGTCTGTTAGGGCGAGTTTGATATTCTTCTTTTTTTATCAAAGACAGTACGATGACAACTGCCATAGCACCAACATACAACGTGACGAGGAGGCAGCAACGGCGTACCATATATTTGCATTCATTTTTGTAAAATGGGGAAGGCAAGTACTTAAACGCCTTTGTTTTATAAACCATATATATTAGTTTGTCGCTTCGATATCATATTACCCTATGTGGAAGAAATACGTTTATAGCATTGTTAACTAATTTCATTAGAAATCGCGATTGATTTTGGATTTTTTTAAGCGCCACCTGTCGGGCAGACTTTTTATATAGCGGTGTCTCTATAAGTTCGTCAGAGCAGTGGGATACTGATTAATGACAGAACATCTAGATGTTATAGACTATGACATTCCCAAACGTTGACCAACTAAACAGTAAAGTTAAAAGAAATCATTCAGAATTTTAAATTTCTTAGTCAATTACATTTTCTGTGGCGTGACGAAAGAGAACAAAGCCTTAAACGCGTTTTCCAATTGGTTTATATGCTTTTCTTCAGTTGATTTTAAATAGTGATTAATATTTGTTATTGTGAAATAGTGAACTTTTAAATTTTGGCAGCAGAAAACGCCTGGTGAAAAATATGTTACCCAAAATTGCGAAAACATACTATTGTTGTTTTGACATACCAAAAGATTGCTATTTCATCAATGTAAAAGCTACGGTAAAAGTGGTAACTTTGTATTGACGGCCAGTTTATATTATATATAATACATTTGTAAGTTAATAGGGCAAGTTCTTTCAAAGTTATGAGCATCATATTGCAAGAAGCATAACTCAAAACATAGTCAAACAGTAAATGTCTTTTTTATTGCAAATCGATATCTTTGTGCAGCTGATAAAATACTAAATAATTATTTATTTCTTAGTAAATTAAACCATAGTTTATTTTTCAAAGTTATTCGCAACAGTAAGTTTCATAATAAGGTAATTTGAATGGGACATAACTCCAGATATAGACAAACGGGTGTTATTATTCCTGTAGACACAGATGGCTGTTCTTGTAGATGATAAATTCAAAGCATTAACAGTGTAGTTATTAGGAAAGACGTGTTCTTTCAAATTTATTGTCAGCAGTAAGTGTCATATTCATTATAATTAAATAGGGCATAACTCAAGAAATATACAAACATGAGTTATCATTCCTGTTGGCACATATGGCTTTGTTTATGCAGATTATATATTCCAAGTGTAAAGTGAGTATGACAAGTACTTTAAAGTTATTGGCAACTTCAAAGTTGTGGGACTATCCGCCGCGCCGCCGGTCAATGGGATTCCTTCGTTTCTACCAGCTATCGTATGCGTCACAAACTTTAATTGTTGTAGTAAATTTTAATTACAATAACAAACCTTAATCACAATAACAAACATTAATCACAATAACAATCCTTAATCGCAATACAAATCCTTAATCACAATAACACTCCTTAATCATAATCCTTAATCACAATAACAATCCTTCATCACAATAACAATCCTAAATCACAATAACAAACCTTAATCACAATAACAATCCGTGATCACAATAACAATTCTTAATCCATTAACAATCCTTAATTACAATAACAATCCTTAATCACAATAACAATCCTTAATCACAATAACAATCTTTAATAACTTGAACAAGCTTTAATCATTTGAACAACCTTTAATCATTTGAACAATTGGTAATCACTAAAATAAACGTTTAGAAGATATTATGGAAAACCATACCGGACAAGACGTTTGTCCATACTTGTATATGTAGAAATCAATTACCTAATATTTGAAACTTGTTCATTTTAATTTGTTTTTATGAATATTGCCATGCAATCTGCTCTAACAAATTGGCCCTGTTCGCCATGCTGCCACTTGGCAGAGGTTTGGGCAGTTGAATAAAAGAATTGCGGGAGAGGGGACAGGTTATCCATTATACAAGATGCTTTTGAACCAACATCTATGTTAACTAACCATCCGTCGTCCGCAGGCATCCATTATATACTTTATTGACGAAGAAACGCCGATAAGCACGGCAAGTTGAAAATGGCCATCGATTGAAAAGTAGTTGTATGTTGCGCTGGAGACGAGATCAGAATAAGAAGAAACAAGAACCCGAGTTTTGTGAAACCAGTTCATGAAATTAGAGCCAGTTCCATCAAAGATTATGAAGGCAACTTCTTTTTTCTGGTAGTATAGGGCGTACTTGACCTGACGAACGTTTAGAGAGTTCCACTGATCAACCCGAGAGTCTCTGTAGTAGGTTTCACAATACGGTTCTACTGCGATCGGTTTGACTGTCGATACATCGGAAGCTATGGACAAATAAAACATAATTTAGTTTGTTTACAAAATGAGTTGGCTGAATTTAACAAAGTTTCTCTATATTAAAAATTTTAAGATCTTCGTTCTAATATTGCAATAATTACAACCGCTTCCCCACCCACTCCGAGGGGAGGCTGTGTTTTGTGAGTATGACAATTCCCGATATGCGTATTTCATTTTATTTAAAACTGTATAGCGCTTAATGATCCGAGTCACACGTTTGCATTTCATTTCTCAATAAAACAGCTCCGTATAACTACGTGCTTTGTGTGATAATTACAATCATACTCAACTACTTAATCAATAATTGAAATCAAAAACAAAAATAACTAGAATCTGTCTTTGGACACTGATGCCCCCACTGCTATAATTTCATTTGTAACAAAGAGCCATAACTCTGGCAAAAACGGCCGCTGGAAAAATATTTTTTTCGATCATTTACACATCCTGATTGATTATGTGTGCAAGTTTGAAAGAAACCTGCCCGATAGTTAATCAGAGCTTGATACAACAAGATTATGGGGACGTACGCACGGACGGACGTGCGGACGTACGTACGGATGAGTGCAACTCTTTATGCCTCCCATTTTGTGGGGGCATAACTGATTATGTGTACAAGTTTGAAAGAAACCTGACCGATAGTTAATCAGATCTTGATACAACAAGATTTTGGGGACGTACGTACGGACGGACGTGCGGACGTACGTACGGATGAGTGCAACTCTTTATGCCTCCCATTTTGTGGGGGCATAAAACGTTTTCCTTCTTGTGTTTTATAACAACAATTTAATTTCGTCGATGTTTGAAGTGTTATTACTTATACATAATTTTAACGTGCAAATTACATGTTAACATTCTGCAATTATATGAAACGCAGAAAACAATTCAATTCTTAAATGAATCGTAGAAACATTCATTTGTGTAAAGTTTCATTTAACGGCATGTTGCCATTATTGAGATTTTGATAATTTTCTTTTTATCGATGAACGTGGTTAAGAGGAGTGCGGTAAGCCCTTAAAACAAAACTCGATTTCTCTAATGGGGAATATTGAAATGGATATTGTTATTCGTTTTTTTTATTCAGTTGAGAGGAAAGTGTTTAATTTTGACACACAAAATAGATATCAAAGCAAGTACCACGTTTTATTACTTTTCTAACAAAATTCATTTTGTCAAAACTTTTCTCATGTTATTAAAATTTTTAAAACGGTTTATAACCATATAATACCAGTATTTTTGGAAATAGTTAAAACACGATCGATCATTATATTTTCAAACACTAAGTTGCACAATTCAGATATACCTTAGTTTGTAAATTTAATTTTCATCTTGCTGCACTTTCTAGAAACAGAAATATTGAACTTGCCGAAACACGTTAACCGGATGGGCTTACGAAAATTAATTCCAAATGTTTACCTGAAAAACTGGACGCAGAAACTAGCACAAAGTAAGAGCCTCAACATTCTTACCTGAACAAAGCTGTCTTGAATTTAACTGTAACCCTCTCCGACTGACCGCGGCTTTCGTAATGAGGCAAAATATTTTAACACGGTATAAAATTTAATAAAATCTATTTACGCTTAGTGAAGCGAATCGCCAACACACTACTTGTCCTTCCGCACTAAAACCACAGGGATCCGGTTTTGGCAAAAAATAACTTCAGAATCTATATCGTGAATCTACTACTACATTACAGAAACTGAAAAGTGCGCAGCAGCCATTAATCCCACGGATATCCGTTAAGGTGACAGGTGTTAAGGGGTCCCGCATCCTGTACACCACAAGTCAGATTTAATAAAATGTAGATCTGATGATTCATAAAGCTCGTCAAATGATCTGAAGATGTCCTAACAGTGGTAATCAATGATATGACACAAAATCCACAACTATCTTCAGTTAAATATGTCTTACGCAGGGTGTCAACCCTTTTCGTGGTTTGTAACAATCTATATGCATGGATACAATATAAAATATAACGATCGGAACGCTTCGACAGTTACGGCTTTCATCATGCCCTTTTGAGATTTTGTAGGCGATACTTTGATTGGCTCGGAAGGTTGTTGATACAAAGAGTTTTCAGTGGTTCGTCCTGTTTTCGGTAAATGATGTTAACCCTTTACACCAAAGATAACCCTTCATTGCGTGGGCTAACTGTATAGATTTAAAGATGCGATCAGTGCTGATTCAGATCAGGGTTGAAGGTTATAAAACTGAGTTTGGAAACCAGTCTCAAATCTCAAGCATCTGATTGGCTGAAATGGCGACCAGTCGCCATTTCAGCCAATCAGATGCTTGAGATTTGAGACTGGTTTCCATGCTCAGTTTTATAACAGCCAATCAGATGCTTGAGATTTGAGACTGGTCTCCATGCTCAGTTTTATAACCTTGGACACTGGTGTGTGAAAAACGCATAATAAGGAATACCGGATTAAATTTAATCAGGTGCCAATGTAATAAATCCGAAAATTGAAACCAGTCTCAAATTTCAAGCATCCGATTTGCTGAAATGGCGACTGGTCGCCATTTCGGCTAATCAGATGCTTGAGATTTGAGACTTGTTTTAATCTAAGTTTTATAATCTTCAGCACAGATTGCTACGAAGGCAAAGTCGGACAAGAAAGAAAGACTTCTGTCGTAGTCCTATAAGTAGGGTCCAGAAATAAATTATTCTCTGTATGCGTCGCAAAGTTATTTACCCATATATCTTTATCTTTGATATTGTTTATCTTTATCTATTTGTTTTTATTGTATTTTTTTTTTAATTTGTATTTTCCGTTCATCTCATTTTCATCTTTCAGCATGTGTACTAGTCAATTAACCTGTCTTTACTAATAGTGGTCGCGGGCGTCACATTCGATTTACCATCTAATAACTCTTTTGGGCATGCGCACTTTCCAATAGCTTTTTAGTGAGCGAGAGCTATCAAGTCGTTGTCTATTACATTTTTCCCAGCGCTTTTGTCTATGTATTTACATGGTTCAACTCTTGGTCCCAGTATACCCACGCGTCCCCTAGAAGTATGTTGTGACATATGTTCCAAGCGGTATGGAATCAGTACTAGCCCGGACCCCACCAGCTAACTCACCGATATCCGTTGGATTTATGTTATTATATAACACTCTTGAGTATTATTGTACTATATCCTTATTTCTAACAGAAGCCTATATTGTCCTTAAACCAAAACCCTGTGACAACAAGTATAGGAGAGGTGTTTTTACGGTGTAGAAAATACCTGGTCACGACCTTATTTTGACACCGAGAGCGCAGGGCGCACGAGTTATTTCACGAACCCCGTGGCCAGGTATTTTCAACACACAAACTTCGATGTATTTTCCAACATTACACACCGGCTCTTTTGTTTGTCGTAGGTTGATAATTTTGAGAATTACCTGCGATAACAAAAGAATTCACGAGACCAGATTGTTCCATGCACGTGGACGGGTTGTTCTCCGAAAAGAATTACCCGTCCACGTGCATGGAACAACCTAGTCTCGTGCGTAAATTTAAAAGTATTTAAATAATACGAATACGAATATTTTATTTTGCATAAAACATTTTACAATGCTTATAGCAATACAAACACATTAATACAAAAAAGATGCACAACATTTTTTACATTTTAAGCACTAGAACAAATGAAATTAAAAAACCACTTCATTTTATATTATTTTTTTTTATAACCCAATTTTTATAACATTTACAGTACTATATATATTTATTAAAAATGTTGGTTAAACATGCATTTCTACTGTAGCTTATTCTCATTATGTATAGTCAGGTTTCAATAAGTATAAATCGTAGAATAATGCATATACATTTATGACAATAATCCCATTTATGGAAAAAAACGAGATTTTAAGCTCCTTTTAAAATATTGTTTAGACTTATTCAAACATAATGCATATATTGAAGTGAATTCGAAGTTGTAAAACAGATTTTTTGCACTTGTGTGTCCGATTTATTTTCGTCGCTTGACAGAGGAGAAAACTTGAAATCTGACACTTGGCCTTTTTTTTATATAATACTCAAAGTTTGCTAAGCACCAATAATATTTTTGTACATGTCATCTGGTGTATGCCGGCTATAAGTTTCATTTTTTATTTATTCTAATTCACCTGATTAATGACTGTTTTGACAAATGTTTGTTGTTATGTGTTTACGGTGTTTATTTTGAATTTGAAATGAATATCAATGTTATTGCATAAAATGAAGACGTTCCGTTAAAACAGACGGTCCTTAAAGAATGTTACAACTGCGCACCTGATTTTACAAAACAGTGTTGTTGTTTTTTTCAATAGACAAATGGAATATCAAGTAGTTCTTATTATTATGTTGTAGGCCTTATCAAAGGCTTGAAAAAACATTTTCGTGCATATTCTCGGGTAGTTTTGAAGTATACAGTTTAAAATGATTTACCGCCGCACATTTTAACTGAATGAATGAGAGTGCGTGAATTGTTCAATTTCCGCATGAATATGACTAAAATACAGTTGAAAGCGGGTGTTAATCCCGACAAATATATGATACTTAAATAATGACGCTAACCTGTAAGTATTTTGTGTAAAAAATCGGCTGCTCAACTCTTCAAACGAATCAGATGTTTGGGACAAGCTTTCATCCAAATCTTAGTAATTGTATATGTCTAAGGTGTGTAAGTCGGATATCAACCTCGTACATCGGTGTTTCTGTGTAGAAAATACCTGGCCACGAGCTTCATGAAACACCTCGAGCGCTTCGCGCTCTCGGTGTCACAAGAAGCTCGTGGCCAGGTATTTCTTACACAGAAACACCTCGTACTCGGTTGATATCCTATACATATTGACCTGGCACTCTTGCATTTGACCCCGTATTCGTTAAATTTCGTATGTGTTACGATCTACTTCGAATCGGTAGTCCGGCATCCACATACATCACTGACGTGTAAATTGGATAAATATATCGGTGTATTCGCTGATACCCGTGTTTATCCAATGACCTTTACGAAAATTAATGAAGTGCCAGGTCAATATTGTTGGACAATACGAGGTTGACATTTTTCAAAAATATTGGCCTAGCACGCTTGCATTTGACCTTATAGTCGGTAAATTTCGTGAAATATAAGATTTACTTATAAATCGAAATGAATATAACCAGTTTTAAATTGTCTTAGTTAAAAAGGCCGCTTAGTGCAGTCGGTGAAGGTGTTTCAATTTATACATCTTGTTTTGAATCCTGGGTCTCCCACTTTTTAATCCCTGGACCAAACTAAGAAGGAAGTGATGGTTTGTCAACAGCTATAACAAATTACTACACTTTGTTTATTCATTTCTTTCTTATATATAAACATCTTTTCCATCAACTCCGTTTATCTTTTTTTAATTAAAATATATTTCTTGTAAACCTTAAAATTGCCTTTCTCTTAAACTCGTGCAGACCGCTTTTTGTATGTACACTATCTATAAGCTACATAAATAGCGTGTATGCGCTACAGCGAATTGCAATTATAGCCTATATGATTGCATAATATCAAAACTCTAATTGTAGACAAAAACATTATGTAAAAAATATTCTAAACCAGATGTTACTTTTTGTAATAATACAATTTCTAATTAATCAAATTCTTACAATTGAATTTAAAAAAGTGTATTTTCATAATGAGGGTAATTGTTAGGTTTGAACTTGAGACCTTCCGATTGGTTGCCCGGAATGAATACCAATACACCTCACCTAGCCAACGTACGAAGTGAAAAATTATATCAATAGATTCCCCGGTTAAAAACCTTCACGAAAATTAATGAAGTGCCAGGCCCCAATGTAATGAACACTATTGAGTTGGATATTAAACTTAACTAAAGTGATCAATTCAAAATTCTGAAGATATGCAAGATTCGTGATTGATTTTGGTTTTGAGAATAAGTTTATTTAATATTTCTTGTTTTAAATGCAGTTTTGAGAATTTGTTTATTCTGACTAAATATTTCCAAAACAACTGAGTGGAACCTCAGAAATTTAAGTACCCACTTAAACAGATTGTCCGGAATACTTCCGCCAAAGTGTATCTTAATTAAAATATTTCCATGGTATTAATACGAAGATTGTATTTTTTTATAAAAAATTTGAAGTGAATAACCATCATTTACTCAGAATCAGAATTTCAATACATAAGTTAAGTTGAAAATTGCGTTTGCATCAGATAGTTCATGATACTGGGCCCAGACCCGAAGATTATAGCACTGAAATTGGAGACCAGTCTCGAATCTCAAGCATCTTTCAAAACATTGGTTCCAAGGCGATTCATTTTTAGCTTGACTATTCGAAGAATAGGGGAGCTATCCTACTCGCCCCGGTGTCGGCGTCGGCGTTCGTTAAACAAATGCGTTAAACAAAAATTGCACTTTGGTCCATAACTTGAAAACTACTTATGATATCAACTTGAAACTTGGAATATTTATTCACCATTAAATTCTACATCATTACCAACAACACCCACAACTCTGCTACCAATATTTTTCAAGTAATGCCCCTTTCCACTTAAATTTTGCGTTAAGGAAAATATGCACTTTGGTCCATAACTTATAAACTACTTGACATATCAACTTGAAACTTGTAATATATATTCACTATCAAATTCTACATCATTACCAACAAGGCCCATAACTCTGCTGTCAATATATTTCAGGTTATGCCCCTTTTTTCTTATATTTTGTGTTAAGCAAAATATGTATTTTGTCCATAACTTTAAAACTACTTGAGATATTGCCTTGAAACTTGAAATATATTTTCACTATCAAAATCTGCATCATAACCAACAAGACCCATAACCCTGCTTCCAATATTTTTTTCAAATTATGCCCCCTTTTCACTTACATTTTGTCTTAAGCAAAATATACACTTGGCCCTTAACTTTAAAACTACTTGAGCTATCACCTTGAAACCTGGAAAATATATTCACCGTCAAAATCAAGGTCATTATCAACAACACCCATAACTCTGCTACCAATATTTTTCAAGTTATGCCCCTTTTTCACTTATGCAATCGTCCCAAAATTTTGAAACAACAGGAGATATTACTTTGAAACTTGGAATATATGTTTGCCATCAGTTTCTAAATCATTATCAAAAAGATCCATAACTCTAGTGAACATATTTCTGTTACGTATGCCCCTTTTGCATTTAGTTTTTACCTCGACTATTCGATATTTCATTGAAACTTTGAATATTTTTTCACCATCAAAATCTACATCATTACCAACAAGACCCATAACTGTAATACAATTACTCTACCAGTTATGCCCCTTTTTCCACTGTTCTTTTTTTTCACTTTTATTTTCACTGAAGCGCACTTCATCGATAACGTTGCAAATACTTAAGGTATCAACTTCAAACTTCCATTATATTTTCATTTCAGTTTTTTTTCTGTAACATTACTGAAGTGATTGATATTTGACTAAAAGTAAATGTCGCTTATAAAGAATTACTAACAAGTTTTCTAACAAATTCAGAAATATTTCATAGTTATTAAACTATTCAGTTTAATATTTGTGGTACATTAAGGAATTATTTCTGTTATTTGAAATGAATTTCTCCCTTAACATTCACTTGTTAATATTTTTCCTGGTTGCACAATTGAATGTATGGCCATAGTTGTTATTGTTTTAATCTTTAAATTGCATTTGTTTCAAATGATTCGGATAGTCGAGCATGCTGTCTCCTCAGTCAGCACTTGTTTGAACTTTTTCTTGACATAGGGAAAAATGAAACCACTGTAGCATAAATTGTAAACTTTAGGAATTGACTACCAATTAAAACTTTGTTTGAATGCATTTACAGAGTTTATTAAATTGGCATTTATAATTGTCATATTTGCTTATAAAATAATGCGATTGTTTAACTTGCAGTTTCCCTGGCAGTGGGTTTGAGATTGTCGGATTTATAAAAGGGCATATAAATCACTGCTCGGCGTAATGGTGCCTATTAACATTTCAGTGTGGAGAACGTCACATGTGGATAATATTCATTGTACTGATGTACGCCTTTCCAACAAACAGTTTCGCAGTTCTGTACGAGTTACTTCCCTTGACCGGAAATCAACCTAAAAGGAGGCTGTACGGAAAAGCTGAACGATTGGACTATGGATTTAGTACATAAAGGCTAACATAATCCATGAAATTGCAGGTCTGCGATCATCTCCGACGGTCAAAAATAAGTTACTGGTCTGTTATTCTAGTCGGACTTTTTTATTTTCAATATTTGTTATATATTTGATATTTTGATGTTTTAAGAACACGTATCAACATGTTGATAGTAGGCAGTATGAAAAGCGATTTGAACAAACTTGGGAATTTATTTTACGTATTTCTTTACAACATTTACATCTTAGTGTATTTTCAGCTAAAATTATATTTTACTGGTGTGAAAGTTGAAAATTGCTAAGACAGGTAATGCACAATACTCCCTCCGGAAATCGTGTGCATTTGGTCGTGTTGTACTACTCTATGACTTTAATTAATTCATCGCGCCGTTTATGTTCAACGAACAATTTAATGAACTTCTGAAAATGTTACGTATACTTCATAACCAAAAATACTATTGATTCTGTCTTGAAATAAAAAAGGATCGGTAACCTGATTGTTCGTTTACGTACTAAGAGTATCATTAATGGAATAAAATACAAGGATTGAGACGTCGGCTTCCAATAAATATAGTAATATGTATATTAAAATATAGTTGCATATCCAATTTATATTAATTTAGGTTTGAAAGTTTGTAATTTTGGCGTAAAAGCTCGATCGCTTGATTGAACATTTACAAGCCAATATTTGTTTCTAATTGATCTATTGTTTCTACTTGTCGGCCTATAAATGACTGTACAGGTCATCGATAATGAACGCATCTGTTCAGTGCCTTGTAGGACCGGTTGTAGGTTAACTTTGCTGCGTTTGTAAAGCTATACCACTTCGACTTTAAATATATTCACTCGTATGTTGACTGTGTATGAATTTTCATCACATTTACTTTATTTACAGGTCTTCTACAGTTTCAATTTTAATTAAATTGTCATTTTATTTTTTTGGAAAACAACTTGTATAGAAACATTGAAACAAGATGGGAAATGCTTAGGACACAATTTATTGCAAAACGCTTTAATTTCGCGTGGTAAAATTTTCGCGATTATTGTCAAGAATGTCAGTTACATGTATTTTCCTTATTCGCGTATACATGAATTCGCGACATCATCAGTCATTTATTTAACTGATCAATTTATTTAAATGGTTAAATCAAATAATTGAATGGTGGCCAAAAAGGCACTATATGATTGTGGTGTTTGAAGTGACTAACAGTTCTATTTCAAGTTGCTTGTTTTCGGATATAATTATTGTCGGATATATGGAAACTCATTTAAATATATCCACGGTATTTATGAATATATCAGCGAAAATAAAACTAACGCGAATAAAACCAGTTCTAAACTATATATACAATTTTTGTTCAGCAATTTGAAAATCATCTCTCTAAATCACAGTCTTGCTTGAAATACAAAAGAAAAAAATATAGGTCGCAGAAATGGTAGTATCAAGTGTGGTTATTTCTCCATTAATTATCCTCGATTTTACATTAACTAATCTCGAAAGATTTTCCGGCTTCCTGTGTGTCGAATTGTCCCTTTATTCTACAGACTAGATAATAAAAGCTCCTACTGTTGTATCATTTAATTTGCGGGGACGAATTGTCAAAATTTGCTAAATCCCAATTTTCATGGAAAATGAAACCGCGCAGTTGTGTTATTCTATAAAGTCATATTGTTCAATGGTTTAATTATGATATGGTTAATTCCGCACTCATTAAAATGATACAACGAGTTATCGCTTTTATTATTATTACATGTAGTAGAAATAAGCTACCGTATATTCCCTATTAAACGCCCCTCCCCTAATAAACGCCCCCCCCCCCCAGTCTTTTTTCAAAAGTAAACGAGTGACTTACCATGACATGACGATCTTTAATCTCTCAGCATTAATCCAAATACAGTGGAGCTCCGCTATATCGCGATCCGCTATATCGCAAAATCCAAAATAACGCGGTCGACCCTTGGATCCCGTTTTTTTTTCATAAAAGATAGTAAAATTCTGTCAATGGCCATTTTTTGTAAATTTGGAAAGGGAAAAAAGGGAAGTAACAACGTTAATACCGCGTTAATCGATAAAGACAATGACGCCCGTTTATTAACGTACCGAGAATCGTTGAAACAATTGTAAAATGTTTCTTTATGAACTGTTGATTGTTTCCTACGTTTATTAAAATATCAAACTGTCATAAAATTGTTAAGTAATAAATTGTTGTACAAACACTGGGGCACCTAATCATGTATGCGAAATGGTTACTGAATGGTTGTTTTTCGCACCTACTGCAGATAGCATGACAAAGGTGTTTGATGTTGTTAATTGGCTTCTAATTTGAGAAGCTCATGCCTACATTATGTTTTACAATATTATTTTAGTAATAATGATTGAAGATTTAAACAATAAAGATTAAAACTGCAAACGTATTGTTTTCATTCAAAACAGCGTGCAGGTCAAACAAATACATGAGTTCCGCATTAGACTAACGCCCGCAGTATAAACTTTTGTGAGTTAAATTCACAAAGTAATAATTTTATAGCACCTGTTAGATAATAACAAAACAACATGCAAACAAAGGATTTATTTTCAATAAACCGATAAATGTTACGAGTAATACATTTCATTTCAGGTTAAGTTTTTTAAAAATAAGTTCTAGGAAAATGACAAAATTTTTTCCTACGGTTATTTATAAAAAAAAACCACAATTATTGAAAACTACATTTTGTCAATAGTTGGTCTCTTTTAAACGCCCCCCCCCCCCCTTTGCAAAATGTAACGCCCCCGGGCGTTTAATAGGGAATATTCGGTATTCCTTTTATTGACATTAATAAAAGTTTTTCATGAAAAAAAATGTTTTCTCAAGTGTTAAATACAGGTGTTCTGAACTGAAAGTATTTTTTAAATTAATTAACGTGTAAAGGTTTGACTTGTTTTAAATAATTTGTTGCAGACGACATGTTTATTGTCAAGTTATCCATCACAGAGAACAACTATGACGATTTTTTGCTTCTGTTTTTATCAAATAACAATCAATAACTTTATGTCACGAACAAATCATTGACAAATGTTTATTAAATATGACAATTTCTATATTCTTCAAATAAAATGCCTTTGGAGAATCATTAGATTTGATGGGATTGAAATAGCTTTACAAGAAAGCACGCTTACTGTTTTAATAAAGTAAATGCCTTGAAAACGAATTATATTGTATTTGCAATAAAATTGTATGTACAATGTTTTTAGCAATAAACACTCCGAGAGAACACGATTTCCTGACGAGATTACGAAAACCTTAACTAAATTGAAAAGGATGTGATATTCATGTTATTAAGTGACGTTAATTAAGTGTTTCAAATACTGCGATAAGAAATATAGTACTAATTAGGTAGAGATTTCTTAACTTAAATGCTGTTGTATAAAGAGCAGTCGTCATGCAGAATGTTATCTTCTTAAGAACACACAGGTGATATATCTATATTAATTATTTTATTAAGAACACCATAAAGTTCTAGAATGTCTATTCCGAAAACAGATATTGGAAATTGTCGCAAACTTCCAGTTGGTTTTCCTTTTAAATTGCACGCTATAGTAAAAGACACTTATTAGGAAGGAATTATAGATGACTGCGTAGAACTTTCTTTTTCATTTGCAGATTTACATTTTGGATAAACGATATTAACAACAAAGTGCTCTCAAATGTTATATACATAGGCCATATAATTCGAATATTTAAATCAATGTTAATTGTAATTCCAAAATTAACATTGTTTTATATTTTGAATGCATTTTGTGATGATGGACATGATCCGAAAATCTTTTTGCTAGTGAATTAATAATTATATACTGCGGGCTTCATTCGTTAATTCGTTAGTACATATCGGTGTAATATTTCTGCCTGTAAATTGTAAACCGATCTATGCTAACTGTGATCTTACAATGAATAATATAACAACATTAGATTTTAACCGTGTAAAGTGTTCATTGAGCAGTGATATTGAATGTCATATTGCATACTGGCTTTGGCGGACATTGCCTTTTATTCTATTAACAATTGGGACTTTAGGAAATATTATAAACTTTATTGTATTGGCTCAGCCAAAGATCCGGAAATACTCAACAACTGTGTATCTTCTTTTTCTGGCAGGATCGGATATGTGCTTCCTTTGGTTTAGTCTGTTACCGGATACTAATTATAGTTTAACTGGAACTAGGTTTGCTGATCGCTCTCCATTCTTCTGCAAAATTAGGTCATGGATTGGCAGTACCGCTGGTGCTTTCTCCATTTGGTTGTTGGTATTGCTAACCGTAGAACGAGTTCTTCTTACGATTTCACCAATAGAAATGAGAACACGTATGACACCAAAGTTTTCATTGAAAATTGCTTCAACAACGTTGGTTATTCTCGCGTTGGCAAATGTTCACTGCGTCGTAGGATATGTGTATTATGATAACCAAGAGGAGATAATCAAAACTTTAGGACGCAACATGCTTTCCGAACACTGCACATTTATAAGTAGGTCATATATGGATTTCTACGAAACATATTTTAGTGTAATTATTTTTGTTTGTTACGATATTATTCCAGGCATAATGATCATTATTGGAAACTCCATTATAGGATATGTTCTAATAAAGCGAAGAATGCGAACGGGTGTTGTATATCCAAGCTCAAGCTACGAAACAGCTACTAAAACAGCTTCTCTCCGCCTTCCCGATGTAAGACAAAACTCAACAGACAAATTTGAATTACATAATACTAAGGAAACAGGGAATGCCGGGCAGTCTGCACTCGTTGTTAAGACTACTCGAATTAACTTAAATCAAAAGAAAAATAAAAGTGAATCCGATATTAGAATAGTTGAATATCATGCAGAGGATAGCACAGTGTCACCTATAGACATGAAACATAATGGCGATGAAAATTCACCAGCTAAGACATCTTTAGTAAAAGCCTTGACACGAACGCCAAAATTGCTTTCTGATGAAAATAAACACGCACAGCTAATGGAATCTACAATAACCGAACCATTAAATAAGTGTTTGTGTTCAGGAAACAATGACCCAGATAATAAAACGGAGAACTGTATACCAGGACTCTATACTCGTGGAGCTCAACCACCGATGCATTGTGATGAATGTAAACACGCACAATTAATGGAATCTAAACCATTAAATAAGTCTTTGTGCTCAGAAAACAATCATCCAGATGATGGAGTCGACAACCGACTACCAGGAGTTTATTCCTGTAATGGGCGACAGAACGTACCAAGACGACCTAGCAGGTATAATTTCGTTCCGACGGCTCACCACTTACAATTCCTTAGTAAACCTTCTGAACTTGCGACCACTTCTAACAACGAACCTTTGAAGAAAACTGTAAAAAGGGTGAGCATACCACAAACAAAATCTTCGAAGAGGTCGCGTACACGAATGCTGTTTGCTCTTACCTTGTTTTTCCTAATAACAACTTGGCCGTATTGTATATTTCATCTTATACGAAATACGCAGGTCGACATAAACGACGAATTGCTAGCGCGTTGGCAGCTCGCTTCTGTGATAATGCTTTGTTTAGGTTGGTGTAATTTCACTTTTAATTTTTTCTTGTATTTTTGTAGCGGATTTTTATTCAAGCAAGAATTTCTAAGATTATGGAACAAATTAAAATCATGTGTTCAAAAATGTTTATTCAATTAATAACCAGTTCTATCGGGGAACAAATGCTTTACAGTAACTGTTCTTTCCTAAAAAACACAGACGTTGCACGTAAATTAATTCATGGATAATTTTTACATTTATTCATTTTCAAAAAATAGTTCATTGCTGTTTGTAAATTTTCAATATTTGGATTTATTAAAACATACTCGACGTTTATTTGCTAATCTCTAGTTCCACAACTTGTAACTGTAACTCTTTTATAATAAATAAATGTAGAGTTAGATTGGATGAGGTTGCGCGCGTTGAAAGATTTTACCAAAAGGCACTCCGCGCGCTCAAAGACCTTACCAGTACATTAAATAGCAAACGTCTAGTATAATGCGATGCCATGCATTGTTTTTTTTTTTATTAAGTTTGTCTGTTTCGTTCCATATCGTATATTATGTTTTTTGTCCGTTGTTTTTTTTTGTATTTCTTGGTTTTAACCTTCTTGATTGTACAAAGTCTTGCTTTATTACTATTCTATATTGAAGGTCTGTAATTGTATAATATACATGTATGTGTTTGAAATAATACTTATTTGAAATTGTTTCTGTTTAATGAAGTTCATGCTTAACAAACACAGAACAACTTTTAATCATTGCCAGTGTTAATGTAAATTATTTGGTTTGTTTATGCTTCTTGAATTTCGTATTGCACGAAACACTCCGGGTAATGTGATGACTTTCCATGTCTCCACTTCTTTGCGTGTAAGATACGGCATTATTTGGATGTTTCGGCCGTAAAAAGTCTCCCCGTACATATAGTCAGTACTGTTATCAGTAAAATAACCCGTTTTCGATGTCATGCAGTGATGATAACGTATATCATGGCTATCCGATCAACCTTTTGGGGGATTTTCCCGTTTAGCTCATTTGGTTGCGTCGTCAGAATTGCAAGACTAGGCGCTGTCGCCGTGACGGTGCGGGTTCGCTCCCAGGTAGAGGCAATATCACAATGTCATTTGTGTTTCTAATCGGACAGCTTAAAAGAATAGTGCTAGTTTGAATATAAAGCATGATAATTTGTTTAAGGTTTTCTCTCTCACAAAACTTTCTAAAGAAACTTTTGAATAAAGATTTGTGGATGTGCATGTGCTGGAAATGAGAGACAAAATTACTAATTTTTAAGACTATAGGCAACATTTTGGAAAGCTTAGAAAGCATATAGCATATTTGTATGAACTGACTACTTCAAAAATTAAAACAGTTACAACCTTAACCATTTCCTTCATATATATACCTTTATTGCGTGGGCGAGCATTGTAGATCCAGATCAGCCGAAACATCCGTACTGTCTGAACAGGATCTTCATTGTTCGGTTATTTCTGACCAAATTGCGACCAGTGCGAATCTGAACAGACGGCATGAATGTGCAGGCTGATCTGGATCTTCACTGTTTGCGTAAAATGCGTCTATAAGGAGGTAAATACCTTTAACAAGCTTAGAACGGTCAGAGGAAAAATGCGAATATGGAAAAATAACCGTTAAACTCACGCTCATTGAATTATATTTTCTCTTCAACTTCCTCCTCTGCGATGAAGTCTAATCATCTAACGAATCATAATTTCTAATGGTAAACAGTGTGGCGTATTACTTTAAAAGGCGTGGCTACTGTAGAGCCGTTTACAATTTATTTTCACTTGGGTATGAAAAACAGTTGAATTGTTCAAAGTACGCGCGAAGCCATTCGGGCTTCACACACATTAAACAACCCAACTGTTGTTTTCATACCCAAATGAAAAAACATCAAATATCGATTCATTCCTTAAATAAAGTACGAGGTGATATAGTATTTTGCAGGTCTTAAATCAATACATTTCGGTAAAACTTAATACAGAGATTAACTAACAATCTAATTTTAAATTTAATTATAAAAAATATTACTTTTTTAACGCACTGTATTATTGATTTATATTTGACTTGTTTAAGTTTTTTTTAGATTTTAGTCATAAAATAGCCCTTCGTCTTACAAATATACAAATATATAGTAAATGAGATAATTGTAAAATTTAGCTCGACCTTAAATTTCATGTGCGCGTAAATAAATGACAAATTATATTAAAACGTTGATATCTTTAACATTGAACGTTATTTAAAATGAACTCACACATTCTTGTCTAAATTATACCTGTTATATCTTAAGTAGGCATTTAAATTGACGTGTTGTGTTGCTTAAGTTTCGTGTTTGGATTTAAACAAAATTTTATGGAATTCTAATGGTGTTTCTTCGAAAAGACTTTAAAATCTGCCGCTTGCATCAATATATGAAATTTTATTAATTTTATTTTAATGATTATCAGGTCTTCGTGAACTTGCTCCTTTATAAGTGTTTTATAATTATGTTGTAAATACCATCACCACTAGAGATACATGATGCAATTAGTCTCCATTAGCAATTTCCCATTCAGTATAGTTTCTTTTTAATCAACAATTACGCTTCTGGAATAAACAGTTATGATCGTGCATCGCAGAATAGTTTTTCTCGTAACTGTCTCCAAGGTCTGTTGAAACAAACTTTGTATTGTTTGCAGTAAACTGAATTACATTTAATATTGATTATTTCTTAACAATTACAGTGGAATCGCGATAACTCGAAACCCGATAACACGAAATGCCGGTTTAAACTCGAAGCCGACCGCCGGTCCCATCAATTTTCTTTATGTATTCAACTTAAAAAAGTTGCGATAATTCGAAACGCGATAATTCGAAATTTTTAATATTTCGAATATATTTTTTAAGTTCCTTGAATAAGAATTAAGCACAATTTAATCACGATAACTCCATGTAGTGACACGGTTTTTCACACCTCTCGCGAGAATGAGTCTTTGTTTATCGCCAACTTGTCAACAAGAGTTGTTAGTGGCACGTCTTTGTAATGATATGAGTGAGAAGCAAACAATAAGATTGATTTGTCTCAAATGAGTGCCAAACAATCATTTGGAGTTGTTAATTTTCCTTTCTATAAAACGTCCTTTAATTTTCCGATTTCTGCATTCTACAACTTGTATCAATCAGCAAACGACAGTTCGCACACGGAATAACGAAAAATAATTAATGTAATATTATATCATTTATTCCGAGTATTCTGTGACTCCCGTGTTGCTTTGTAATACTTTATTTGTAGCATGTCATGATCTGTTGTTTTTCGTGAATAAATGTGTACTGGTTGATGAGAACATCATTTTTTATTCATAATTTATTGTGAATATATCTGCATACATGTCGTTACGCAATTGTGTGTAATGATATGCATTATGATGCGCTTTTTCGTGTTTGTACAATGATATATGTTAAAAAAAATTAAAATGTTGTTTCTTCGTCGATCTTTTTGTATATAATTATGAAAATGAAACTGAGTAATAAAATGATTTAACAAACAAACATTTGTTACGTACGTACCGTATGGTACCGTTTATTACGTACGTATCGTATGGTGCCGTAAACATTGCAAAGTCGCGATAACTCGAAGTTCGCGATAACTCGTAAATCGTCGGTTCCTTGGGACTTCGAGTTATCGCAATTGGACTTTATTTAAATTATGTTGAAAAAAGAGATAGCACTAGAATTTATTATTTTTATAAATAAAATATAAAAATAAATACTCGGCCAAAATGTTTTGCATCTTTGGTTTTATTGATATCAGTCCAACCCGGGCTATGCGGCGTGGGCAGTAATATATGCATTTCTATTATTGCTCGAGAACAGGCTAAATCGAACCGAGCCTGCAGCATTTTCATATTTATCATGTTCGGTGGCTTTCAAAGTTCCCTATGCATATATTTCAAGTTTACAAATATTAAATACATTCTTGAGACAACAATATCAATATATCAGGTACAGTACTGAAAATCATGAAATTGACAATCGGATCGGAAGCGGATCGGAAGCGGACCGCAAACCGATACCGTTAGGAGCGCAATGGAAGCGCAATCGAATTGGAAATAGAATGGAATCGAAACGAATCGCTTTGAGCGTTTTGATCGCTTATAGTGAAACGACCGGAGCGTTTTGACCGGATCGGATCGGAACTTTTCTATTTAGGGGAGACCGGGGCTAGTACGGCATCATTTTTAAAAACATGCAATTTATTAATTAATTCATAATGTAATTCTCTACAATTTTTTTTTATAAATAGTTAAGAAATTATATGGCCTTTATTACCCCTGAACTTTAAATGACGTTTTTCTTTCAAAGAAATGGTAATTTGTTTTCGAAGTAATAAGATCAAACTGGCCAAACTTGCGGGGCAAGTTTGGCTACCCCCTGGGGCATCTTCGGCATTTGGACAGATTTTTAAAAATTATTTTCCTGTAGACTGAAAAATATAAGATACATCATGTACAAAATAGGTATGTTTAATAATCAATTTTTATTAATAATGTTTTAAACATGTTTTATATCTAACTTGTTGTGTAATGTACGTACATAAATCATTATGGGTGCATGTGCATATAGTGAGTACGAGCACGGGAACCTTAATTTTCATCAGAAAACATCAAGACACCACATATACGACGTTTCACCCTATATGCCTATATTTGATATCCGGATGTTTTCTGTTGGAAATTTAGGTTTCTGTGGTGCGTTAACGTATGTATTTTCATGTTTGTTGTTGTTGTAATGTTCTAACTCCTTTCAATAGACGTCTGCTGTCTAAAAATAGCTCCTTTTTTCTTTTGTAAGTCCTCACCATGTTATGTATGTTCCAAAAATATATATAATCGATCGTGATTCTAAACAAATACATGGAATGTGTCTGTTGATCTCAGACTATGAATCATACCTAATAGTATCCTAATATGATCAGCTAAAACATATTCAAAACATACAATTTTCTGCATAGGCCTACAATGGTACAGCTAAAATAAGACGTTTCTCCAACCAAAACAGGTTCTTTTTAAGCTGTGATAGTTAATACACTTCTGTTTATTAAATACGTGTAGTTCTAATAAAGAAAAATAAATGCATGCTGGAGCAAAGGGGTTATTCGGCTATTAGCCGAACATGCACCTGCCCCTATGGCCGAACTAGCCCCTTGCTAACTTTTTATAAACATCACGTGCTACCTGCATGTATAGTTTAGAAGATGAAAAGAACATGCTTTGATATAACTGAGGGTTGTTTTAGCAAGTTGCATAGGTAAAATTAATATTAATATTAAAACTTATATTCTAATCAAAAGAATCTCATGGCAAATAAAAACTCAAATATTTGTGTAAACATTACTCAACAGTCAAAAAATCAAGTTTTCTTCACAAAATCGAAATCTGTGTTAATATAGTCGCCATTGTGTACATACAAAAGTTCAAAGTTCAAGTTCAAAAGTTTTATTAGGCATAAACATTAACAGTTTTTTGCCCTTAACAATGGCGGATTTTTACAAACATAATACAATCCAACATATTCATAGAAGTAGAAGACATGTTCATAGTAAAATATGTATACTATATAATAGGAGATAAAGCATGATATACATAATTACTAACTTAAGGTTTTAGAACTGTAATATTTCCGCCAAACATCGACTTATGCAGTCACTAATTCGTTTTTTTTTCCGAACGCCGATTCGTACGTTTCCGGTTGATACTATTTTTCGTAAAAGGAGTGTTTTCCGCGATTATGACGTCATTAATAACTAAATTAAATAATAACAAAGTGCGGATATAAAATTGATGTAAAGTAAACAAATATTTTCATAACAAATACTCAAAATAAGTCTATAGACGAACAACACTCAGTAATGAATAGAGTTTATATGAAATTGACCACTGTTAGTTCAAACCTCCGTGGCGTAGTGGTAACGCTCAGAACTCTTCATTTTGACGGACCCGGTTCAATCCTCGGGAGAGGAACCTTTCTTTTCCCCTTTTTCTTCTTTTTTTAAAAATTATTCTGAGGAAATTTTTGGAGAAAATAGTAATACTATAATCAATAGGTTTAAAATTCGGAAATAATTGTTATTATTCTTCATCTTCATTTAGTAGCCATGAAAACTGAAATAATGTAATGATATTATTACAAAATACTGACTCTTTTGAAATACAGCAACAAAATCACGATATGAAACTAAAATGATTATGGAATCTGTACTTTCATTTAGGAAAATGTTGCTATTTATTGTTTCTATAATTGAACAGTAATTTTATGATACTTGTCTTATAAAACTAATTTTATGTGTTTGCACGATGATTTTTTTCCTTTAAAAGAATGCTTTGGTTGCTATGGATACGGTTGCCAAAATTACTTTTTTGAGGTTAAATTTTAACCAGCACAGCTGATTGCTTAGGTATTTCTTGTTTTTCAAAAAAAATTGAGGGGGTATAAAAATCACCATTCGTAAACCAAGCCCTTTGGTTTTTGCGGTTTTTAACCGTTTGGTCTGGGCCATAGGTACCTATTTTGTAGGCCAATAAAATGAAAACGAAGACGGTGAGGTGCTCTTTTTCTTTAATTATTTGATTCTATATAAATTGCAGATAATTTTAATGTATAACACAATTATTTTACTGCATTAAACATGCAAAAAAATCACAGATTAAAACTTGCTTAATTTTTGCAGATCGGAAAAATGTGCATTTCCGAAGATGGGGTACACTTTAAAAAAGTCAATTTATAAAGTGTTAGAAATAAATTCTAAACATAATGCTTGTTTTTTCCTGTTCAGATATGATGTCCTTAAACAATTAGCCTTTATTTTACAAAATTTTATAAGGTTTCAAAGAAATAGAGATGAATTTAGCTTCTAGTATGTTTGATTTTACAGCCCATTTTCCGAAACAGAGGGTCCCCTTCTAAAATACTAAATTTCTCGAGTTACGCACGGTAAATGTTTTTTAAAACTCGTGTTTAGATGTCTAAGTGGATGTACTTGGAAATGAAAACAACAAAATCCCAATCTGCAAAAGTGCATATTACAGTTCTAAAACCTTAATATAACGTGGGTAATATATATTTTGTTTTCTTATATCTATATACTTTATTGGGTTCAAAGTAAGAAACATTTTCATCATCAGTATATTTATTTGTTTTGTTTATTACATACTTAGAAAACCAACCAGCAAAACAAAACAAAAACGCTGAGTCACTGTCTCAAGAACTAGTGTCTTTCCGCTAGAATCGTTTCTTTGGGTTATAATGCTAATAAAGATCAATACAGTCTATGTTTACACACGTGTGTAATTTGATCATCAAAAACAATGATTTATAACGGTTTCTACAGTAAGTGTATATTCTGCAAGCAAAATATCGGTAGGGATTAAATAAGCAATCAATTGACTGCATTATAGCGACATGTGCCCGAGATAATAATAGTTCATAGGTGGATTAAAAATGTTCTCTTTGGCATCAGGTATAATTTGTCTACTATTGAGTGCTTCGAATGGAATGCGGATATGAATGTTCTAATTGCTTTGACCGGATAAGTCTTTACAATTTTGTAAATAATGGCAAGTATGAAAAATAAATTTTATACTATATCCAAGGGACTTAATCATGCATCATTTAAATTGTAATGCTAGTTTAGAGTTTTAGCCCTTGGATATTGGAAATTTATAGATTATTATATATTTTGGTATGTTTAATCCAATACTTTATGGGTCCATGATTTAAATTTGTATATTCCATACATATTTATACATTTTCATTATTATATATTTTTCCATTTACAAATACAGACAATATAAACTTAAGAAAAAATAACAACACAAGAAAACAAACAAAAAACTCTATGTGTGTGATTCATATTAAAACATCCAATAGTAGATACATGTGTAAATAAATTTTACATGATAAACCTTATTATAAACATGTGTAAATATATTTTACATAAACTTCTTATTATAAACCTACAGGATATTTTTATTAATTTTGATAAATCTCATTATATTTGATTTAAATAGTTTTCTCTCAAAATGTTTGCTTAATGAATAAATTTTCCAGTTTTTACAAGTATACTTTTTTGATTTGACTTCATTATTGTAATAAATTTATTAGTATTCGGCCAGGAACAATAATAACGAGGCAGACAAGTAGTTTCGTTACAAGTGACGTTGCATTATCGGCGCGTGCTCTCAATCTTGATTTTTTGCACTTAAAATGATAAAATGCCGAACATAACCCGGGGCCGGACTAACCCCGGTCTCCCCTATAGCTTTACAGTTATATATAGTAGCGATACGGATTAATTGCTTTTTCTGCTAGTTATAAAAAACTATTTTAAATTAACCATAATTTTGTTGATAGAACTGAAGACATAAAATAGAAAATGATGTGTTTGCCATTCACACCCATAATATTTTTGAAATAAAGTTATTTAACCCTTTTTATACAGTGCCTTTTAAGCATTAATTAATACCAAAATACGTATAATTTACCTTACACAAAGAAAGAAATAATGTACATGTACATTCACCCGTGCAATATTATGACGTGAATGTATTATTTTATTTAGTAAGGAGATTCATGACTGAAATGTATTTAATACTAAAAGACACTTTTGTATATAAACAATTATTAAGTCCAATATGAAATATAAAACCATAAACGCTGCCCGAAAAAAAAAAGAAAAACTATTTTCCCTTTTGATTTTAGCGGTGAAAATCGAAGAAATAAATAAATTTGTAAGTTTATTAAGTCCATGACATACGGAAGAGTATACTGACCCCCCTTAAATATTTTATAAGGGTAAAATTGTAAGGAATATACATCATATCACTATATATTTGAATATTTTTATTAAACTTATACACATACTCGTATTTTATATTTATCTCCTAGTTTTTATTGCTGTAGTAAAAGTTATCTGACCAGAAAACCTGTGTTTATTTTAACTGAAATACAATTTCCTTCTTAAAAATCGAAATAATATTCTGTGAAATGTATATGTCATTGTAACAAACAGCTTGATATATCATAAATCGAGGGGTGTTAGATAAATTCCCGGACTGGATGTATTAAAACGACAATTCGAACTACATTTCAACAATTTAATGTTCTCCTGAAAGACCATTACATACTCTTTAAAATGATATATAACAATGTACATTTATCTGCTACAATACAGAAAACATAAACAAAAATAAACATAGGTACAGCCGCAGCGGGACAATCGCGGCGAAACGTTGACGTCAATTTCAACGCCGTCAATCACAACAAGCACCGTCTTTGTGATATGATGCTTCATTCTTTCTCAAGTGTCAAAAAACTCTCCGTTATGTTCAATGCACTTCTGCCACCGTTCGCACAACTTGGTAAAAATGTCTCTGAAATCAGCTAAAGTAAGACGGGCAAGAAATGCGTTTACCGCGGTGGTCAAGTCGCCCTCGTTGTCAGCTAACGACTTCTTGGTGACTGGACGTCCGGTACGCTCGTCATCATTTAGGCTAATTGGTCCGCCACTATAGCGTTTGTGCCATTCAAACACTAATGTCCGACAGACAGATGACTCGCCGTACACGCGTTTTATTTTTTTTATACGAATCTGTTGGTGTTTCACCCGACAAGGCATGAAACTTGATTACAGAACGAATTTCTTCTTTCGACGCCATAACGCAAGTGCGTTGGTAAACAATGACGTCATTTAATTTGACTTCACGCACGCAATACGCTATGATTTCGCTCAAAATTTACGTCACGGACAGAGTAACGTCAGTTTAATTACATATCAAAAATTGGAAGAAATTATACAAATATTTACTGTTTTCGGACGGTTTTAATGCACATACGTATGTAATGCCCCGGGTAGGCTTCCCTTATGTTGCTATAGCAACAATAGCACAAAGAAAATTCAAATTTACCACTTATTTGTTTCATATTTAAATTATAAACATTTTATTTAGTATGTCTGCAAATTTTCATTACTATCAATGAAGCCGTTGTGATTATATGAGAACAGTCCGGGAATTTACCTAACACCCCTCGAAACACGACTTATATGATAACTATAATAAATAATTTGAGAGAAATAGGAAACTGCATATTCCTCCTCAAGCATCAACTTACTACGGTGTTCCTACGGGGCCATCGTTATTTCGCCATTTCGACCTCTTGAGCGACATCACGAAGACGCGAAAACACGATGCAAAATCGCGAAACAACGATGCGAGATCGCGAAACGATGATGCAAAAAATATCGCGCAAAAAACAACAACGAAGCGAAGTCGCGAAAATACGAAGCGTGGACGCGAAATAAATATCGCGCTTTTTCATCGTACTTTCACGACCACGCATCGTTGTTTCGCGTTCTTGCATCTTGTTTTCGAGTTTTCGTGGTCTCAGCCTCGGGATAGCGAAACCACGTAAACGCGAAAACTCGATGCGAAATCGCGCAAGTACGATACGAGGTGTTGTCTTATTTCGCGCCCTCGCATCGTGCATTCGCAATCTCGTATCGTTGTTTTGCGATCTCTCATCGTGTTTTCGCGGTTTTGTGATCTCGCCTTCTAATCAGCTAACATAAATAGAATATTTGTTTCTGGCTACTAATAAAGTTATGGATCTACACTAGATATAAACAAAAGCTGTGTGGTCAAAATAGCTAAGAAATGTAAAAATATTTCTTAAAACAAAACAAATTGAAAATTTCTGTATCACCATTATCCAAACCATCAAATATAAGAAAAATACATTGTACTTTTGAAAGAATGCAAATTAACAGGTTAGACACAAGTCAATTATTCAACAGGCAAGGCTAAAAACCATCAGTTCGAAATTAAAGGCAGAAGCAAAATGTCATGTTGGCATGGCCTGTGTGTCCAAATGAACCCGATCAGAAGACCATGCCTTATAGTGCCTTAAGAGTTATAAATCAAAGAGAATCCATAGAATTCCTATGAATCAAACATGGAAAAGCAATAAGTTTTCGTTTCGCTGACATTCAGGAGAGCGAGACCGCGAAAGTACGATGCAAGATCGCGAAACAACGGAGCGATGTCGCGAAAGTACAATGCAAGGGCGCGATTTTGATATCGCACGCTCGCGTCTTACTTAGGCGATCTCTCGTCTTGCTTTCACGTTTTCGTGGTCTCGCTGTTCTCAGAAAACACGATGGCGAGAACACAAAAACAACTATGCGAGGTCGCGAAAGTAGCATGTGAGTACCTTTCAGCATCGTACTTTCGTTACTTCTTATCGTTTTTTTTTTGCGATCTCGCATCGTAGTTTCGCGGTCTCCAATCGTGTTGTCGCGTTTTTATGGTCCCGCCCAAGAGGTCGACAGGGCGAAACAATTATGGCCCCAACGGAACACCCTAGCTTTTATGGCATATGAAAGCATATAATTATATATTATTAATATATATGTTTAACAATTTTGATATGCTGTAAATTAAACTGAATAATTTTATTGATTTTGCCAATTATTTAATACAAATAGATAATGACAGAAAACAAAAAAAACATCATTGTTCAATATATTTAAATTATAATAAAATCACAGATACGTTTTGCGTATAATATTTCTTTCTTGATTTTAATCATTTTTGTAGTATATAACTCCATAATTTTCTCATATCTATACAAAAGATATAAAGGGGGTCAGTATACTCTTCCGTAGGTTTTGTTTTTCTCAAGATTGTAGTATTTGTCACTTAATACAACGATTAATACTTTTCCATATTTGTAAAAGAATATCATATTCTATTTTTTACCGTGATTATATTTTGGATAGTTGTTGATTGAAAAAAAACAACAACATAGATATAACGCAACAACGCAACATAAACAGCTCATGAATTTAAACTTTGGCATCTGATTTATTAATTTCGAGTTTTTAAGCCCCTTTATCCTAAATCTAACATGTTGTCATCGATTTTTTTCTACTAATAGTACTAAGGATAGACATAAAGTTAACGTTACGTATGTAGGAAGGTTTTGACTCGTCAAGTTGATAAACTGTACCGCCTCGGTGTCATTGAGTGTACACTTTATTCATCAACCGTGGAAAATATGCAGCAGATCAATCGTAGATATGCAGAAGATCTTAGAATTCAAACTTTCCTTTGATTAATATACTAACTTAGAATAGACATTCAAACTCTGTCCTTACTCAGTTGCATTTTCAGTCACGAGAAAAGCTGTTATACAGACAGTTTATCGGTAGTGTGGGTAGTATGGGTTACACTTTACCTGCTCCTGGTTTTTAATAGTGAATGTTTGTAAAGCGTATAAAGGAAAACAAAGACAGATTATTACGTCATGTACATATCTCTAGATTTTGAACAGCACAAATCAAAATGGCTATCCTAAAATAAATAAAACATTGAGTGATTATAAATTCAACTAAGTTATTGCGTTTTATATTACAAACCTGGCATGTAATTTAAATGCTTTAAATTTCCAAAAGTACATCCTTATCTACTATGTAAAGATCGTTAAATTTAGTAAGTACCTAATATATGCGTCGCATTATTTAAACGATAAGAAGTAATTTTACAGTAAAACTCCTAGCTTCGAACATCTCGGACCTGAATAAAGTTCGGTTATCGAAAAAAAGACCTTGATTATGTAAACAATGTTATTTCACACAGTCACCTGTCTGAACATTGTCTATTATTATGTTATATAATATGTTGATATATATGTGACAATGGCTGCAAAAACCAGGCCAATGGCGCAAAAATCACATTTTCAGTTTATTGCATTTTCAAAAACTACAACATGTATTTGGTATATTCTGATAATTTGATCGAACTGTATTTGCCGTTTGAGAAATGTTCATATTTTGTATGTCTATGGCATAGCAATGATTTTGTACGTCTATGGCATAGCAATGACAAAAGTAGCAACACCTTAAATCATCTTTCACGATCGATCGATCGATTAAATAACGTGTCACAAATGCACATCCGTTTTGTGAAAAAATTGTGGAAAATAGAAGAGAAAATAATTTCTGCGATGGCGATGTCAGTTCTTATGAAATCCAGAGTTTATTTCAACATCTCCTTTTAATAATTATATTTATGATCAGCATAATTAAAAGTTAACTTATTTCAAATACATTCATGTATAATTTCTTTTTTTTGAAATTTTGCTGTATATCAATGCCCATCAATTAAACTTCAAAGAGGTTATCGGCTCCTAAGGAGAATCAGTTTTGCCGCAAAAACGTTTGATCTACCTGATTGTGTGTACGTGCCATTTAAGCAGGGGTAAACTGTTTGGTGATGCAATAATTACTGAAATATTTTAAAGTGATGACTAGAATACAGTGTCTGTGACGTAGCGAGTCTAAATTTAGAAACACTTGTCTATTATTCTCGGCATCGTACATACATAGTTTCTGACAAAATTCATTAACATGTGCGGATTTTAGATTAAATATATTAAACTATATTAATAAAAACTAAGCATAAGTTTACTTTTTGATAAAAATTTAACACTTTACATGGGGCAAAGTGATTTTAGTTGAGGAAAATATTTTCAGGCGAAGACGCTGACTATCGGCGTCATTTTGTTTAAAAAATCCTGAATGTAATTCATACTTTGACCAGTATAAAATTAATTATAGTTGTGTTTCCCTTTCAACATGTATTAATAACCAAAAGTCAATAAGCTTCAAGGTGAAAATAAACAAACAAATAATTATTATATTATAATTTGTCACGCAATAGACGACGCCTCTTAATTGAATTTTATTTCCACGTCGTACGACGAAAAAGCGCGTTTTTTTCGCATGACGTCATTTGCGCAATTGGCCTGGTTTTCGCAGCCGACGTCACAATTATGTGTACATGTTCATTGGCCGGAAATGGCTTATTACATTGAATAAAAGTTCATATATCATTTAAAAGTAGAAATATGTTTGCTAATCACAATCTAATATTGTGTTATATGAGTTGAGGATATTAAGATACTGAAATTGTATTAAGAATTAGCACATTTCCATGTAAACGTATTTAGAAACCAGTACACTTCAGAATAAGACGTGTTGCCATAATAATAAAACAAATCATCTGATGTTGGATTAACAAAAATATTTTACATAAATACATGATAGAAGTCTTTAAAATACTATACATCTATATTACAAACAACCTTTGTAATGAGACTTTTTGACATTTACTGTTAGATCAATCCCTGTTGCATTGAACCAAACAGCTGTTAGGTTGGAACCCTTTTACTGTATAAAAACAGCCTCTCGAATGGGGGTAGGGGTCTGGAGCGATTCATGACCAATTTTCAATTATATACATAGAATATGCATATTTTAAACTACGATTTCGACGGTGTATTTTCGCATATTTTTATAGAATGGAATAATATCTGTGTGACTTGACACCATTTTCACAAATAAACAAGAGCGTATTAGCAAGGGTTGCAGTGCGTGGGGCGGCTGCTCAAGAACCAGTGTCGTCTGCTGATATTACCGACTCATGGCAGGTCACGTGCTTAGCAACGACGTGCTTCAGTCAATAATTACGTTCGAAAGTGCCTATCTATATCATAATTTAACGACGTGATGCGCGTTATATTATTAAAATTTGTTGAAATACACAATTCTCGTGATTTCATTATGATTTATATGTTTTCACATTGATAAATTAATTACATCCTGAAAATCGAAAAACGTAACAGGTTAATTATCTTCATGAACGACCCTCCGATAATTGAGATTTAACAATTTTGCAATGAACTTTCTCAGGCAAATTATTTTCCCCATTTTAACAAAACTGATACAGGTACATTTAATTAAATTGTCCTTGAAAAAGATCTCTGGTACTACTATTAATTTTAAAGCAGAACTACTGAATTTTGCAGTTGAAAATGACGACTTTGAATAGTTTATGACACCAGCTAATGTAAAACCATAACGTTATTTCTTCAACATACTACCTAACAAGGTGGCTATTCTGCGTCAGTTTGAAAATGTCGTGCACACAACAACTCATTCACTTTATGTTGGTTTTTGATCGTACTCCAGTTAAAAAGCATTTTCATCGACATTTAACCTCCATTATAATTCGGCTGCCGTTTTCTCAATCATTCAAAGACAAATTCGAACTTTTCAAACATAATTTTTCTTAGAAAATTAAAAAAAAAAAACGCCAGCAGATTAATAGTATATGTTTTTCGTGTTCATCGAAGCTGTGTTTGTTATTTCTTTAAGTATTTATGTACAGTAAAACCCCTTATAAAGATCAGCCCGACATTAAGAACATCCCTGAAAATAAGACTCAAACGTGCTACTTTTTTATTAGTTTTGCCCTATATGTACTCGTTCGGAGTTAAGACCACCCTACTTTTTAGACAACTTTTATTCAGTCTCAGCGGTGCTCTTAAAAAGGGGTGTAACAGTATTTTAGACTATGGCCACGTTCTGTTAAGATAAAAAAAAATGACACTCATTAAAGTGAACATCACGCTGGATTGTGCACTTGAATAAGATAACATATGGTAAAAAGACATTGGGTACACGCATGAAGTGGCGATTTATTACGAATTGTCGCATGAACATGACCCCTGCAAGTTAAATATATTTAAATTTAAATAAATCGTTAGTCTGAATGTTAATGCCTAAGAAAATATTGGAGATGGTGATGCTTAGCTAACTTTGAATAGCATATTTCGGAATAAGTATAACCGAAACATGGTAAGTATCTACACGTGGACAAATATAGTATCAATGCTAGACTGATGCCATTGGACTGATTATTTTCAGGATCACATACCATCTATGCCATTCGCTTTCTACAGAGTTATTATTTTCTATTACTCGGGCATTACTGGCTTGAAAATAAAACTATTTTCCAAAAACGTTCAATAAATCATGTATTAAATACTAACAGATTTATTAGTAAAACATTTTTTTTTTAAAATGACAGACAACTGACTGCTCACAATCATTTAGAGTACTGGCACCCACAGAATACAAATTCACATCAGTGAATAAAGAGTATGACCACCAACAGCGAGTATAACTGCAAGACGCATTGATCTCAATTAGCTAAATAAATACAGTTCTGAATTACTCCGTTGAGGAATCTTAAGCCCATTCCTTAAAAAGCGCATTTTAAAGTTGGCGAAGATTGCATAGTTCCCCTTGTTTCGTACGCCTCTTCTAAGATCAGACTACATATTTGCAATTGGATTAAGATCCGGAGATCTAGCGCACCATGGAAATATTTTGACGGTGATCACCTGATGTAAACGTCTGTTGATCGCCTTACGATGACACGGTTCACCATCATGTATAAACTGCATGCAACGATATGCTTGAAGTCGTGGAAGGACAACCGGAACAAGGACTTGTCGATGGTACTTTAGAATTTAATTTCCCTTTAATTAAAACTGCTGCAGTCCTCTTGTGCGTTGACACACCAGCACACAGCATTATAACTGATCCACCACGATAACAAAATCCGCTTCAACAACCGTTCAGTGCTCAAGGTGGACAAACGCGTTATTAACTGATCTTTTGAATTTGTATGATGTGAATGTCAGTACTCTAAATGATTGTGAGCTGTCAGTTGTCTTTCTTTTTGAATCATGTTTTGCTAATGTATCAATAAGTATTAATTGCATGTTTTATGGAACGTTTCAGAGCAATAGCTCAAATATCAAGCCAGTTATGCCCCTGTACGAATGCGTTTACTTAGAAAAGTTGTTAAGTGTATTTGTTTCAAAACCATAAATTATGTTAGATTTCAATGCCATTCCACGAGAATATTTATTTCAGACACACTACTAAAATTGTCAAGCAGTTTACAGAAAGACTATTTTTGGAGAGTTAATATTACGTTGCTTAACTTTGTGAAAAAAACAACACTTATCTTCCATGACAGCGGGATATGTAACAAAGACTTCATGAAAACTTTCATAATTTAGTGGTATAATTGCTATTTTGTTATTGCTCGAAATTGAAGGGACTGAAAGAAACAGTCGTTGTTTAATTTCACAGGCGGAAACCATCAACTTACCAAGTGTTTTTACGTGAACTTTGTTCAGACATCACAAAACCCAGTCAGTCAGAAGTATTGTAAGTATTGGAAAGGAAGTCTGGTGAACAGGTTAAATACCTCACTTGAACCACCTACAGCAAATTTGCTAGAGCCTCGAACATGAAGACCCTGAAATCGTTGAAAGGTAAATGATAAATCGTATGCTTTCCTTAAAAAACGTCTCAAACATTGTATTGTTCTCTACAGTTTATAAAGCTTTTAAAAATCCAAAATACTAAACAGTGCGAATTATTTATATTATGTATTTCTGCTTCAAGGGATGGTCGAAATATTCGCGAAAAAGTGTTCTAAATTGTTTATTATAGTACGGTTACTGCAGAAAATTGCACAGAAGAGTAATTAGCATAATTCTAATTTAATTACAAATTCTCATTTCTCTAACTTATATTCATGCATTGTTACTTTCACTATAGTAACATCACTAAAGAAATCCCGGCCCAACACTATACTGCGTCAACGCACAACGTCAACGCACCTGCAAATGCAAACAGTTCAAACCTACCATTCAATCCATTTCAAAAATACTCTTAACTTCTTTTTACGAAATATAAGTTCTGCAGCGGTCTATCCATGGCTCTACAAAGCATTTTAACATAATGTTTGGCTGCATGTTACGAACTGCGAACTGTGTTGACGTAAAATGTTGACTTACATCATCAAAGTGAGTCCCACAAGGGTAATGTGTCATCGGGGTCTGGCCTAGCTTTAACCATTTAGGAGACAGTGAGCAAAAGGCCTTCCACATCGAGGTTTGAGACTTGGTCCCACTAGTATACAAACTAATTCAGGTCTCATCAACAGTAACTACGCTGCTTATAAGATCCACTCCTGCCTGTTTAAACCTCTTCAAACGCCAATCACAAGAAGAATCCATTCTTATTCGCTTCCGATCACCAGTCAACAGTTTTGGTTCCCATCTTGTATAAATACTACGCATAATTAGATGATCGTGAATTATACTGAATAGAGTTCCATAACCACAATTGGTTCTGTCAATGAGTTCTCGCAGAGTGAGTGATGCGCCTTTCGTTACAAAGCAAGTCCTTGGCGGGGACGTTTAATAACGTCTTGGACGCTTGGCCAACGCTGAGTTCCTGTTTCCCCGGCCCTCCTGAAACCGCTTATACCATTAGTAGATTTCTGTTTTCTTGACTTCAACTTTCAAATAATTTTGCTGATCTGTTCAATAGTTTTCTTATTTGAAAGTCGATTGAGCAAGCAATCTTTAATCGCTGATCGTTGCTCAACATTCATTTTAGCCCCTTTCAACACAGAACACACGTTTTGTTTACATTTTAGACGTCAACGTTCCAATTGACGTCACTGGCGTCTTGCCAGATAATGGCGGAAACCTTAGGTGTAATTTGGTTTACATAGGTTAAAAGTTGAGTTTAAGAGAAGTTATGATTTAAACAATTTTCTGTTAGAAATAACCAAAATTTGGGCAGCAATGACGTCGGTAACGTAACTATAGAAACCATAACACGTTCCAGTTTGCAGACTTAAGTCTGTCACTAAGTTTATCAATAGGTAATAGATGTATCGAAATCGTGGTAAAATTTCACATCTCTATTTATAAAATTAAGAAAATTAGATCACTTGTCCGCGAATTTTTGAATCACCACTAGTATGTATCATATTATTTTTATCAGGATAGACAACATTTATTTGTACCATTTGAGATAGAATACATGCAAAATTAATTAACTATGACTCTGCCTTCCTTATATTTAGTTATTTTAAGTTAACTTCAATTTAATATAATGAAATATATCATGAACGTGAATGCAAATTTGATACTCAACTCATGAAACATGTTTATAGTACAAACTTAGCCATGTATTCTTTGGATTTGCATATCTGCGTCAATGCTGATTTTGATTTGGTCTGTAATGTGACGTTACTGGGACATGTGCTTGTTACGTTTTTTTAAAGTTTGCTCATAAATATATATCTTAATGTTTCGTCTTTCTTGTCCAGTAACGTTTCCGTACGCAGAATAAAATGACAAAAAGCGTCAGATGTCAAATGCACTTTATATAATCATCAGCCTTACGAACTTGGTTAATATACATTATCGTTTTGGAAAAAAATATTTAGTACGAATGTTACTGTAATCAGATCTAAATAATGCTGGTGCATTTTGCAATTAAGTCATAAGAAACAAGTTTGAATCTGAGGACACTAAAATTACAAAATGTAATACCTTAATACTGCTTTTGTCAAATATGTGCTAAACGATGTTGTGGTTGGTTCAATCTAAACAAGTTTCCAATTAATACGGACAAATTACAAATATATATTAAAACCAATATTTGAAACCTTATTTTATTGATGATTTCAGAGATGTCGAAAGAGAAATGGCTTATCCCAAAGGTAATTGGTTAAAAATGTTTCGTCTGTGATCATGTATGTCTTTATAACTGTGGATATCTTTATATTAAATGTTTGTTTTCTTTTAACATAGTGATCAACCGATAGCAATTACGATATGTTTGATTTTTCTCATTTTGCTGTAACGAAATGAAAAAAATAAATTACCAACAGCGTATCTGGTAAAATAAAATTAACATCCTGAAAGATTCACACTGCACCAACATGTAGACAGATAGACGAACGGATTGACCCACGGACGGACCGACTGACAGACAGACAGACGGAAGGACCGACCGACCGATTGCCCGAGAAACAGATAGACAGACAGACTTTTAGTTCCTTTAAGCAAAACTATGATATTAAAACCACTTTGCGAAATATTATGCCGGTATTATTAATAACTTTTTAAACACGTATAGCACTCGCATGCTTAAAACAAAATAAAAGTAATAATTAAAAGTACTTCATTGTATAAGCATCTGATCATATTAAAAATTTTGTTGGTGTAATTTTCAATGGCGGCCGCCGGTCAGAATTTGCGTAATTGTTTAAACCTCTATTCGAATAATCGCTTTAAGGCATATTTCGCATTATTTTGGCGTAAACTAAATATTTTAATCTCTACGTGAAATGAAAAATGGAGGAAATCAGGGTGCCTTCATAGATAGCGTTGTTTTTTTTTCATTAAGCATCGTCGACATGTAGAAGTATTTTGCATATTTCAATAAAGCTATCCTCACACATTATTCTGACCAAATTTCATAAGATTTGGACAATATTTACTCTAGTATTATTTTACGTCAAAACTGGGTGAGCAACGTGTCCATCCACCTTAAAGATATACAATACTGAGATTTATAGAGGACATCATCAACGAAGGACATACATGCAAAACACGTTTATGCACAGATGCAGTGCTGTATTCATTTCAAACAATTATCTTTTAAATGCTCGACAGCGTCCTTCCTTTTGATTATGTAAACACAAATGAAGTTTGACCAAGTGCTTTTCCTATCTTTGTAAATATCTAGGCATACAATATTATTAATAATAATCTTTATTCTAAATCATTTACAATTGTGGATTGTCAATTTTTCAGGAATTGGACTATGATTCTGCAAAAACAAAGAAAAAATATACGTTGAAACGCTTTGTAGTCCCAGCCGAAAACTTACCGCGGTACCACTATACTTACCAGAATGCAAAACTGATGTTTGAAAAATACGAAAGTATTATCCGTTTTTATGGACGGAAAAATGAATTTGTTTTACCACGATTTAGAGATGTTAACATAGCTTTCTTTTCTGGGGACCTGTCAGTAGATATTTCCGTTGTAGACATTTCACAAAGTGGAAACGGACAAGAATTCATGTTTGATTCGTTCAAAGAACTCTTGTCTGATTTAGAACTAGTAAAAGAGAAAGAAAGTTTAATAATTATTTCCACGAGGAACAGTACACCAAATTTACATTTTCCTAAACCACATATTATCCTTGTTGAAGGAAATAAAGAGAAAAATAAACAACTAGGTGAAATGCATGATGTAAAAGAGTCTTCACGTGAAGAGTTGGTTCAAAATATCAGTTTGCATTTGGAGGACGTAATATTTAATGACTTTATTAAAATGAGTGAGAAATTGGAAGACATAATACAATTTGAAGTTCATGGTGCTTCTTCGACCAGACACATAGCATACGTGCGCGATGCTCAGTCCGGTAAGTAAAACTACGATTAGAATGAATGTCTTCGATAACAGCCCGTGATTTTATCTTTATAGGTAATGTAATAACATATATCCTGCGATCAATGATATTATTTTAAACCAGGCAAATTAAAGTAAAGTTTCTAATTTTTCTTTATGTTATCAATTGAGATAGCTTAAAATCAATTTTGTCAACCTTCTTTCTATACAAAGCAATGACAATGAAGGGTGGATATGGAAGATTGTAAAATCAACAATGCCTGCTTAACCACTATCAACTAAATCAAACGAAAATCTTATCTTTGGCGCCTTTATATTGATTATCATTGTAAACTGAGTAAATTATTAAAACTGAAATCTTCACCAGATCCTTTATTCCGTCCACCGTTAAAAATTGAAGGAATAAGACTTATCGATAAGAAATTCCCCTTCACTTCAATGTTTCAAGATAAAAAATGAAAAACGTATATCGTGCGCCGACCGTTCCAACCTACTTGATAGTTTTTGAACGACTTTAATTTCTATGCCATACCAGGATACGAAATAATTATAGCAATCTTCATGTCAATCTGTATAGTTATTGCATGTTCAACTCCCAAGTGCGACTGCGGAAACATATTCGAAGATAAAGAACACTACATTCTTAATTGTTATCGCTATGATACGCAAAGGGGCGGTTCCAAATAAAATGGCTGGTCTGGGTTTTCCTGTTATTAAAATGTACAACATACAGTTACTTCCATTTTCCTACTTTGCAGAGGTGTCTCATCATGCCCTTTAAAGATCTGTGAAGTTTCATCAAAATAGCACCATCCGTTAAAAAATATTCTAAAATAATGGGCAAAAATGTCAGGAGTGTGATAAAAAAGTGTGACACTTTTCAAAATCACATTTGTTCAGACCATTAGTTTACAAAAAGCTTGAGTAAAGACAAGTTTTAGTGTTGTTTTATTAAAATGTGCATTTATTAGGCATCAAATAATGATAAAATTAAGCATATTATACTTAAAGTAATCAAAATTTATGCTTTTAAGTCAAGCATGGTAGATCAGAAAATACCTCAAAAAATCAATACATCTTTGCTTTATAAATTTATAGGACTTTAATGATTAATAGTACATAAGAAATGTTTTGTGTATCATTAAGTTTTATGTTTCTAGATGCAATAATTATAATATTATCACCTCTATTGAAATTATATTTGTCTGCAGCTCCCTTCAGAAAATGTCAGCTAAATTTGTCAGGAGTGTGACATTATGCACGTATTGCAATATTCTGTCAACATATCCTTTACATGAAAACAAGAGCATGTTTTTCCTAGAAGTATATATCATGTTTTTTTTTTTTAATTTTGACAAACAAGAATGGCCTTAGTGAAACATTTTTGAGTACGCTGCACTTATGTGGTTGTCAAAAGTGTGACACACTTTCTTAACAATATGAATGTTTTATCTTTATGCAATACCACAAAATCTAAAGCACTTATATTTGATGCTTCAACATGCATTTTAACAGAAATACACATTTAAATAATAAGAAACAGTAATGCTTGTATTTTAAGCACATAAATTAAAATTCTTTGATTTATTTAATATAGGTCAATAAAGCTCCATAAAATTTTTGTTCTGCCACATATGAGTATAACTTGATTGATTTTGATCACTGTAAAGACTGTACAAACATATGGACAAACCAGTTTGGACTTTTTATGAACTTAAATTCTTTACATTTTTTTCACTTCACTTGCCATTTTTCAAATGAAAATATCTCAGCAACCAGTTGACCGACTTCAAAAATCTTTTCAATTCTGTACTCAGTTTCAATAAGCAAAAAATTCAGAATAACAAGTTTGGAATTTTTATGAACTTTAATTGTTCACTATTTTTTTCACTTTTCCAGCCATTTTTTTAAACAGCCCAAAGGCAAAGGTTCTTAAGGGCTACCCGATAATATTTAAACCATTGAATTTTGATGACATATTATTTGGAAATTCTCGCCTGGCTGATGATGAAAATATTTTTTTCCTTGAAGTACAATGTTTTATTAAATGTGTTTGCTTATTTATTAATGTATTTGTTTTTATAATTTTGTTAACAGTTCTAAAGGGCGTCTGGGTGGGGTTTAGGCTGAACGGTTTTTTTTTATCTTTCATTTTTTCTTTTCAAACTTTCCAAATTCTCTTTTCACGCCATTGATCTTGTTGTTGATTCCATTACTTTATATATTTATGAATTTGTCATTTTGGGACGGGTTGTCTCTAAATTTGGCATAACTTGTAGACTAACTCCTTTGCTATTTTAATTTATTCATTTGAATGTAAATTTACATGTGTTTGTTATATTTAAAAAGAGCAAGAAAAAAGTCCCTAATGTCCTCTATTGTCCTTTAAAATATGTGTAAAGAAACGTAGCAAGTGAACGCGATCATACATTAAGTACGATGTCCAGCTTAGCATTAGAAAACACTATGATACCATGTTCAGTTGTTTTAATATACTTGCTCATAGTCTTAGCATCGATGATATTCTTTAACAGTATCTGGTTGTTTCAAGTGATTTAAAAATAACTATATCGATGTAACGCAATTAATCGTGTTGGGCGCGGTGTGATCGTATTGCGACATAGTAAGATGTTGGTGACCTTTTATGTTTTCTTTGTTTCTACGGTAAATGTCGTCGGTATCGCGTCAGATTTTAAACATTTACGAAAACTCATATGCTTTTTTTTATCTCTGGATCTACAATATAACATCGAAAATATCCGAAAGTCACAGCCCCCAAACCAACGAAAAATCATGCGAAGAAAAGAGAGTTATAAAATGACTTATTTCAAAATAGACACAAAAATGACAGAAAATAACAACCCGATGGGTTATCGCCTTGGAACAATCGCTGAGGGTTTTAATGAGGTTCTTGGATGCACCAACATCACGCTTGCGCCAGGTTGTTTGGTTCAATCCACCCATTAAATCAAAAAATTTATCACGCAAAAGCATGTACACAAACATACAATACATAGGACGCTAATAGCATTTAGAACCCAATGGCCACAACGAGACCAGAGCCATTTGAAGCTACATAAACTCATAATCGCCTGCCAACAAAGAGGTAACTGTAGATGGGTGATTCAGCAAGCATGCAGAGCGCAGAATACCATGTTGCACGTTGATAACATTCCTTTCTGAATTAACGGATGTTTTTTTTTTGTTTAGGAAACAGGAGATAATTTGTTTTTATTCATTTTCTTAAGTTTATAAATCAAAATCCATGCAAATAAATTGCTGTTGTAGAGATTTTAAACTGCACCTGTAGTTCTGAATAGATGCAAATAAAAATCAAAAAACTTTTAATTTGCTTGCTTTGTCAACAATATAATTTTTCCAAATGTGCAACGATGGATTTAAACGCGGGTCAGAATCGTTTTTTCTAAGAGTTCTGTAATAAAAGAGGCAACACATAGAATGCCTTTAGGCAGCCAGTTAGAAAAGAGGAGGAATTTATTAATAAATGTATGTTTGTACAAATGTGTTTTATGTTTTCATTTTTCAAAAACGTATTTGAATATGTATATTACATTTTCATATTCTGTATTTTACTAGAAGACAAAGAGCAAGACAATAGAAGACATCATATCCCTTCAGAAGAATTGAAAAAGGTTCACGACGATGCTGAGGAGCTCTACGAAGACATTCTTGCTATGCTATACAGGAGCAGAAAATATGTGAAATCAACGTTTCAGAACGCTGTTACAACGCTGGATAAAGAAGTAACTATATTTTAATACTGATGGACAAGATCTGTATTTTTTAAATAAAAACCTTTTTCGCAAGAACTCGGCTTATTGATTTCTGATAGATTGTTTCCAGTTAAAATGCAATGGGAATTAAACGTTTCATTAAAACAACTTATTCCATTTCAACAAAATAATGCAAATGTAATAATAGTTTGTCATTTCTGCAAGAAGCATTGAACCATTATACGTTGGATTGAGGGCAGGCTCAAAAATTTACTTTAATTAACAGTGCAGTCAATGATTTAAGTACTAGCCTACAAAAATAATACAAGTGTGCACAAGTTGATGTGTGCTATTCCCATTAGGATATACCCCGTCCCCATGGTTCGTTTAGAATAGCACACATCAACTTGTGTGGATGGGCTAAAAATAACAATGAATTACGATTCTCTATTATTAAATCGATTGATGCTTAAATGTTTTTGATATGTGAAACACATTTTAAAGACAATAACGTTATCCACGTCGATGGTTACGTTTGGTATGGTAACAACCGTAAGATTATTCACGTAAACGCTGTCCGAGGTTCAGGTGGTGTAGGTATCCTTGTAAAATCAGGGTTGTTTGAATAGCTTGACATCTCTGTTATTGAAAATTCGATTGAAGGTATACTTGCATTGCGACTTACATGGCCTAGCATTGACGATAATACATTAATAATATCGGCATATTTACCACCAGAGAACTCAGCTTGGGAGGTCGAGATGTTCAAACTTTCTTTGCACATATTTATCGCTTATATACGCCTTTCCAATAATTCGATGATTTTTTCGGATACATCCCCTGTCCAGTCACGTGACTTCTATACGGGAAAATTGTTTGCTCGCTGTATGAACGTAATGTCATTTTTTTCTCGCGTTGAAAAGTAACATATATATATATATATACGGCCACATCCAGCAGACACAGCCTTCCAACACAGCCAAAAAGTAGAGTGAATGAGAGAGCATGGTTATACAATAATCAGTTTCAAAATAGACGCCACAATTAATTAAAGAAAGTGGGAACCGTAGGGGTTACCGCCTTGGAACGACTGGAAAACTAAGTAACAGCTAGTATTCTTCTCTCCACGGCTTAATTGAGTCTCGTTTCAGGCTAAGCGTGTCTTATCAACTACTAAGGTGTTTGAATATGCTGGCCGCGATTGATTTTGAAGGCAACATGCCAAATTATCGCGTACACGGGGTCACCTGTCAAATACGTAAAGAGGCAGATATCGTTGACCGATAGAGATCGGTTGAATAAATAAGTGTTAGGTACCTCCACCTACCAATTATAAAGTACATGCATATCGGAGTCATATATTTACTGGATTTGTCAGCAAATGTATTTGATTTAGCAGCTATCTGAATTCTTAATCCATATTACGACAAGTAGAAACAATACGTCAATTAGAAACAAGTCTTAGCAGAACATTTGGTAAATGTTCAATCAAGCGATTGAGCTTTTACACCAAAATTACGAACTTTCAAACCTGAGTAATACGAGGTACAGTCAAAAAGTTCCCGGACTGTCATGATATCTTTTTTTTATTTTCCGTATGATTCAGTAATTAAATATATGACATAAAATATGATGATTCCACTGCAAGAACATATAAATATATGTAAAATAAACAAACATAAACATGTTTTCTGATCCATGAGAATAACCCACTATGTTTTGTACGGAGCACTTCCGCGACGTCGATGACGTTCACATGACGTTCACACGGCTTGGTTTCATTTCATCTGTCAGCAGACGAGGAACCCAGCGCTCACATACCTTATTTATGTTCAAGTCCTGGGTCACTATTTTATGGACAGTTCCATGACTCAACCCGACAGTGTCAGCAATATCATCTAGAGACTTGCGCCAAACAGTTGCTAGGACGTCATTAACCTTTTTGACAGAGCGCACATCATTTCCCGGCCTTCCGCTTTGCGCATTATCCTCGATATCCGCCCTACCTTTCCGGAAACGTTTGTAGCCCTCAAACACAAGAGTCTTGGAATAACACCATCCTTCTGATGCATGAATTTCAAAGCATCCGTCGAGGTCATGCCAGACATCGCACATAATTTAATCACTTTCCGCTGCTCCGTACGTTCAATTAACGTTGTCATTTTCTTGCTACAGAATTTTTACAGGGCGGAAATTATACTTCACAAAATGGCGATACGTCCACCGGTCACACTGAAATTTTGTTATTGTTTAGTAGTAACGTTTGGTTGACGTGATACGGAAAAATCAAGACATTTTGGCGCCGTAATTTTGTGAAACTTTAAAAAGAAAATAGTCATCTCATTGCAAAATGAGGCAAATTCTGAAGTGCTCCGTATAACGGTTGTGAAAATGCTAAATGTAAAATAAATTAAAATATTTGTAAAAACCTACTTTTTCTTACCTGTTGATATTATATTTAAATAGAAATACATGCATGGTAAATTTTATGACGATCCGACGTCAATAATGTGTTTTAAAGGACCAGTCCGGGAACTTTCTGACTGTACCTCGTATTAACTGAATAAAAAAAAAACAACATATTTTAATATGCATGTTCCCATCTTTATCGGAAGCCGGCATTTTATTCTATGAATGATACTCTTACGTAAACGAACGTTTTGATTTCAAGACAGATAAATAGTATTTTTGGTTGAGAAGTATACGTAACATTTTCAAAAATTCATATTATTTGTTCTTTGAACATAAACGGCTCGATGATTTAAAGTCACAGGTGAGTACAAGTATAACACGACCAAATGTTCACGATTTCCCGATGAGTATAGCGCATCACCCGTCTTAGCAATTCTTAACTTTCGCATCAGTAAAATTTATAATTTTTAGCAGAAAATACATTACGATGTAAATGTTGTAAAGAAATTAATATCGCAGACCTGAAATTTAATGGATTATGTTAGCCATTATGAGCTAAATTCATAGTCCAAGCGTTCAGCTTTTCCGTACAGCCTCGTTACAATGCCGTCAATTATCGAGGATAACGGTTTAACAAGATATAGATTGGTCAAAGAGCTTGTATGCCCTATCACTTCATGTTATTAGTAGATGTCTCATGGAACTTTGCTATAGTATATTCGAACGTGCACCAATTGAAAGACAATATAAGTGTGTCAACCACTTTAAGGTACATGAATAAGCTTAATTATAATACTCCAGTTGACTTTACGGAAAAAGACTTAACACGGCGAGCATTATTAGAAGTCATTGAACGGATCGAAATTTCTTTAGATAACCAAGATGATATTGAATGCGTTTATATATTGTAATATATTATGCGAAACTATCATTCAGGCAATGAACCACTGTATACCGCGTGTGAATGTTACACATAGAACTATTAAACACAGTTAAGCGCAAAGCCATATTGGAATATTAATTTGACGCAAAAGTGGAACTCAATGAAAGAGGATAAAACGATTTATTGAAATATGAAGGTCCGAGACATATGCGAACATTAAAGCGGTCTCGATACCTTTATGCATGGTATAGTTTCAATAAGCTTTTGCGAAAGACTGAACGTGAATATATATGAACTATATCAACAGACACTGATGCTTCATCCCCTAATCCAAATGAGTTTTGGACCTAAACGAGACTCAACGAATCCAGTGAAAGTAGTGAACGAGCAGGGTCTATCGGTTACTGATGAAAATGAAGTGTTCGAAACGCGATTTCGAAAACTTGTATCATTGCGTTGACAATATTTAATGATTTTGACAATGAGTTCTACGACAGGACCACTTAATCGAAATGAATATAGATGATCCCCTCTATGTCTTTAAGATATTATCTAGGAGTCCAAAGAATAATACTCAGTGGATAGCTATGGTGGAACGCTCGCCTTAACTCAGAACGTACAAGACGTTTAAAAGTAGTTTTAAGACTGAAGGCCGTATTCTTATAAATTTGTCTAAGCAAGAACTTTTCCTGATGGCACCTTTCCGATGTGGAATACTCCCACTCAGGGCCGAAACAGGAAGGTATATTCATTGGTAAACCGATGCATGATAGACTGTGTAGATTCTGCACGAGTAATTGTGTTGTAGATAAGACTAACTTAATGCAGCTTTGTCAGAGGTATAATCATATAAAAAGTCAAACATTAGGTATCATACTGAACGATAATGTAATCAGCGGACTCAGCAACAGTGATAAACTTATTTTACCCTCGGATAAGTGTTAACTCAATTGTGACGAGCTAATTACTAGCTTAAACGATACAGGAATTTAATAATTTAAATTGATTAATATCACTCAAAGTCACTTCATGAGGATGCATGAGGATTGTGAAAACTGCAGAAAATTTTCATCCTTGGTTGGATTTGAACCCGTACATTTAGTCTCTGGTTCTGGGGTTCGACGATTAATCCATATACAACTGTTCATCCATAAAATTTAATCATTTACTTTCAAGAACAGGCAGTTATAAATATAATAGCGATAGTACAAATTTAGTATTATTTGATTCCTTTTTGTACATTTTGAGTTTATGACAGTATATAGGGTAGTACATAGATCTAAAAGGAAAAAGGTTTTGAGGATCGAAACATTTATCATCAGTTAAAGGAACAGTGATTGTATTATATTTAACAAACAAGTACAGATGAATACTGAGCAACACATGTTTGTTTCCTTGATAAAAGGTTGGTGAAATCAATCGAACAGAGGATAAATGAAAACCCAAATTAAAGACATGGAATTTTATAGAGAAAACAGTTATTTAAGGTCTCAAGCGATAAATGATGGATACCCAATTACCAATGGCTATGGCAAATGGGTATCTTTAAACAATCCAACAGCTTCTCATAAGTAAATGAAAATATTTAATTGGTTCTTATAAATGCTCTTATTCATACAGAAAATTTGGGAAGAATTCGTGATTTATTTTTTCGAATGGCTGTTGGAACAAAGTTGCTGCTAATGACAAAGTGAATGACGGCACGCGTTTTTCGCAGGAACGTGCGGTTTCGTAGTAGTCACACGTCATCACATTGTGCACAGTTCAATAAATTATGACCGGTTCTACTGTAGCCACGTCTCTTTACGTAATGCGTCACACTGTGTATATCATATTTTACTCACGTAATATCGTGAGTAAAACACGTATTTACAAATTCCATTGTAACTACGCCAAAACATAAAAAAACACAAGACTTATATAGGAAATAGGCTTTAGTATTTGACATCATTTCAATCAACAATAAATTGTTCCGGTGACAACTAATACAACATCAACATGTAACAGATGTTCTTTAACACTCTGATTATGTCATATTTTAACACTGATTATGTCGCAGGTATCTTTACCAATAAAAGGATTTGACACAAAAAAGATCATGTTAAGGTTGATGTAGTTCCATTTAACTTCCACTATTAAAATTTTGCACAGTAAGGTTCGTCGGATGGTTTCAGGTTAAGAACACTTCATTGTTAACTAGTCCTAAATAATAGGCATCCCGAACGAATATCCCTCGGTTTCAGATCTGCAATGTGCATACATTGTATAAGTCAGACCTTAAATATACTTTGTAAAATTGAGAGCAAGATGGAAATTTCTTCTAAACTTATGATTATAGACATAGATGAACCAGTACTCCCGAATGAAAATTAATAAACATTTAACTATTTTCGAAATTCATCGATGACAAAACAGCTGGGTTGGCGAGTGGGAAGCAATTATAATGTACTCGCTGTCAAATACTAGCCTCGAGTGATTCAAGATAACGAAAATTCCGAATATAATACACTTTCGCACGAGAAAAGGGATAAAACAAGGAAGACCATAAACCTTGCAAATTCTGCATAGACTGGCTACATACTCCATATAGACTGTCACATCGATGATGAAGATCATAGATTATGAAGTGTAAATATATTGGTAGATCTTGTAAAAATACATACATTTATTTTATACCTATCACACAGCTATAAACTAATAATAATACATTATTTTGATATTTAGGTAGCTTCTGACCTATTAAAAGTACCAGGGGTGACAAGTGTTGGGTATAAATTAGCAAGACTTAGTCTGTTTCTCGATGATTCGATGGCCACGGAAAAAAAGCAGATGACTGAAAATAACTTAAAATTGCTACTAAAGAAGCACAACATTTCTAGATACGAGTTCTATTATGAACAAAAAGAACTTAAGAAATACGCAGAGGTTGGATCCGTGCTTCAAGTTGGAGGACGCAGAGGGGCACTTGGGGGTTTTGCAACACTTGGCCCACAAAAGATACTATGTGTTTTGTTGTCGAGACATGTTTCTTTACAAGGAGATTCTGTGTTAGTTGAAGATCCGCCGAAATCAGAACACTTCAGGAGATTTGCAACATTTATTTCACGAGCTGGCCCTCTTGATATTGCTATAGCCCAGGTGACGAACGGGCCAGAATATTGTCAGAAACAGTTCAAAGATGAATATGGAAAGTGTTTACCCAGTAGTATGTGCTTGTTTGATGACCTTAAGTGGTTATACCGTTTACCTGTTCACATTTCGAGGGCTTCAAACTCAACAGGTTTAGGGATAATTATCATTCCAGAGCTTGCTATGGAAGATGCGCAAGGCATATACTTAAAAATTGAGGATCGGGATCCTAAAGAGAGGTTTGCAAATCCAGGAGACAGCGGTGCAATTATTTGTGCCAACGACATTGAACAAGGATCAAAAGTTCACACCATCGCCATGTTAATAGGATCTTCGAACGATCAAAAGGCGGACACAAATGCACAAGCAAAACGTCAATATGTTGCTTTTAGGCTGATTAAAGGCATTGTGCAGCTCCAGAACGAACTTAACGAAGACGTTGATTTGTATTGATAAGTCCAAAACCTTTCCGAAATAAATTTAGGGTTTAAGCGAAAATGGACAATCCGTTTTTGATGTTTCTTTTCATGTCTGATTTTGATCTCCTAATCATTTCTGACGTTTAACCTCACTCACATCAAATAGCAAATTTTGTCATATTTATATAACGAACAAATATGGTATACACTCAACCAAAGTTCAAATTGGTCATTTTTGTCCGTATATTTTTATTAGAACGTCATTGAATTTACTGTTTATTTATATATCATAGGCCAATAACAGTCTTCAACTTAAGTTTTAATCTTGTAATAATTGACTTCATAACAATTAGGCGAGAGTTATCCTTAATTTTGCTAAAATTGCATTTCTTGTATAAAAAGGTCAAGCAAACGGAACATTGCTTTTAATTTCTTGTTTTGTTTTAAATGGACCCCTCTTTAGTAGGAAAAATTTAAAACCTTCTTAATCAACAGCACATTTGTTTAATAAATTCCTTTCCAAGTATCAAATTTTAAAATTACCTCCCTTTCAATTAAAGACTGTTCTAATTTTGACACTGCTGTGAAAGTAAATGGTATTGGATTCATTGAAGGAAACAATCAATAAACATTAGAGAGACCTTTGATAATTGATTTCAAGACAAAACAGTTCTTTCCACAAGTTCTCTTGGCGTAGGGAAGAAACGAAACAAGCATACATTGTAAACATATACAATTGATGACCAATTAGAACTTTGGTTGAGTGTATTATTATAGTATTCATTCTGTAGGTTCGTATTATTTCTCGTTGGGTATGTAAACAATATCACTCGAGAACGAAGGTCGGGCGTGATGTCGTTTACATACACAACGAGAAATAATACGAACCTACAGAATGCATACAGTCATAATGTTTCTTTAATTATATACCCTTCTCGCTAAAATTTTTTAAAATAAACTAAACAACAAAATTTAGGTCATCAACGTGGTTTACATAATAGCAAAAGTAAAAATAGTATCGCGAAAGTAAATTTATGAATGGCGAAGACAATTTATGATATGAATTGCGTAAAAATATCGTAACGGTTGTAACACTGCGACGGAAATTTCCTATTTTGGAGTTCGTTATGTGCCGTAAATTTACGACGACCTAGTATGACGTAGTACATGACCTCACATAAAACACGAGAAGCTGCAAAATAAGGAATTGGAATGGACATTGTCCAATACGGAATTTCTAATCTGACGAGTTTTATCAATTTTACGGATAAAACATGTATTGTACAAAAATCATTAATGGGTATATAATAAAAATGAAAACTTTTCAGTTTTTTAATTCAACATTTTTGTTTAGTGATGCTATTATATTGTATCTTTCGTTGAATTTGGTATGAGCAAATGTCTGGACATTTGATAAAGCGGCAAGATGTTGTTATTTTTTCACATAAGTCAAGGTTATCTCCGCTTTCCTAAATAATGATGAGATTCATATGTTTAACCCAAAGGTCTAAAACAGATCGGCTGTCCAATTTAGAAGTTTATAGCATTTTAGAAGGAAAAACAAATCTTTAAAGCCCACTTATGCAATGAAATAAGATACAGTTACTTCAATATCTGTATTTTTTAAATAGCTCCCTTTTAATTTAAGAAAGGACAAAATCCCAACGCTTAATTTTCCACATCCTCATTTTTTTCTTTTTCTTTTTTTAAACCGAAATATTCCTGCAGACATTTGCATTCACAGCCAATTTTTAATGCAATATGATTTTTCCATGTACTTTTTGTCAAGTTTTCATTTTGGCTCAGTATATTTCATCTGCACATGTATATATGATTGCAAATGTATATGTCATAAACGTTCACTGTTATAATCAAAGAAACGTGGAAATAAAGAGAATATATAAGAAATTGGACTCCAAACTTCACTTAAAGGAGAACTGCATAAAATGATATTACATGAGCACGTTTTTAACTCATCAAGTGTAAGAGACTTTTTAACGGCTAAAACAAACCCATTTATGAGCATCTGGAATAATTGTATTAAGTTATAAAATGTTAATTAACAGCCTTATGGTTTTCAATATTTATTTTTTAAACAAAATATAACATATTTAGGAAACCTTCAAATCACACATTGATATATTTTATTTAGTATTAATTGAGTTATGCCATATTATAACCTTTCTAATTTAGAAACTGCAAATGAAACAAAGTTCTTAATAATTGTCTGATTTAAAAAAAGCCCTCTTTATAAAAGTGAAATATACATATCAGGTATCGCCACACCCACAAAGCGCAGCCTCCCCAAGCAGCAAAAAAGGTGAGAAAAGGAGAGGCAGCACGTTTGTTATAAGTAATTCAAATAAGACCTCACAAACAATTAACGAAACGGAGTACCTTGGGGTTACCGCCTTGGAACGGTCTGTGGCAAAACTAAATTGCCACTGGGGGTTTAAACCAGGTTTTAGGGTGCACCAACCTCACACTTGCTCCAACAGGTTCTCATATCAACAAACAAGCACAAGTTGTCTTGGAAATAAATTATTTTTTATACTGTATGTTAATGTCTTAAAGGTAAGTTCTTCGTTTCTAGTCTTGCTTTGCCATTGTATACAGATGTAAATAAAATTATCAAGTTGGATATCCTCATGTGAGATAACGCTTAAGTAGTCGTGTTTTTTTCCCTCAGTGACGTTATCCAAGATGGATGTTGATTCAGTATTAAGGTATTGGCCATTTTTACCATTTTAAATAAACAGATTGTTAGCTTTACAAATTTCAATCACCATTCCACAATATTCATTTGTTAAATATGAATATAGTGTGTTCCAAGATCATTGGCAAACCTGAACATACTTCGGTTTTCATTGATACAATCGTTGTGTATAATATGTGAAATAAGAAATTTTCATATAATACAAAGTCATATTTTTTCCTGTCCTTGTGTTAAAATATCCATTGAGTAGTCAATGACTTTTAATGTATCGAACCTTAACTTCAAGGTCAAACACAGGTTCTAACTTTAAAAAATCCGATTCATACTTTTCATATTGCAAGTAAATAGTAAATTCATATCAAAAATATGTCGAAATTCACCACCCAAAGCAAGTAAGTGGTATTTTTATTATTAAATATCTGCATCTTCGCACTTATTTCCCTTTTTTTCATATAATGACCTAATATTTGGTTTAAGCAAAGTTTATCTTTTTTATGATATTTTGTTGCTATGAATTACCCTACCGTTATTGAGGGATCCGAATGTGTAGACAACTATACTATAATTATGTAAGGTCAAGGTTTATTTTTAATTACTACATTCCTGACGGAATTGTGATCTGGTGATGGTCTTTTGTATAACCACAATTAATGTTTACTTCCTGTGGGATGAATGTCTAAGCAAAATGTGTTTGTCTAACTGAATTTAAGATGAAACTGGCAAATATAATGCCACATTAATTGCGGTAAGCTTGCGCAGCTAATTAATTGGGTAATCTTCTGAATGACCCCAGTTTTCCACTTTCTGATAAAAAGTCTATGACAGAAATCAGCCACAATATAACACTAACGCCCGTTTAGCGTACCCCCAGCCCCCACCCCCACACACACACGTGCGAGCGCGTTGAACTCAGAATCAAATAACGCATATATTACTATTTTACATTCAAGGGAACCTGTACACGCATTTAGTTATGGTTGACATACTTGTCTGATGCTGTTGATTCTAAATTATTTTAAAGCTCCACGTTTTTTAAATTTTTTACATAACTTTCTACTATTGAAATCTACTCTTTCGTATGAATTGTTAAAGCCCATTTGGCTAATGCATCGATTATATTCTACAAGTGACATGTATACAGTCGATTAGATTAATCTTGCAGTTGTTTTCTGTGAAAATGAGGAACCGAAAACATCACAGGCGTCTAGGTAGTTTGACACAACCATAACAATACAAAGAACGCAATATGAAAAGTATGAATCGGACTTTTTAAAGTTAGAACCTGTGTTTGACCTTGAAGTTAAGGTTCGATACATTAAAAAGTCATTGAATATTTAATGGATATTTTAACACAAGGACATGAAAAAATATGACTTTGTATTATATGAAAATTTCTTATTTCACATATTATACACAATGATTGTATCTGATTCAATGAAAACCGAAGAATGTTTCAGGTTTTTCAATGATCTTGGAACACACTATATTCAGGATCATATTTAACAAATGAATATTGTGAAATGTTGATTGAAATTTGGATAGCTAACAATCTGTTTATTTAAAATGCAATCGCGTCCAGTGAAGTGAAAATGGTCTAGTGATTAACCCATCTACAGGTGATCATTATTTTGACCAGCTTGGTTGCAAGTCGATGACAGTGGTTGAAGAGTGTGTGAAGGATTATCGGAAAATCTTGTAAAAGAACATTGAAGCTCGATTTGTATCTTTAACCCTACCATCGTGTTCTTGCTGATTTGCCTCGCGGTGCTTTGGTCTCGGTAAGATCAGTGCCATTTTAATTATTAACCTTTTATATGGTTGTGTGCTTATGCATGCAACATTGTTGAGCTGATGGGTGGGTTGGAGTTAATTCACCAAGACGAGTTCTCTAAATTTTAAACCCAAACTAGCCATTATTTCTTAAAATCGACTGTCAGATCATTTGTTGATGTGCTAAACAGAACTGTTACGTAACAATGTCTTAATCATTATATGGGTAAAAAATTATACAATCACAAACATTTTGCTTATGCAAGTGCACAACATCAGAAATTTTACAATATTTTACAGGCGTATCGCTTAACTGTTCAAATTACTATTGACATAGGGCTTTATTTAGATATTTATCATAGCAATACAGTTTAAAAAACTTCAGATGGTGAAAAGGGTTGGTCAGCTCACCAGAAAATACTTAAGAATGAGACGTGAAGTCTTTAAGTTGTTGAAATCAAGAACACAGTAGTAAAAAAATAGCGCGGTGTTTTATTGGAATCCATGGAGAAGTTGCAGAGAATAGCACGGAAACAAATACTACTCTACATGCCTAATGCATATGTTAATAAAAGGTCCATAACTGTGTTAAACCGTCTGACTGGAACAAGACGACGATATGCACATCTCCTCTTGGTATTGATGGTTCCCAGAAAGTTTCATTGAAATCCATCCAGTAGTTGCAGAGAAATTTCACGGAAACAAATACTGCTCTATATGCATAATGCATAAGTTATCAAAGGGCAATAACACTATGTTAAACGGTCAGACCAGTACAAGACGACGATATACGCATCTCCTCTTTGTATTGATAGTTCCCAGAAAGTTTCATTGAAATCCATTCGGTAGTTGCAGAGAAATAGCGCGGAAACGAATACTGATGTCTATGCATAATGCATATGTTAATAAAAGGGCCATAACTCTGTGTTAAACGGTCTGACCGGAAGAAGACGACGACATGCGCATCTCCTCTTGGTATTAATGGTTCCCAGAAAGTTTCGTTGAAATCCATACAATGGTTGCAGAAAAATAGCGCGGAAACGAAATTCGGAAGGACGGACAGATGGACGGACGGACAACGCCAAAACAGTATCCCCCTCCCAATTTCATCGGCGGGGGATAATAAATCAGGGAATGATCCGAGTTTGATTTCTAGCGTAGGCCTACTATAGATCCTTTTTACATTGCTCCGTCGCGGAACGGGTTTTCCGATTTTTATCGAAACGCGATTTCAGAACGAGGCGCCGTATGCCGACTTGCATATTAATAGTGAATGCTATGGGTTTAATTATGTACTCTTGACACAATTTCTTTTAAATTTTAAGTATTTGGACCCAAAAAGTGTTTTGGTGTAAATCTATAATAACACTTGGAGTTTGACAAGAAAAAAATAAATTATTTATTATGCAAAATAATCCCGTTTATTTATTAGATTAGAACATGCGCTCATTTCAGGAACACAAGAAACCAAGTAGAATCTAAATTAATTAAGGCTTATGAATCATACGAATTTCAAAATAATTTGGCTTTTTACCATCTTTTATTTAATATATATGAATTTACTATCGATCGATCCTGATAGGGCGTATCTAGTCAGGCCTTAATAGCAAAATCGATCGTTTTGTTTGTGGCTTAAAATTAAAAGAGAATACAAAAACTGGCGGACTTTAAAAGCCTCAGTCTATTTTTTGTGCTAATGAAGTTTGTCTAACAGTCAAACTCAAGAAATTTAACTTATGAAAGACATATGTTTATTCTACGGCAATAATCGAGTGTGACTGTTTCCATGATTTTTTTTAAATAAAATCGAAAACGCTGCTTTTTCCGTTTCTTTTAAGCCTGTCTCACACAGAACACGGTTGGGCACACGGTTCCAATACGGTATACTCAGTTATACACGGGTTGACTGGTACGAGTATTGAGCTCCAACCCTAACTCGGGATGAGTTTGTACGATTTAGACTCAAATGTAGCACGAGTATGTACGAACAAAGCACGGTTATACTCGGTCAAGCTAGGTTTGTCACGATTTGAACACTATTTGCAAACGATTTCTTACGTTTGTTGTACGGTCTGTTACGGCCTAGTACGATTAAACACGACTGTTACTCAATTAACTGGATATGTACATGGTCTCACCGACTTTTGTTCGAGTTATGCTCGAATTATCACACATTCTTGTATGTTTTGATATAAATTGACTCGTTTTGATGGCTTGGCTACATAATTTTTCGAACTTTCGACAGAGAAGTTATAAAAATGGCAGATGAGAGAATAAGGGAATTAGAAATCATGATAAGACTGATAGACATTGAGATTATTTTGGTCAGAAGGCGTGAGGAGAGACAAGAACAAGCCAACAGAAGGAGAAGAAGAAGGAGGCAAGTCTGGACAAGAGAATGGCTCAACAGAAGGGTCATGTTTGGTCAATATGCATTCTCGCTCGGAGAATCTTCCATTGTGAGGATTCTTTTTGGGACCTTCTTCTTTGGAGGCAGTATGTAGCAAGTACTCTGTTGTTTCAAGGTGGCAGCAAGTAGTTGTGTTTTCTTATGTGTTCGAGTGCTCTATGATCATACACGAGCTTTGTACAGACGTAGAGACCGTGTCTGGTCGTACTTGACCAATGTATAATTCGTACTTGAACCGTATTGGTCGTATGGCGATCGTATGAAACCGTATTGGTCGTATGGCGATCGTATAAAACCGTGTGTACGCTCGTGTGAAGCGTATGGTGATCGTGTGACATTCGATTGTTAATCCGGGTGTTGGATGTAGGACTTGGGATTGGTTTTTATATACGATTTTGACACGGTTGAGCTCACTCGTGGAGTGGACTTCATGTGCGGTTGTATATACGGTCTCGTACGGTCTCCCACGGTCTTGTACGATCGCTAATACGATCATACACGGACACGCACCTGTTCCAGTTTTTTTAAAGTTTTAAAAATCATACACGGCTTTCACGGATACACTCGAATGGCCCGAGAGTAACTCGGATAAGGCCACGGTTGGTTCGGTTGTATGTACGGTTTAAACAGTTTCAAATAAACAGTTTCTCTAGGAAGATCAGCGAGGGCAATATGATTGTTTTCAATTATTTTAAGAGTCGAGTAATTCAGTAAAACTTGTCAAATTTCTCGGCATTGCATTATAATCCAATGTGTAATGACGCGACCCTGCATATTATGCCTCGTTCTGAAATTCGAAGATTATGTGGTAGCGATAAAAACACGTAATACAACGGTATTGGGAAACTTGTCTATTTTATACAAATACATTGTAACAGTAAAACCTCCATCCCTGTTATCAGCATAAAATCGGTTTCGGTGTTACAAAATGGCCTGGCACTGTTGCCGTACAGGTTCGATTCCCAGCGTAGGCTTACAATTTTTTCAGTATCAAACATTACAACCACCAAAATGCTGACAGGAGGGACTATGAAAATAGTTACTGTTCTCATGAAAATCTGCCCAGTTGTTCGGCTTGCTATGAATGTGATCTTAATATTGAGGAGTTTTAATATAAGTATCATTCAGGTGTGTTGGGTAAAGATCGCGTGATCCAGCCATATGCACAAGGGCGGTAACGAGTCTCTGCCGAGTTACCGCCTAAGTGCATATTTCACGAGGGCTGGATCACGCGATCTTAACCCAACATAAGTGAATGATACTTTTTCTTGCATACCGTATTCATTTTGCGCAATTTGGGGTATTTTCTTGTAAATTTTTCTTTGTACTACTTTTTATTGTAGCGGAGTGATATACAAGACATTCCATCGTTCATTCCTAAATGCGTCAGACGTCGTGACGTCATATAAGGCGCGTGACTCATTCTACATGGGGGGTGTAGAATCAAAATTTCCTACACGGGTGAAAACACCGGATGACCTGATCTGGTAGCAAGAAACTAGAGTTCCACTATGTAATATCATAACAGTCAGGGTAAAATAATTCATAATTTGGGACTGATATTTTAACTTACTGAGAAAAAAAGATGGAAAACAATGAATAACTGTAATTATGAGAAAATACAAAATTATGTTGACGAAGTCAGATTTAACTTTATACATTTATAAACAAACAGTAATTTCATTCATATTTTAGCTGTCAAGAAAACCGCCAAGCATAGCTGTTTAATGTGTTTTAAGATATGCATCGTGCGTTTTCTTTAGTTGACAATCGAGAAATAATACTATGTAGTTTAATGAATTTTAATAAGCCTTAAAGTTAAATCATTGTTATTCATTTATTTCATGATCGGTGGATATTCAACTGAACATATTTCATGTAAATGAAACTGTTTACTTGGGAATGTGACTATCTTGTTTAAGTAGTTAAATGATTTTAAAATAATTAACAATATCGGCAAACACTGTTTGATTTAAAAACAAAATAGTGTTATAATTTTAATCTTCGGTGTATCAAATAAAACATTCAAACGTATAAATGGTTGAAATATTTTTAAGGCGTATACGACAAACGGTAACATAAACACTATTATTATTTACGATGCCTAATTTCAAAACGTATCAAATCTTGATTGTAGTTTTGATAATTTTGGTTGAGTTTGGATCATCGTTTCCGGAATTGCCAAATACACGTGAGTATATTTTTTATCTTTTCATATAAATGATTCAGCTTATATATTTTATATGTTTTTAAGAATTGTAGTATGTTTTGAAGCATTAGATGATCGCCTTGTTTAGGAAGTTAGTGAAATCCAATAAAATAATTAAATGATATATTACATACTATGAATTGAACCTTTACTGCAACAACGCCTAGCAATTCAAACTTCAAAAAAGGGTTGCGCGAAAATTGCACCTGTCACTCCACATTACAGTAATTATGTACAAAACAACGGATATGGTGCAAAACTAGCAATATTCTATAAGCTTTCTCAGTTAAACGCCCTTCGCAAGTATAACCGAGGACATAATCATGTTGTCATACATTTGTAATGTTGTCAGTGATAACAAGGAATTAATGTTTTAACTTTATTTATAAGCGAATGTCAGCCTGTGTGTATACAGATCGCTATAATGGTATGATGATATATGTGGTTCCTTTTTATCGCATTTGATGACTTAGCTTCACATGACACTTATAAATGCAGAAAAAAACGGTTTCTTGCAGATTTGTGTTTCACGCATATACAATCTGACATATAATGTTGTCATTAGTTTATTTAACTTGTTTCTAGGTAACAATAATGTCCATGTTTTCCTATTAATCTAAACGAACTGTTTAATAATCAGGCATAATGGGAATGACTTAAGAAATAACGATTTTAGTCTAATTGCAATGGCTTCATGTAAAACGTAGTGTCGACAGGTGACCGAACACATGCCACTTAAATTTTTAAATTTTGTGCTAAGTTTACATTATCGAGCTTGTCTTGCCAAAATGTAACTGTTTGCAACTTGAGCACGTGCATGGTAGTGTACATGTAATGAGACATGTCATGAGAAAAGGTGACTCAATAATGCTGACGTCAATTTTTGAAATGCTTGCATCAATGTCCTTACGTGTTCTCTCGTTATGAAAATTATAGAGATGATAAATAACAAGGTTATAAATGTATGTATAAAAGATATGCAGAGGACATAATAATGTTAGATTCACATGTATGGTATACTCAGGAGAAAAAGCAGAATGACATTATTTGCGATATATTGCGAACGTACTGATAAATACAATTAAAATCTGCAAATTACTGAAAATCAACAAAGTAATAACAAGCGAGCAAATTGTTTTCAGGCTGTTGTTGGATTGTTTAAAGAACGCGTGAAGCCCGGCTTCACACACTTTAAACAACCCAACTGTTCTTCATACCCAAATGAAAGCCATTAAATATCGATTCAATTCTACTCATCGCTTTCTTCAATCGCCACGTACTTATTGGCAGAGCAAGGACCTCGGCGGTAAGGCACGAAGCTTGCCAAACTCTGTACATTATAATGTTCAAATATGGATGCTTACATGACATTGTATGTGTATGAACAAGTTTGGATACCAGCTTGCTTAGTATGTTGATTCGGTATATTCAGTTCATAATTGTGTCTTCTCACAGCAAGAAATACATTAAAAGCTTAATAAATAAATGAGATACGGTTTATTTTAGCTGTGCATAATTAATGAACATCGGTTTTGCCTTCATAATTTATATTTAACTACGGAAAATGCAATTAAATGTCAGTTATGGTCTTCAGTTTTGGTGTAGATATACTAAACTCGTAATTTATTTTTACAAAACTATATTTATGAATATGATTAATTTTGTAAAAGCTTATTAAATGCGTAATCATATATTTTATGAGATATGTTATAACATAGATAATAAATAAGGTTTACTCATGTACTACCCTTAGATTTATGTATCCAACAGGTATAAATGGGATGTTGGTTAACAAGTATAACATGCAATTCATTATGACAGTATTTAACATCCTGTATTTCGACGTTATCTTGCAAATGACATTCAGACGTCCGTGGAAATATCTACATGCACTTTTGTTAAGTTTCACGTTTTATTGCATGTAATCTGCATGGCCGACCTTGGACTTATATCATACTATATTTAATAAATTTAAGACTTTTAATAAGTATTAGCTGATTATATCTTACATGCTCTTGATCAGCCCAATACATTAAGTTAATATGTTGAAGTGAAATGTCTTTGTACATTCTTAATCCTGTTATTTATCAATACCGACTACAATTTAGTAGACATAAATAGGAAAGAAATGGGGATCTAATATGGACCCATGATGCACGCATGTATATGTGTTATGTTTTTGCGGTACTAATCAATTGCTTACTAACGAATTAGTAATAGTTTGTCCACGATGAAAAAGTTTGTTTAAGTTCAAACATATTATTTTTATGCCAAACTTGCGCGAAATTAAATTCAGTGAGTTGGTTGATAGTGGGCGATATTCCCGAGTTGTGTGTTATAGTTGAATAAAGTTTCTTTTCACAATCATGCAGGGGTCATAATAATATCAACGGAAAATGACACGACCTCAATGAAATCATTTTAATATTCCATGAACCATTTCGGACGAAACTTTAAAAACCATAAGAAACGAGCGAAGTATAGTAAATCAACAGGTTATTTACCCATAAAAAAAACTAGAAAAAAAATCTCCGAAAAAAACATTTTTCTACAAGGCTTTACAATTTTGTTTCATATTAGTTCAGTCGAGCAACTATTTATTTCAACCAATGCATAGTAAACAATATTGCTAGGCGGGTTTGAAATAGTCTTTGAACAGTTTTACATTGAAATCCCCAATAAATATTAAGAACACTTCTGGGATTGGACAAAAATGGTCTTAACTTTGGGGATGGTGTTTATTTTGAGGTAGTTATTTATGCAAAGCTGTTAAAATTTGTAAAATCTGCAATGTTACAGTGATCTTTTTATTGGGTGGACTTTTTTCGGGGTGGTATTTTACTGGAGTTTTACTTATACCCCATTCAATCCCTTTTAAGCAAATCTTGATTCTTTCGACATTCGACCCCGTCAACTTTCTAGATACATGTACCCATACTGAAAGTTGACTTTTTTTCTGTTAAGACATATTATAACGTGTTTATTTTGGTTGGGAAAATTCGAGCTTTTACCATAGGGCGAAATACGCGAAATTTATCTCCACTCGAAATATATACAACAGTCGGTAAAAAAATCGTTATTCGTTTATTTATTTTTTATTTTATTAATTTAATTTAAAAGAAACTATCTCTTAAGTTAAAAAGCTACGTTGAACTAATTAACTCTTTTGTTGGATCCACAATTGCATCAGAAATGTACTTTTCTAGGCTTAAAGATATTTAGCGTGTTTAAAAAATGTTCATCCATCTTATATGTAAACGAAACTACTGCATCGTTTGGTGTAAACGGTGAATTGGTTCGATTCTATGTTAGGCAGTCTATATATAAAATCAATATACTCGTACAACGGGATCTCCCTTAGTTTACGTAACAGTTAAATAGGAATTTCGCCATTGGTGTACTTAAAGTGTGTACTTATATTGAATAAAATAGTGTCTAGTTTCGTCTTTTTTGCATTTCTTACAGTACATGCTGTTCCGCTGAATTAGTTTGGGACGGGGTACACAGAACATTAAAATCTCCAATTAGAACTTTGACAATATTCAACGGTTCGCAAAGCTCGCTCGCAATATTAACACTAGTTTGTAACAAATTTTATAGATGCGATTGACTTTATTCACTGTTGATATTCTATTCTCAAATAGAAAGAGTGAAATTGTGCCCTGTAGCGATGATCAATTCCAGTGCCATTTTAATTCATAAATAACCTTGACCTTATGTTTTTTAATTGTTGATTTTTTTTATTTTTAGAACCGATAGAGTCAAATTGCGCCCTCTGTAGCGATGGTCAATTTCACTGTCGAGATTGACACTTTGTATTTAGAAATAATTTTGACATTATATTTAGTCATTGTGGACTTTCTATTTTTAGAACCGATAGAGTCAAATTGCGCCCCCTGTGGAGATGATCAATTCCAGTGTAAAGACTGCCAATGTATCATGAAAACTTTCGTGTGTGACCATCAGAATGACTGCTTCGACAAAAGTGACGAACCAGAAACCTGTAGTATGTATATTGTATTATTTGGTTTATCCAATTCAACATATCTGTATTACTTAGAAGCAGGACAGGTAGCATTTCTTACTGTGAGTGTAAAAAATTACTTATATCATTGGACTTTTTATAGCATTTGATTTCCACGACTGTGGAATATTCAAATTATGTTAATTTCATGGTTCAATGAAAACATAATTATTTTTATTTCACTGGTGAAAAATTATTACATTAAATTTTGATAAAACATTTATTGTAAGTTTGTTATGATAACAGCAACGATCGAAGGCATGGGGAGACCTTTTACAGCCACCACTAGGCACGAAAATGCAACTCTGATTATCAATAGATGAAAAATGAGGAATTTTGAAATCCACCGAAAAAAGTTGTATGACATAGCACCAGATTTTATGCAATTCTTCATATGTTATCTTTCCTACAGTTTAGCTATGCTTATTACCGTAGTAAACTGACTTGATGCATTATCATGTTTATACCACAGCATTATCATGTTTATACCACAGCATTATCATGTTTATACCACAGCATTATCATGTTTATACCACAGCATTATCATGTTTATACCACAGCATTATCATGTTTATACCACAGCATTATCATGTTTATACCACAGCATTATCATGTTTATACCACAGCATTATCATGTTTATACCACAGCATTATCACGTTTATACCACAGCATTATCATGTTTATACCACAGCATTATCATGTTTATACCACAGCATTATTATGTTTATACCACAGCATTATCATGTTTATACCACAGCATTATCATGTTTATACCACACAATTCTAACGCTCCAGAGTCTACCGGCTGTCCAGGTAGAATGAAAAGTTTTGATGTCGTAATGTTGATAAACAATTGTATAACCCATTTTTATAACCCTGCAGACTACAGGTTGTCAACGTGAAGTGTTTCGATGTCGTAATAATATTTTGATTAACAATTGAATACCCGATTTTTTAACCCTTCAGTGTCTACCGGTTGTCAAGGTGAAGAGTTTCGATGTCGTAATGTTGATTATCAATTTTATACCCCAACTTTATAACCCGGCACCAGATTCTACCAGTTGTCATCGTGAAGAGTTTCGACGACGTAATGTTGACTAACAATTTTATACCCCATTTTTATAATCTTGCAAAGTCTACAGGTTGTCAAGGTGGAGAGTTTCGATGTTGTAATGTTTATTAACAATTTTATACCCCATTTTCATAACCCTGCAGAGTTTACCGGTTGTCCAGTTGAAGAGTTTCGATGTCGTAATGTTGATTAACAATTTTATACCCCATTTTTATAACCTTGCAGAGTCTACCGCTTGTCAAGGTGAAGAGTTTCGATGTCGCAATGAGATGTGTATTCCCCATAGCTGGCTCTGTGATGGTTCTAATGACTGCACCGACAATTCAGACGAAATACAGTGCGGTAAGATAATGATTCTAGAAACTGTAAAAACAACTTTGACAACCGCAAAATCATCTTTACCCTCTACCTTCTAAGGCGGTACATGATACACCACCCCACGGGTTTTCATTTCTTTAATTTTCTGTGGTCACGTGTTGTTTTTTCCAGAAATGAGTGTTCACTTGCCCATAATAAAATAAACAGCGTGGTGCTATTTATATTAGTAAATAAATAATTATTTAATAAGGACAAAATGAATCCTGTGAAAATTATCCAAAGTATCATACTTCCATTTAGTCCAGGCGTTCGTTTCAAACCTGCTGAAATTAATGCTTCAAATATGGACATGACATTGTATAATTAGCGAAGTGAAAGATTACTAGTAAAACGGAAAGAAAATGACATGTCCATAATTCTGAATATGTTCTGTGAACGTTTCAGTGAAATAGCGTCTATAGATATTTTAAAATAAATTGTTCGTGAATGAGTATAAGTGTAATTTATATTCGTCCTCCGTGATATCGTCTATTGCTCGTATCTCTTTAGTGCATATACGTATATCGTTTTTTCGTGCGCTAATCGCATTATACTTGTATCCTATATCGTGCGTATCGCATAGGTGCTTGTATCTTACGAAGTATCTTGCAAATAATATTATGTATCCAGCAAGCGATAAGATTCTTAAAACAAGTAAAAAAAATTAAACCCATTATTTTTTATAAACACATAGCTGAAGTTGCGAGGTCATGCAGTAAATCGGAGTATCTGTGCCCAAGTACAAACCAGTGTATGTCCCTTTCAAAACTGTGTGGAGGATATACAACATGTGAATACCACAAAGATATGATGCCGCCTGATTGTGCCACTTATATGAGTAAGTTTTAGAAAAGCTCTTACTAGCGGATTAAAGAGGTTCGGGCGTCGTTTGCACGCCTACCTTTGCCCCACCCCTCACCTCTCTCTTCTCAATATTTTTATACTATTAAGTATTAAGTAATAAGCTATATTAGTCTTTCCAAAGGTTTTCCTTTAGACCATTTAATGCTTAAAGAATGCAAAGAATAACAAACGTTTCTTCGCTCAGTTCAGTCAGAATTTATTTAATCCATGAATAAGTGACAAGAGAGTGTCTACGACCCAGACAAATGCTTGGGTAGGTGTACTTACTGCTTTTTTACTATTTGCATTTGGCATTTTCTGTGATATGCATGATTTATATTCTCAGATCCCCTGTCCAAATAGTATAATGTTCAGTTTCATCCATTGTTGTCCAGATAATTATTATTATTATTATTATTATTATTATTATTATTATTATTTATTATGAGTATTATTATTATTATTATTATTATTATTATTATTATTATTATTATTATTATTATTATTATTATTATTATTATTATTATTATTTTAATTCTGGCATAGTTGGAGACTTTCTTACTCATTGACTTCATAATAAATTGGAGGAAAAAACAAATTTCACATTTCTGTGCTGCTTATTCTCGGAAAAAAAACTTATACTTCATATGGTAACAGTTTTGTATATTTTAATTGTATAAGTTTTAGCTAACCATCAATTACAAAAATCAATCTTGTTTACATTACTCTAAAACTTTTTAATGCATAAACTTTGCAATCCAAGTCATAATAAGTATGGCTTACAGAGAATACCAATGAAATAGCCTAATTAAAAACCAATCTTTTAATGAGCTTCAACCTTCATATGTTCCTATTTCTCTGAGTGCAATCAAAATCTTAAGAAATCGAAACTATCATCTGAATGCTATTTTTTTGTATTTTTTTCAAAATTGTAATCTTTGTTACGCATATGGTATGGAAGAAGAAAGGCATTATAGTGTGGTGATATCATTATAATTCGCACAGGTTTAAATTACTGGTTTTTCGTAGTTAGATAAATACGCGAATTCACACAATGTTATAATAGGTCTTGATTGAAATGTACAATTGCGCAAATTATGCAATTAAGCTTCGGCCCCTCGACAGTAAACGAATAACTGGTATTGAACTTTTACCATCTTAATAAAACAAGAATACATTTAAAAACAATTTTAATAACCTTTTTTGGTGGAAGACACTTGAAATTCGAATTTATTTTAACACAACCACGTAACACCGGACCTGGAATTCGGTTAAATGTTGTTTTTTTCTGATTGATAAATGTAAAAAAACAAGACACAATGCTATAAAAACATATATCACGATTTTATGACAATGAGTGTTAAGCAATAAGATAATCTTATTTTCTTCAGCAGGCGCTGTCTTTGTTTTCCGTCAAATGGAGTTTTCTTGGCTTCTTAATTTTTCCCAAATAATTTTTACTTACATTATATACACCTAACAAATGTTCTAACTACATCAAACATATAATTTTATTTTTTCCATATAGATCTGAAGAACAATTTTCAGACTTGACATGCTTGATACGGCCTAAGATATCTCATTTTTTACTTCGTTTTATGAATTTTAGGACATCTTATCAGGATGGGATAATGCCAAAAGTTACACAATTACAGCTTTTATAAGGTGAATATACCAAACCCTGCAACAACTGCAGATATCCTTTGTCTGAAAGTTAAGCGATTATAGAAGAACTGCAAAGAGTTGTTCAAAATCAATTTAGAAACCAAATGAGGGAGGAAGGGGAGAGGGACAATGGACCATACGGGGAAGAGATACGAGAGATGGAGGATAAGAAAATTCAAGAAGGTGGGGAGAGAGGAAATATAGAGAGAGAGTGGAATTGGGTGGTAGAAGGGACAAGAGGGAGGGATGTGAAGGGAGTCAAAAGAGAAACCAAGGAGAAAAGACCACATTAGGGAGGGGATGGAGGGGCAAAAGGAAAGGTGGGGGAAGGAACAAGATGGAAGGACATGAGAAAGAAGAGGGTATCGGGGAAAAAAGAGTCATGAGGGAAGGAAGGGAAAGATAAGAGAGAGGAAGCGTAAGAAGTGACAAGTGAGGGAAGGAATGACAAGAGTGAGGGAGAGAAAGGAATGGAGGCAAAAGATACAAGCCAGAGAGGGTAAAAATCGGGAAAGAGATGTAAAGGAAAGAATACTCTAATTTTCTTAGGGAAAAGAGGGAGAAGATAGCAGAGAAAGGGAAAGAGAGAGGAAAAGAGGGAAGGAAAGTAGGAGAAAGGAAGGAGGGAAATAAATGGAAAAGTATGGAAAGAAGAAGCGAGGGGAAGAAGGGAAAGAAAGAGGGGAAAGAGGGAAGAGTTGAAAGGGAGGGGGAGGAGGGAGAAGTGAGCAGGAGGAATGGGAAGGGAGAGATAACAGAGAGGAAGGGACAGGGAGAGAGGGAGGGACAGGCAATGAAGGGAGGGAGAAGAGGGAGGGGAAGGATGGGAATAGAGAGGGAGGGGAATAATGGTGGAGAGAGAGAGAGAGAGAGAGAGAGAGAGCGAGAGGAAGGAGGAAAAAGAGAGGAGAGAAAATGCAGCGAGATGAGAGCGATAGGAGGGAGGGAAAAGAGAAGAAGGAGAAATAGAAAAAAGATGACGGAGAAAAAAGAGGAGAATTGAGGAGGGAGAATGAGAAAAAAAAGAGAGGGGAAATAAGAGGGAGAAAAGGCAGGGAAAAGAGAGAGGGTTTGGAATAGATAGGAAAGGAGATTTGGAAGGAGAATAAAAAGATGGTTGGGAATGAGGGAGAAGAGAGAGGGTTAAGATGGAAGTGAAGGAGAACAGAGAGAAGAGGTTGGGTAAAGATGGAAAAGGGAAAAATTCCAAGAGGGAAAGGAAGAAAGGAGATGTTAAGGGTGGCGGTTAACGTGGAAGTGAAAAGAAAAAGCAAGAATGAGATAGAGGGAGAAGTATTGGGCAGACCAGATATTGTAGAACGGAGTAGATGTGAAAATTGACACCAAGTACAGGAAAAAGAAGAAGAACTCGAACATTTTATTAAATGTAAGTTTATAGCAAAATAGACAGGTATTAAAGAGTATGTGAAGGAAAGTGCGCTCAGCCGTGCGACCACATACACGCGCCAAGCCAAAATTGTCCCCCGAAAGGAACTCAAAACTGTTCCCCTAAAGGAACTGCCTTCGCAAAGAAGGACCGTATGAAAAATCATTTGACCTTTAATATCATACCAATTTGTTTGTTAAGCTATATTTCAATTTTACAACTTCTCTTGGTCTCCTCCAAATATTGCAATTTTGTAAATAATATATTGAAAAAAAAACAAATAAAATAAAATGGAACAAACTTCACACTTATTTGGTTCACGTAATATGTTTTGTATTAAAGGTAGGTAATTCAAAGAATGATATTCTTTATCGTAAGTTTTAGTCTGAAACTGCAAAACTCCTTATAATTTCTCCAAAATAAGTGGTACATTCCATCTGGGCTTTGTTGCTTGGATCACTCATTTTTAAGATCATAGAAACATGTTTTTGCCGATTATTTATCTTGAAAAACACATTCCTAATTGACAGTTTATCAAACCAGAAGTTTCACGCTGGCATCAATCATACCATAAAAGATAATTAAGCAATTGTGTGCTATAGTTCGGCCATGGTACATTGGTAGAGCTTCGGACTCTCGTTCCGGCAGCTACGGGTTCGAATCATTTAGCATGATTTTCTTTTAATTTACTCTTTCTTCCATTTATTTATTAGTTGAAATTATTTACGGAAATTTCTCATATGAACAGAATTGGGTAAGGATTAGATGCGAAGTTGTTATAGAGATAAGAAGTGTAAAAACGACAGAAAATCAGTTATTGTTCGCCATCAAAACAAAATGGTTTATGTGCATAGGATGGATGATCCAGAATAACGTAGACTTTTGTTATTGCATATTTATTTGAAAGACGTTCACAATAAATAAAACCTCTAAGAAACCTCCATGTTGTACTTTCAAATCAATACCACTATTGTCCTCTCAAAATTCCATTCCATGATTATCGGCGTATTGTCCCAGTCAAGAATAAGTTTGCCCTAAACAATAAAGCGGCGGTCGAAACTGAACAGTATATGATTTTGGCAATGGATCTGAGACCATAAATCCTACGTATCACGAAGAACTCGAAAGGAAACCATACTGTAGCACCTGTACGATAGTGGAATATATGTATTCGACGGTACTAAACATGTCAAATTCTTTTTCTTTTCAAACAGTTATTTTAGTTATTTATTTTTTGTTGTACTAAAATTTATTTTACAAATCACTGATCGATTGTCTATGTAACCTCAGTTCTATAAATTAATGATTGATTTTCTAGGTAACTTAAGTTCTATATATTACTTATTGATTGTCTAGGTAACTTCAGTTCTATGAATTACTGATTGATTGTCTTGGTAACTTCAGTTCTATAAATTACTGATTGATTTTCTAGATAACTTCAGTTCTATAAATTACTGATTGATTGTCTAGGTCACTTCAGTTCTATAAATTACTGATTGATTGTCTAGGTCACTTCAGTTCTATAAATTACTGACTGATTGTCTTGGTAACTTCAGTTCTTTAAAGTACTGATTGATTGTCTTTGTAACTTCAGTTCTATAAATTACTGATTGATTGTCTTTGTTACTTCAGTTTTTTTAAATTACTGATTGATTGTCTTGGTAACTTCAGTTCTATAAATTACTGATTGATTGTCTTGGTAACTTCAGTTCTATAAATTACTGATTGATTGTCTTGGTCACTTCAGTTCTATAAATTACTGATTGATTGTCTAGGTCACTTCAGTTCTATAAATTACTGATTGATTGTCTAGGTAACTTCAGTTCTATAAGTTACTGATTGATTGTCTAGGTAACTTCAGTTCTATAAATTACTGATTGATTGTCTAGGTAACTTCAGTTCTATAAATTACTGATTGATTGTCTTGGTAACTTCAGTTCTATAAATTACTGATTGATTGTCTAGGTAACTTCAGTTCTATAAGTTACTGATTGATTGTCTAGGTAATTTCAGTTCTATAAATTACTGATTGATTGTCTTGGTAACTTAAGTTCTTTAAATTACTGATTTATTGTCTTGGTAACTTCAGTTCTATAAATTACTGATTGATTTTCTAGGTCACTTCAGTTCTATAAATAACTGATTGATTGTCTAGGTCACTTCAGTTCTATAAATTACTGATTGATTGTCTTGGTAACTTAAGTTCTTTAAATTACTGATTTATTGTCTTGGTAACTTCAGTTCTATAAATTACTGATTGATTTTCTAGGTCACTTCAGTTCTATAAATAACTGATTGATTGTCTAGGTCACTTCAGTTCTATAAATTACTGATTGATTGTCTTGGTAACTTCAGTTCTTTAAAGTACTGATTGATTGTCTAGGTAACTTGAGTTCTATAAATTACTAATTGATTGTCTAAGTAACTTCAGTTCTATAAATTACTGATTGATTGTCTAGGTCACTTCAGTTCTATAAATTACTGATTGATTGTCTTGGTAACTTCAGTTCTTTAAAGTACTGATTGATTGTCTAGGTAACTTGAGTTCTATAAATTACTAATTGATTGTCTAAGTAACTTCAGTTCTATAAATTACTGATTGATTGTCTTGGTAACTTCAGTTCTATAAATTACTGATTGATTGTCTAGGTAACTTCATTTCTATAAATTACTGATTGATTGTCTAGGTAACTTCAGTTCTTGTGGTACGACTGGTCATTGCCTTAGGGGTCCGGAGTACCTGTGTTCGCTGCAAGGTGATAGTGGTGTCGGTGTAGCCGTGGTGTGCACGTGTCGTAAAGGTTACAAGGTCAACGAAGAGGATACAAGCAGATGCATAGGTATGAGTGTAATAATGGTGTAGATACACTTATATCATGTATATTTGTGCGTTAAAATTTTGTGGTTTTCGGTTAAAATGGAATGTTCGTGGGTTCTTTGATTGTTGGTTTTTAATTTGCTGAAATAAGTTTTAAATAGATTCTAACATTCGTTGTGGTTTAAATTTCGCGAGTTAATCTGCACGCGAAATCCACGAAAACTGGTATCCCACGAATATTAATGAATTCACAGTATTTAGATTATTGTGTCTGGTCGGCAGTGATCGTCAGACGTTTGACCATAAACTATTGAAATGAAAACCATACCAAAACAAATAACACGAACGCGTTGATTAAAAAATCAACATAATTATAATATTGTAATTGTTTAACATAAACTGTAACTTACAGTAACACCTTATATGAGCTGGTAACATGGGGACAGAGTTTAACAATTAATTGCAACAGTATCGCATGCAAGATTTCCAGAAAAGGAGTTCATTTTGGGAAGTCTAAGTACAGTTTCTTGATAATTTCCAACTTTCTGGCCATAAAAAGGCAGCACCAATGAACATTTTTTTATCCGTTCCCTTACCATCAGTTAATGACAACCATTGACTATAGTAAGTTAAAGATATGAGATATTGCAGCATATACAAAGCATTTCTATAGGATATGTTTTACCAGCGTTAATATTCTTAATATTTTAGATTACAACGAGTGTGAAGAATACGGAAGGTGTGATCAAAAGTGTGTTAACACACCAGGGGGATATCACTGTCTCTGTGGAGAGGGTTACCGTCTCACCAACCAGCGCACCTGTACAGCTATCACAAGTACATGTATACAGATATATTAGCAACATACATTTATTTGTGCAAAGTTTTAATGAAGTGCATTTTCCGTTGGTATATGCATTTACTTATAATCTGATAAATATTCAGTCGCAATTGCGCTTTTATCGATAAAATAAAAAATAATCAAAATCTCTGATCTAAATACATTTAAAAAAAAACTTAGAACAAATAAATGGTGTTAACAAATGCATATTTATTTTACACTTTATTTTACATACGTTAAGAAATGTTAAAACAGTAAAGAACAAGTTAAAGCTAGATCTACAACTTCCCACAAACTCTATTAACATCCAAACGCAAAAACTAAACTGTAAACGACCCTTAACAAAATGGAAAATTGTTCATTAGGGTTGATTTGTTGACATTTATTTGTTGAACTTATATTATTAAACTGCTATCACGGACCGTATTGAAAGTTCCGTTTCATTTCAACTAATATATATAATTATATTATTTGATCTATTACAGTTTTATCTTCTAAAAATAAAACAAAACAAAATATGTTGCATAGAAATAACCTTAGAGATAAAGATAATTTGTAAACATTGATGATGAAAACATAATAATTTTACTATGTTTATACACGCGTGCGGTTGAAAAATCAGAAGGGCCTCATAATAAGATTCCTTGGTTTGACAGCTAGAAGTATTGCTATAAGTACAGTCGCGCATAAAAAGCATGTACCTTTCCCTTTAAATTGTAATATTTTCACGCATAAATACTCTCTTTTATTTAGCAAAATTATGAAATAACGTCTGTTTTGAATTGCTGCACGTTGACGACAAAGCGAATGACGGCACGCTTTTTCGCAGCCACTCGTAGCAAAACGTGCGTGCTCGTCTACATCACAATCAATACATTGTGCACAGTTCAATGAATGTTGAGATTTTTTACTGCAGCTAGGCCTCTTCAAGTTAAACATGTACATAACACTGCGTACAATCAGTAAGTATGATAAAAATGTAATGATTCGTTTGATAAATAAGACTTCATCGTAGAGGACGAAGTTGCACCATAAGTATATGTATGACTTAAATTGTATGTAACTCAGACGCCAATTACTTGTATATGTAACTATTGCTACTTCAACAACTTTTGGACAGCTACTACTACAACTCCAACTTTTGGACTCCCACTACAGCAACTTTTGGACTGCTACTACAACAACTTTTGGAATGCTACTACAACAACTTTTGGACTGCCACTACAACAACTTTTGAACTGCTACTTCAACAACTTTTGGACTGCTACTTCAACAACTTTTGGACTCCTACTACAACAACATTTGGACTGCTACAACAACTTTTGGACTGCTACTACAACAACTTTTGGACTGCTACTACAACAACTTTTGGACTGCTATTACAACAACTTTTGGACTGCTACTACAACAACTTTTGGACTGCCACTGCAACAACTTTTGGACTGCTACTTCAACAACTTTTGGACTGCAACTACAACAACTTTTGAACTGCTACTTCAACAACTTTTGGACTGCCACTACAACAACTTTTGGACTGCTACTTCAACAACTTTTGAACTGCTACTACAACAACTTTTGAACTGCTACTACAAATTCTTTTGGACTGCTACTACAACGACTTTTAGACTGCTACTACGACAACTTTTGGACTGCTACTACAACAACTTTTGGACTGCTACTTCAACAACTTTTGAACTGTTTCTACAACAACTTTTTGACTGCTACTACAACAATTTTTTCAACTGCTACTACAACAACTTTTGGAATGCTACCACAACAACTTTACGACTGCTACTATAACAACGTTTGGACTGCTACTACGACAACTTTTGGACTGCTAATACAACAACTTTTGAACTGCTACTATGACAACTTTTGGACTGCTACTACAACAACTTTTGGACTGCTACTACAACAACATTTGGACTGCTACTGTAACAACTTTTGGACTGCTATTACAACAACGTTTGGACTGCTACTTCAACAACTTTTGGACTGATACTACAACGACTTTTGGTATTGCTACTGCAACAACTTTTATTCCCAAAGCTGTCGTTATTTTAGATGAAGAACCCTGGCTTTACATTGCTACAGAATATAACATAACTAAGATGACACTGAACGGGTTACACCAGAGTCTGGTCGCTTCTGGGGCCATCAGGGACTTTGATATACATGTCGCCACGGATACCGTGTTTTACATAGATGAAAACGAAAACAAGGTATGTAAGTCTTTTTTTTCGTTGACAACAGAAACTTAGATATTAACACACGTTCTTAGAAAAGAAGAAATATACACAAATGTTAACGGAATATTATTTAGAAACAATCTGTTTATTTTATGCTCGTCCGTGCAAAGAAAACCATGAAAATCATCGAAACGAATGATGTTTATAAATAATTCAGCGACTGTATGAATTATATAAATATTTGTGACTGTGTGCTAAATCGTGTATCTGTCTCTGTGTTGTTTTGGAAATTGTTAAAGGCATGTTGTTTACCGATTTTCGATGAATTTAAAACATGAAGCTACAGTCTCATTAGGTATATAATGTTCGTCCACAAACAAAATCCGTTTACATAAGTTTACATAAACACATTTAAGCTAGGTGGCTAGAATTCACCACTTATTAGGAGATAACTTTGCATCAAAGACTCTGTAACACCGAGTCCGCCATTTTCCTACTGTAATGTTTATCGGCTGATACCCATATTACCGTAAATTGGGATATTTTGGCTAATAATTGGCCTAATTTGCCACCCTAATGAAAAGGCCAAAATTAAACACACCAAAATATATCACAGGTGAAAATTAAGTCCAGGTAGTGCAAACATAACCAATTTTTTTCGCACTTCGCCGCCGTTGATCGCTTTTTATCGCTTATAAAAACAACTCGATAAATATCATGATTTTAAATTTCAATTAGTGAATTTAAGTTTGTTGGATTATTGTTTGTTGCAATAAATATTGTGAAAATGTGAGATTGGTTTAAGTGTCTTAAAATATCACATCGTAATTTGCATTACAGTCATATAATTTTAATGCATTTTAATTAATATTTCTTAATGTGAAGTTTTATTTTGTATTTAAAATAATAATATGAATAATTTTGCAGTCTTTTGTTGCTTTCTCCTATATGTTTCGTTTATAAATATGTCTAAGATAAATGCCGATCAATCTGATAAATTAGCGGAGATGACATGACAAAATAACGTATGTGTTTAGTTTTCGCCACACAATGATAAATGGCCAAAATTAAACTGGCCAAAATAAAACACAGGCACTTTGGGCAAAATGGCCAAAATTTGACGTCGCCAAAATATCCCAATTTACGGTACCATATTGAGTATGCCTTCTGTGATCAAACTGATTTATCTGTTTCTCTCTTATTTAAAACGCATTAGTCTGTATTGGATAGGTTTACCAAACAAACTCTGGCGGCGAAAATGTCACGGAAATAGTTCTGCACAGCGTTCCTAAGCCTTGCGGCTTGGCTTATGATTGGGTCGGCAAGAATCTCTACATTGTGGATTGTCTCGCCAAGAGAATCGCGCTGTATAACACCGAGAGAAAACTTCAGAAAAATATTATAAACGATGGAATACAGAACTGTAAGGCCATTGCCGTGGATTCTAATACAGGGTAAATAAATTGATTATGTATACAGGACATACATGTAGGTATTCTGAAGTGTTACCAGGAACACTACTTATTCTCCTATCCATTGTATGTTTTAGCAATTATGAACATAAACCAGTATATCTGGGTTTTTAACTTCCTAAGCTAATTCTTAGTAATCATGCTTGTTTCTTAAAAGTTTGGTTTACCGCTTCAAAATTGATTTGAAATTCTAAAGATATATTAACTAATTCATGTTTACACTGTTTGTAATTAAAGGTATTTGTATTAAATTTTGATGTATGACTTTTTTATTCGATACCAAAACGCATTTAATTTAAATAAATAAGTCTAGGATTTTGTGAGGTTTTTAATAAAAAGTTTTTTTCTTTTTTCTAATATTTCAAGGTTTATATGCGTTTCCTTCATTTTAATTCCGTCTCTTCGAAGTGCGGCATCACATCCAATGTATTCCAACGACATATTAGATATGTGTGGTCATGTCAAAACGGATGTTTTTTTTCATTATCGATACATCGATTGAGGCCAGTTAAATTATCAATTCAACGATGAAGGTCCGCTAAATTATCGATACTTCGATTAAGCCCAGTTTATTAATACATCGATGAAAGACAAAATTATCAATACGCCGATGATGGCCAAAAATATAAAAAGTTCGATGAATTCAAATTAGTATGAAGACTGTAATCAATTTTATGAGTAGATGAAAAGTGAATTCTGAAAGCAATCGTCGAATACGTGATTAATAATGTAAAATAATGAATGCTGGGAATAATTTAACATGTATGCCTGTTATGGCCAGTCATGGAATTCCTATTACTGCCCATGCCGCTTCTCAGCAACTTCATAAAGTACACAGACGGCTTATACTAGTGTCTCCGTCTCATTCTGCAAGGACTCTTTTTCCAACACAACTTGTGATGTGCTTTGTGGTCCGTCTATCTTGAAAATCGCCTGAAATCTTCAGAGTCTGTTGTTTTACACCTTTTCATCATTTAACTTTTTTTTCAATGAACCGCATTTATACAATACCTGTCAAGCCAGGTTATGTTTGCTTTGCCTTTTAAATTCTTCCGTTAAACTGACTGGTGATTTATGCAGGTTCATGTTTTATTCGGATTTTGGGAGGAAACCCCGACTTCTGCCACGTATTGTAAGAGCCTTCATGGACGGGAGCTCTGTTGTTGACCTTAAGATGGGCAAGATTTTATCTCCAACAAGCATCAGCTTAGACATAGCTGCCAGGTAAGTGAACACAGCAAACACTTATCATGAAACAAGTTTTATTTAGGTTAGTTTATCTAATGCAGTCAAAAGTCAAGATAATCATGGGTCTTCATATATTCAATTCGTTTTCCCCGCGAGATTATTTCGATTGATGATGAACTTTATAGTTTATAGATGGGTGGTTTCAATATCCTAGTAAATACAGATTCTGTTATTGTTCAGTCACCCCAAGGACATACTTCCTGCTGTAAAATTTTGCCTTTGGCGTTGTCTGTGATATGCAGTATTTATATTCTCAGATCCTCAGTCAAAATATAATTTTGTAAAGTTCCGCCCATTGTTGTCTCTTTTAGGGCAAACCCATTTTTTATCTGAGAACCATAAGCCGCCGAACATCGAATAGTTCACCGCCATGTGCATACCATCGTTTGGGATGGATCAAAATTGTACATTTTTGTTGGTGTAAATATTGAGTTGGGCTCAACCCGGAGAGAGGCGGCGTAGGCAGTAATATGCAACTCCATTATTGTCCATGAACAGGCTCAATCAAACCGAGCCTGCAATATTTTCATATTTGTCGTATTCGGTGGCTTTCAAGTTACGTTTTCATCTATTTGGATTTTTACCAGCTTGTCTGTTATAAGTGAAATAAATAAAACAAGTCCAATACCGTCGTTACTTGATGATGTTTTGTCAATTCAAGAAATAGATGATATTTGTTTTTCCCAGTGAAAGAAGGAAGTATATTTTGCCTAGTGAGCTCCGGAAATCGTATGTTCACGAGTCAATTATATTTCAAACTTTCACTTGCCTGCAGGCACGTTCAAATGTTAGTTGATGCTATATAACAGACTATTTCAAAACGCCATCATATATCTCCTTCAAAATATTTCGATAAGAATTAAGAATATTGACTAATCTTAGTCAATATAAATGTAAATATTGTATTCAGGAAAACGTATAAAACTTGGAGTTCTTTTGGGCTTCACAAACTCAGCTAAAACCTTCGGGCTTCACACATTCGGCTAAAAGCTTTGGGCTTCACACACTCGGCTAAAACATTCTTGCTTCACAAACTCGGCTAAAACCTTCGTGCTTCACTCACTCGGCTAAAACCTTCGGGCTCCACACACTCGGCTAAAACATTCTTGCTTCACACACTCGGCTAAAACATTCTTGCATCACTCACTCGGCTAAAACCTTCGTGCTTCACACACTCGGCTAAAACCTTCGTGCTTCACACACTCGGCTAAAACCTTCGTGCTTCACACACTCGGCTTAAACTTTCGGGCTTCACACACTCCGCTAAAATCTTCGGGCTTCACACACTCGGCTTAAACCTTCGGGCTTTACACGCTCGGCAAAAACCTTCGGGCTTCACACACCCGGCTATAATCTTCGTGCTTCACACACTCGGCTAAAACATTCGTGCTTCACACACTCGGCTAAAACCTTCGTGCTTCACACACTCGACTAAAACATTCGTGCTTCACACACTCGGCTAAAACCTCCGGGCTTCACACACTCGGCTAAAATCTTCGGGCTTCACACACTCGGCTTAAAACTTTGGGGTTCACACATTCGGCTAAAACCTTTGTGCTTCACACACTCGGCTAAAATCTTCATGCTTCACACACTCGGCAAAAACCTTCGGGCTTCACACACTCGGCTAAAACCTTCGGGCTTCACACACTCGGCTAAAACCTTTGGGCTTCACACACTCGGCTAAAATCTTCGGGCTTCACACACTCGGCTAAAACCTTCGGGCTTCACAAAATCGGCTAAAACCTTCGGGCTTCACACACTCGGCTAAAACCTTCGGGTTTCACACACTCGGCTAAAACCTTTGGGCTTCACACACTCTGCTAAAACTTTTGGGCTTCACACACTCGGCTAAAACCTTCGTGCTTCACACACTCGGCTAAAAACTTCGTGATTCACACACTCGGCTAAAACCTTTGGGCTTCACAAACTCGGCTAAAACCTTCGGGCTTCACACAATCGATTAAAATGTTATAACCAATTAGTGCTTAAACCTTCTTGAGCACCTCTATGTTCGAATTCTATCCTTAAATATACTTAAAGATGCTGCGTTTCTAATTTCTTTATTCCTTGTTTAAAGAAGCCGCATTTCTAATTTCTTTAAGTATCTATCGTACTGGTATACCACGATTAAATGTGTTCATAGTTTAACATGATTTTTTCCATTAAAGGCGAATTTACTGGACGGACTCAAAACTCGATGTGATTGAAACAGCAACGTATGATGGTCTTTACAGGTGATGTACAAATATATTCACATCTGTTCTTGATATGAAAGAGAGTTATGGATATATACCATTCATGAACCACAATTATTTTTGATGTATTCATTTTTCAGTTTGAAAGTGTCTTGTTGATATGTTTAAACAATATACGATACACTTCCGAAGAATCCTATTAAAATAGTAAATTCACTATTAACTGTACGGTTTCAACTATACGTACGTATCTTGCACGAGCTTGAGGTGAAGATGGAAAGAGTTGAACCGGTGTAAAACGAGGCTCTGTCGATTTCCCGTCGAAACAGGTTCATCTTACTATAGATGAAAGAATTTGTTATCATAATCTTTTGTCTTAACAGTCTGGTAAACAGTATGCTCCACAAACTACTATCGTGTTTATCATCAAAAATGTGCTTTCCGGCCAGTGGATTGTAAAATTAACAATAATTAGAGCGTCCTGTTTACAAACGTTAGACCAACAGCGTCTAGTCGAAAATTTGGATTTTTGCAACAAAAATGAGCATACATGTGCAAGGTGAACTGTAAACTGGCGATCCACGAGTGTTAAGTGATTTGTCAGATGATTAGACATTTTATCATTAAAAATGTTTCTCTACAGGTTGCGTGTAACACTTTGTTGGTTTAGGTCAAAGTTTTGGTACCTCGCCTAAATGCATACACACATTGTAGCTCTTTAATTGTTAAAACATGTTGGTGAAAACATTTTTACACGACTTACAATTCCTCCAAACAATTTCAGAACAAGAGTACTCGCAGGCAGTCTCAAAATACCGGGACCGATTAGTCTCGCGGTGTTCGAGAATCAGATTTATTGGGCTGACGTCACCAAAATGGCGGTGCTGAACGTCGGAAAATTCGATCCGATTGGTCAAGTAGAGCAAATATGGCGGACAAAAACCGAAGTTAGGTCAATAAGAATTGGTCATAGCGTACTTCAAACATATTTGGGCAGAGGTTTGTTTAACATTTATCTTAACCCTTTACTCTACGGATACGCCTTTTACATCATAGGCGAGCTGTGTAGATTTAAATGAGCTAACAGATCCGTGCAGTCAGATCTGCATCTGTACCGTTCGCTTCTTCCTGAATATCTAAATGAACAAACGGTGTAGGTCCTGATCAGACTGCATGGATGGACCATGGAGTAGTGTTAAAGCTAGTTATAAACTTGTGTTTTTTGTAAACCCTGACGAGTTATATATTTTTACTTAAAAGAAATAGGAAAACAACTAAATATCTCTTATCAACCAATAGGGCAGAGTCGTTTTGATTCAATAAGTTTTGGAAAAATAAGATTAAGCTGTTTGAATTTAAAAACAAAATTATCATCAGTCATTTAATACAAACTAATCAAAAGCGTCGGTGAAAATATCTAAGAACATTTTTCGCAAGTTACTACTATGGAATCGATAAAATTCCATCAGTTGGTAGTTCAGTTCTATATTTGTTGTTCACTCTCTTGGGATGGATCGCGGACTGTTGTCGTCAATCCTTGGAATGACGTCATGAAATTGAGCAGACGACATTGCTTATTATGCAGTTTGCGGTAAAAATAACATTAAATTATAAAAGTGTGAAATAAAATGACGTTTTAATTATAAATAAATAAATAATAATAATTGTTGGTATTTTCCAGATATAGAAGCAACTAAAATGTCAGTAACTATCACCAAAGCCGGATATGGACGCACCCCATATTTTTCAATATTTTGCAGGCAGTGATCCGTGTAGAAACTCTGTGTGTGAACAGTTGTGTGTCCTTACACATGTGACAGATAACGATGGACTAGGATACAGATGTATGTGTGAAGCTGGCTACAGACTCAGTCCAAACAGAATTTCTTGCCAAAGTAAGACCATTATGTTGCCATCATTTTATTTGGTTTCATTTTGAAGAATCCGTTAAAAATGTGTTTATTAAGAGAAATAAGTGTACATGAATTATTTTTGCTTTTCGAAATACAGATGTTTACGCTTTGATTATTCAGTTAGAGGTTACATGTACACGTTTGCATTTATCTTAAAATAGTGCTATAACGTTTCGTTTACGCATTCTGATCAATGAGTACAATGATTTTAAAAGATCCAGTCGAAGAGTTACATGTTATAGTTTAAGCATTACTCTCCAAAACTTTATTATGGAAGCATCGCTCCTTATGGGCGTCTGGTTGCGAAGATAAATAAATTTAAACACATTGAATATCGCAAATTTTAGTTGATCATACCGCATGCGTAAATCATATGGCATGTATATCGTAAATTTGCTGGCGCGATATCAGTCTTTCTCTTTTAAAATTATAAAATAAATAGCGCGGTTTCGCACAACCTAAGTCCTCGATATGTAATTATAAAATTGTAATATACTTTCAGATACTTGACGAGCAGTATAACAAAACCATTTGTAATGTAATAATGCCATTATTTATTCCTTGTTTGTCATAATAAATCGTAGCTTAAGTGTGATTGGTCACTATTAACATGATTAGAGAAGATCCATTATCCGAGTAATTTCCGGAACGGACTTTTAGAAACCTTCTACATACAAATGGAATCATCATGTAAAGTGTCCGATTGATGGCCAAACTATTTTGTGGGACAAATTCTCTGCAATCTGATAATTCATACAATTTTAAATTTCCCTATATTTAGGCGTCGAAGAATTCATCATTTTTGCTACCAAGCACTCGGTGCGAGCGATCCCGCTAGATGGCACCACTACACACGCCGAAGACGCAATGAGACCGGTCGCAGGACTGACCAATACTAGGTATTAACCCTTTCCTCAATAAATACACCTTTATACGCATGTGCGACCAGTGTAAATCCAGTTCAGCCAGCTCATCCATGCCGTCTGATCAGGATCTGCACTGGTCGCATTTTGGTCAGAAATAACCTAACGAATCAAAAGGCGAACAGTTTAGATCCTGATCAGACGGCATGGATGTGCCGGCTGATCTGGATTTAAACTTTTCGCCCATGCAATAAAGGTGTATCTATGGAGGAAAGGGTTAAGTTATAAAAAATAAAATGTCAATACCATAACACGTATTAAAAATCCTAGACTCAAAAATTGAACTGCATGTATGCACGCTTGTCTGCAATGATTATTCAGTGAACGCATTCTCACGGTGTGACGGTTGAATGTTTTTGTTGTTGGTGATATCATGGTTGTTGTTTAAAGATTTTAACAGTTATGCATATTTCTCCCTGATCGTGTACTATATGTTTAAATTAGTGATCTACGATCTAACAACCAGCTCAACCAAAGTTTAAAATATTTATTGTAATAGCCATTGCTTCCTCCTCATGATTTGCATACAATACCTTAATGGTTGACAAATGATCTTCGAACCAGCTCAACCACTTTTTAATGATTTTGTGATAGTCGGCCTTCGATTTAATTAGTAATTTATCGCACATCTACATGTACCATAACGATCTACGATGTTAAAGTCATCCGATTATATGTGTATATATTTGTTTATACTTGCTTTTTCAAACGCAGTTATTGTTGTGAAGCTACAGAGCGGCTGTTGACCTCGGGTTGTTTGGTTTTGGTTTTCAGACGAGGTTACAGTTTTTTAGCCTTCGGGCTTCATATGATCTATCTGTTTTCTATCAATGTGGACTCATGTTTAAGGCGAGGTAACAGATGTGTAGATGTCGAGCGACAGTTGACCTCGCAGATTATTGTGTGGTCTTTTTTCAGGCGGGAAAACAGTTTTGTTACCGTAGGGCGACAATTGACCTCTCACATTGTTTTGTGGTATTTTTTTCAGGCGGGAAACAGTTTTGTTTCCGTAGGGCGACAATTGACCTCTCATATTGTTTTGTGGTATTTTTTCAGGCGGGAAACAGTTTTGTTTCCGTAGGGCGACAATTGACCTCTCATATTGTTTTGTGGTATTTTTTTCAGGCGGGAAACAGTTTAAAATTTGTTTCCGTAGGGCGACAATTGACCTCTCATATCGTTTGTGGTATTTTTTCAGGCTGGAAAACAGTTTTGTTGCCGTAGGGTGACAGTTGACCTTTCAAACTCTTTTGTGGTCTTTTTTTCAGGCGGGGAAACAGTTTTGTTGCCGTAGATTACGATGCTTCAAGAAAAGAGCTTTACTTTTCTGACATTTACAACAGAGCCATTTTCAAGACGCCGATTGGAAATACTGGTAACTGTTTGCAAAACTGATTAGATTTAAACAAATACTGTCTCGTGAAATAATACTTAGTCTAAGAATAATATGAAACTTCTATTCCAGAAATAGACACATTGAGAACTCGTCACGTTTACATACAGCAAAAAAGTAAAGAGGAAAGATGGCAAATTAATAAAAAAAAGATCATTCAAAGTTAAAGAAAATACAAAAAAAACTGAGGGGTTATTGCGCAGATAATAAGGGAAAGATCAGTTTTAAAGACGGGATAGGTATTTATTATATACCCATTAATGATTTTAGCATAGTGCAGCGTTAATAAGTAAAATTGATACAAATCGTCAGATTAATAATTCCGAACGCACATTGTCCAATTTTCCTATTCTGTATTTTTGCAGCTTCCGGTAGTTTCTACTTTTCAAAATGGCCGATTTCAAACGGCGATATTTTCAAAAATTTAGATTTGTTGACTCCAATGACACTCTTTCTTTAAAAATAATCAACGATTTCACGGCCTTTACAAATGAAAATAAAATGAAATCGTCAAAAGTGTGAAAGAAAGTTAAATTAATAGATAGTCATTGGGGATATAAATGGAACAAGCAAAAGACTAGACTGTTTTAGGAGCGAAGAAGTGTACGTTCAACTATCCCAATTTAAATATCCATTTGCAACAATCCTTCCTATTTTCTGTTTAAAGCCTGACCCTATTATTTGATGTAAACAAAGCTCGTTGTTGTGGTATAAGAATGAAACACTTTCAAATCCTAGTCGTTACATATCGAATAGCACGATAAACACTTCCAGCATCTTCGGATCTTGTCCAAATTTTGCTGTTATTGTTTTTAGTCCTTCAAAGATTTGAAAGTTTATTTATTCTTTATCGGTCAGAATCGATCACGGCGCTTGAAAATGTAAACATTTGTTCGATGACGTAGAGATTCATGGTTTATTATGGCGTTGCTTACATCACATTTCACTATTTATTATTGATTTAGTGCTCATTTAATTGGTAGTGAAATAAGGGTATATAATAAAAGGAACATTGTACCAGTATGCAATCTGTAGGTTTGTATTATTTCTCGTTGCGTATGTAAACCACATCACGCTCGACCTTCGGTCTCACCTGATGTTGTTGACATACCCAACTCGAATAATACAAACCTACAGATTGCATACTAGTATAATATTCCATATGTAACACCGCATAGCAGCATCGCCACACAGACGTTAATTTATTTTGTTAACGCGGTGATTTGCAACACATTAACAATGAGACCACGTTTATGCGGCATCGTGCAACGCATAAAGCAGAAAATGCTTTTATAGGAGGTAACTGTGCCTTTGTCTTGAATGTCGTGATGTTTCCGTGACAGTGTCCCATTCGTGTCCTTTGTCGTTTCAGTCACACGCAGCGTTCTGTTAAGGCAGAAAGAAAAATGCCTTCATTTCATCAAATTACGAGTAGTTTTGCAAATAGTAGGTGCTTGTATTGGTCATTGGTGCAGACACGTCTGTTGTAACTTATTTGTAATCGTATTTACGTAATAACTGTTGATTTTAATTTATTTTGTTTTGCTCCAGGCTGAATTAAGATCAATTTGCCTATAAAAAACGTTTAACAATTGTCCACGTGTTTTAATCAAGACTCCCAGACAATAAGCTGGACAAAATTAAGTTCTCAACAGCAATGAAATAAACACTCGCGTCTGGCAAACTAAATTTCCATTGTGTGAAACTGATCTATTCATTTTAATACGAAGTCAAGACAACTTGTGATACGATGGCGAATTTCTAAACACTAGATACATAGGGGTTTGCAAACATGCTCTGTAAGAGTGTTAAGGCACACATTTTAAGGGCTTACCACACCTTCCCATCCACCTTCATCGATAAAAAAGAAAATTATCAAAATCTCAACAATGGCAAAATGCCGTTCAATGAAACTTTGCACAAATGTATGTTATAAATGTATCTTTATTTTGCATGTGGAAAGACACGTTAGAACAGTAAAGAAAAATAGCGAGATCAAAAAGTTCCCTCAATTTCTATTTACGTTAATTCACAAAAACTAAACAACACAAAACATCTTTATAAATGCCCACATAAGAAATATGCTACTGACAACAATTTATTATGTCTTCGTGACTTACATATGTACACTTTACGAGATATTAGTTAAAGTGTGTTTGGTCTTCAATTTCCTGGTCGCTTCCTGGTCGCGTAAATGGATGACAATCACTGATTTCTCTGTGAGTAGTTGAAAGTTTTTTTACAAAGTACCGGTACACAACATTTTCTTGTCAGTATCGTTGCACTCAAGGCACTTTGCTTAGAAATTGCGTTATTTAATAATTAGTCTTAGAAAATGCATTTATTTAAAATTAGACACCATAATTCGGAATGCTATTTCGCATATATTGTGATAAGCACACAACTCTAAAGATACAAGCTGATTATACAGGTAATAGCGTTTGCATCCATTCACAATACTGACGATATAATTATGCAAATGCTGAACAATATTTCCAGCTACATGTATTATAATATTTTTATGAAAATGATTACAGAAATGAAAGTTAATTTAAAAAAAGGAAATACTCCCCATGATGTCTAATTTCGGTTTCAATGGAAAATCATTTTGCTATTTTTTTTAAATTCAATTTTAATACAGATTGCCAGCATGATAAATCTAAAGAAAAGTTAAAAGTGTTCTGACCCTAAATTTACTTAAATGCTCAAGCTATATGAAAGAATGCTTTGTTTACATAGCACAGCCACACATATTAAAGTCACACACACCTTATGTATCAGAACTGTGAAAATGCCGCGTGAAAGGTCTATTAAAAACTATAATTATACCGATTCTTATTAAAACTTATCTACAACATCTTACGGCCATTTGTCATATAAAGGTTTTTTAAAAAATACAGCAAAATTGTTAGCTCTTGAAACCGAAAAGCGGATCTAAAGGAACTCTTTCTCGATTTTCTTAAAACACGATACATATTTAAAATTTGACGAATCACCTCACCATAAAAAGAGGTAGATTAGCTGGTACCCGATAAAGTATATTGTCCTTGAATTTCAGAGTTTTCTGCGGATGGGTTGTTACAGTATGTGCTTAGAAATTAGACTATTATAACGACTAAAATCTTTGATAGAAAAAATAAATCAACATGTAAAAATCGCATATCAGCCTGAAGGGGAAACTTGTTAAAGGCTGTCTTACTTTTTCGTCGCGTCACGAAAAACTTTAATGTACTAAGAAATTGAATCCAAGACAGATGATTTCTTGCAAGACACATTTTACCGTTTAGTTGGTCAAATTTTGAAAATGTTTAAGCAGATGACAGTCTGAAAGTTTGAAGGAAGCTGGGTATATATTTTTAAGGATAACAACACTGGAGTGTTTTCCTTATTTTGACTGTGATTGTTTAAATTTCCGTCATTTGTAAAACTTAAAATATGAATGGCTTCATATTTTATCAATTAGTTGTAGATGGTAGTATGTAATTACCGAAGTGATAACTTTCTATTGTATTTAATCGGCAGGATAAATACTTTTCAGACATACAACATGTACTGGCTAACGACATTAGATCTGTGGAGGGTATCAGTTTGGACTGGATCTCCAGAAATTTATATTTTACTGACTTCTTTGCCAAGACCGTCTCCGTCATACGGTTGGATCCTCCTGGGCAAAGACGTGTACTGTTAACTGGTTTAGGGAGTCCAAGATCAGTGGTTGTTCATCCTGCTAGGGGGTAGGTATAATTTTAACCAGGTTTTCTTTGGAAAGCCCCAGGTTATTATATTGGCCCATTGCTATGTGAAGGGGCTTGTCAACATTTTCACTTTTCTTCACTGCAATAGTTTCATATTTGTCGTGTTCAGTGACTTTTAAACTTCCATATTAATCTATTTTAATTGGTTGGATGTTTCTAATTACAGTATCTGGAAATAATATCTTATTTGCCAATTATTTCCTATTTTAGGTACGTGTTCTTTGCTGATTGGCTAAAAGATGCAAACAACTTTCCTTTCATTGGTCGTTGCCATGGTGATGGAAGTCACATGACCAAGATTCACAGATATGAGCTTGGCTGGCCTAATGGCATGTGTGTAGATTATGACCATGATAGAGTTTACTGGGTTGATGCCTACTTTGACAGGTAAATCAATGAATATCGGTTATAATTTTAGCGACAAACGAACCAATACGATGCATCTTCGTGTATGTTCGGACAATGCTTTTACGATTCGCCAATGACGGAAACTTCATATTTACCAACTTCGGGTAATGCAATATTATACTATATAATATACATATCGAACTTTTCAAATCTCAGAATATTGTAAATTATGAAATATTAACAAACACACATTTAAAGACATTTACCTTACTTTATGTTTCTTTTCGATAATACTAAATTAATGTGCCTTGACGCATTTTTGGGTCATTCACTTTTAGACTAAAGAAAGACTTTCCAGGCATCCGCTTACTTACGTAAGTGTATGGAAGCTGATTGGAACTGCCTTTAAATTAGCACTATATGCACCATGGGCTGACTTGTGAGCTAAACAACCAGGACCAAGGTTTACAAAACTGAATAGGAGACCAGACTAGACATCTATTCTCTCTATTAAAGTATCAATTGGATCAGTTTTGAAAAAAATATCTGAAATTGAAGACTGACCTAAAGTCTCGCGTTTATTACGTCCTAATACATTGAGGTATTGCTTAATTTTGCGGGGTCGAATTTTCGTAAATTCGCGCTGTGTTAAATTCTAGCAATTTTCTATTAAGACAAATTATTGCACGTTGCAAAATAATAAATTGGGTTTAACATGTTTAAATTCGCGCATTTACCATCGCGAAATTTAAATCCGCGCGAAATATGACACACTGCAGGCCAGTCTCCAGTCTATGACAGTTAATTAGTTTTATCGCATAATGGTCTCCATTACAGTTTATGTTATGCACCGAACAAAGAAAATTACAGAATACTGAAACGGCAGATTTTTGTCATTTTTTTCTATAAACGAAAATAGGATTCATTTAGTGTTCATATGAGAAATTGTAAATGTATGTTTAGGTTGCAGCACACGGATTTAGACGGGAACGACCTACAAACAGTACAGGGTATAAAGATTGTTCATCCTTTTGGAGTGGCTGTATTCAGAGGTACTTTGTACTTGTTATTAATACTCATTTATAAAGAAATCTATTGGCCAAGTCTAAGTTGCTCGACAATAACAATTAGTTTTGCACATTTTGTAAGTATTTCTTCAAGCAGTTTACCGAATCGGTATAGTTTCATCCGAACAAGGATCAGTGACGAATACATGTTCTTGCATATTAATAATAATTTTCCTAGTTTATTAATTTTTAGTTCCGAACTTACTAAAATTTTAATACAGAAGTGTAAATAATTATTTCTCATTTATAACACGTCATAGCGCGCAACTCGCATTACAACGTGGGTGTAAGTTGACTTTTTCCAGCACATGTGAAAACACAGTAAAACTAATCCGGCATGCAATAATGGAATTTTCTAAATTATTCCAGATAACATTTATCTGACGGATTGGAAGTTACAGACTATAACGAGGATCAGCATGCCGTCAAGAGCGGAAACAGTACTTCTTAAGGGAGTGGAGCTTCTTCGTAGTCTGAGGATATACTCCAAGGATCTGCAGAAAGTAGCAGGTACTTTAATAATATATTAGTTAACACTTTTAATAAGCTTCCACAAAGGCGAAACAATGAATACCTTGAATACGTTTACCATGTTACTGCCCCTACAAGGCTCATATACGTGTATTCGCTAAGAAACACTCTCTGTTCAGATGGAATAGTACTTGATAGATATGTATGTCAGTAAATTCTTACTGGTTTTGATATCTCGGTTGCTATAAGAAAGAAAGACTCAGTTCTGGAATTAAACTGATGAATAAGATTGCAAATTAAATCAGTTAGCACATTATCACACTGGCCCTCATTGGCGATAATGGTGAAGCTTATAATTTCAGTATTTATCACTGTCCTGTTAAACCTGTTTTATTTACAAAAGCAAACTCTATTAACTTTAAAGCCAACCTAAAGTCAAAATGTTTCTTGTGAAATTTATAATAATTAGTTTGTTGGGTGACCGCTCTTATCGGTTTTAGATTGGTTTAAGATTTTGAGCCCAAGGATTTTAGTGTATTGGTGTGAGCCTCGGTATCGGCGGATAACAAAACACTAGCCTAAGTAATATAATATGATCAAGATAATAAGTTTTCGAAAAATTTACAGTCAAAAAATTTATTTAAATTTAATGTTTTTATGGTAAGACATTTTACAGTTTTGATTCCGCCAAGTTCCCTTGATATATTGACACCGGAAAAATGTTAATTCGCAAATATTTGTCAATTAAGATCGTGCTTGATCACAAAATGTCACGTGACTGTCTATTTATCAAAAACTGTTGTACAATGAAATAAATCGGTAAGTTATTATGCATATTGACAGCAACAATAATTGGGTCCGCATTGTCCGTTAGACCACGTGCACGAGAAATACCGGTACATCATCAGTCCTGGTTTACCTTCGTCCGTGTACACGTTGGGCTGCAGTACGTTGTGGGGAGGGTATACGTGTAGCTCGTCAAAGCAAGTGTAACTGAAAAAGACAACAACAAAGAAAGGCTTATTTTGATTAAAACAATAAACAATAATAATAATAATAAAAAATAATAATAATAACTATTTATAGAAGGTAACTCATTAAAATTACGACCATATATAAATAACTAAAATTTAAATCCTATTTTTCAATGAGTCTTTCAAAATAACAATACAACTTATTATAAAATTACATTCAACTTTTTACAGCCACGAAATTTATTGCAATGCCATATGAAAGAATTTAACGCTATGGAGAAACTGGAGGTTGAAGATTGTCAAGCAGTGTCTAGCAATCTGAGAACTGACTTGACTTTACGAGGGTTTCGAGTTTAACCCTTTCGTCCATATATACGTATTTTACGCCATGTGCGACCAGTGAGATCCAGATCAGCCGGCACATCCATGCCGTCTGATCAGAATCTGCACTGGTCGCATTTTGTCAAAAATAACCTAATGAATCAAAAAGCGAACTGTTTAGATCCTGATTAGACGGCAAGGATGTGCCGGCTGATCTGGATCTAAACTGTTCGCCCACGCAATAAAGGTGTATCGATGAAGGAAAGTGTTAAGAAGAAAAAAAAACACATTGAAGGAAGTTGTAAGTCTGGCATATCATGTATTTTTTCAAGAGAGTATGTATAAATGCTGACAATTATAATCAAACAAAGGATAGTCAACAGTTACCCAGCATTGGAACAAATTGTAGCACACTGAGGCGCATTTCCCTTATCACAGTTCCTTCTTAACGCCAGCACGTGAGAGGGTGACGTCACCGCAGCCGTACACGCACTTTGTGCAAGCTCGTCGAAGAAGTTATACACCATGCCATATGTAGTGTTCGTGTTTTGACCGCTTAGGCAGCCTTAAACATAAATATAATTGCTTTTTAAGAGTTACAACAAAATCTTTAGGTCTCGTGTCATGTAACTTTAATTTCTGTAACTGTATGTCCCTTTGTAGGCTACCATGAACATTATATATCCCTGTCATGTCACAGTAGCTGTCGGAGATCAGTCACATACCTAATAGAAGACCAATATGAAATAAAATATATTTATACGGGATGTTAACTGATACAATTCTGCTGACAAATGACACTAAGATGATTTCATACGTAATCGTAAACTGGTTTTTGCAATACATTTTGTGCTTTCAACATTAAATCAATATAAAGCTATTAAGTGACAATGAATCCGCTTACAGTTCATAGTCTTATGCATTCACTGTTAATCACTTTAAAAGTTATTAAAATCCAGTTTTCGCAGTCGCGTTTCAGGAGTGCTTTAAATAAGTACACGAGTTCTTAAAGAGTAGTTCGCATTTTGATATTCTAAATTTTGTAGAAATTACCGTATAATTCCACGGCATTACAGGCTCTCTTGTCGGTTTCTGTTTTGTCACCAGTGCACTGAATGACTTGTATATCCCCCTCCTGGTTCAAGCATGTGCGCGTGCGCGTTCTGGTTTGCTCGCTCGCTCCATAACCTTGGTTACACTGTCCTGTACATTGTGACCATCCACTCCATGCCGACCACTTACTCCAGTGTATCTCTGTATTAATATTATTGAGAAAGTAATATATACATTTAATTTTAAAACTTTAATATATCCAATTTTGTTGTCGGTTGTGTCATCAATCATCGTTCATTATAAGTATCTTGCATGAGTGTGAGGTGAAGATGGAAAAATCTGTCACCGAGGGGGAACTGTTTTGCGGGAACGAGGCTCTGCCGAGTTCCCGCCAAAACAGTTCACCCGAGGAGACAGATTTTTCTATCTTTACCGAATGTCCCATGCAAGATACTTTTTCTTGCATACCGTTTACTGTTAAGATAACATTAGTGTACGCGTATACAAACTCTATTTTGTTACCTGACGCTGAAATATTGACGTTAACGCAAACCTTATTTTCTAAATGACGTCACCAACTTGAATAAATTACGTCAGATACTTGAAGACGTGACGTCACTCGTGTAGCACGCGAACGTTATTTTTTCCCTAGGGAAAAGATAAGATTATCTTTCCCCGGTAAAACACGCGGAAATACTTATCCGGTATGCAAGAATATTACACCAAGTCCAGTCATATAAAATAATATTCATATATAATCTAATGATTTCCATAATACCTACATCACTTTTAATAAGTCAGTACTAATCAGTTACTTATGTCACATAATGGCGATCACTATTTCAGGGTTATCCTAGCAAACTTTATAGATGGTTTTAACGAATAGTTCAGTCGGTATAGTGGTCGATGTTGTGTTGCTAGGCGCTGCCGCCGTATGGGTTTTATTCCCGGTGTGGGTTCATATTCAGTGCTGAGGTCATAATTAACATATTGCAAAGGTTTAATTATTCAAACTTCAAACTTGCTAAAACAAATCTTGTCAACATTGATTTTAGGTGTACCCAGCCCTTATTCAATGAAGCACATCATTGTACTGTTAGCAATTATATTTAATATATTTTACAAAAAAATTATTCAACTCATGTCTTGAGCATTGTTGAGAACTTAAATCCCGCAAAAGAAAGATCAATCTTAAATAACAACCAATATTACAATGCTGTAAATATATAGTAAAAACGTTTAACTTAGTTTTCTCACCACAAAAGTCAGAGGTACACCCTTCTACTGCCTTTAATTCGTTTCTAAGAAGTACAAACTCAGCTTCCAGCTTAAGCAGTCTTTCTTCCTAAAAATAAAATAAGGCATGTATTTGTTTTATGACGTCTTTGACGTATAAAATACAAGTCAGTTCCCGTGCCTAAACTAATACTAATACGTTTACAAAAATATATTTACGCTTCAACTTCGTCCTCTACGATGAAGTCTTATTCATCTAACGAATCATAATTTCTTATGGTAAACAATGTGACGTAATAATTTGAAAGTCGTGGCTAAAGTAGAACCGTTCACAATTTATTGGACGTTGCACAATGTTGTGACGTGTGACGTCGCCGAGCACGCACGTTTTGCCACGAGTTGCTGTGAAAAAGCGTGCCGTCATTCACTTTGTCGTCAATGTTGCTGTTCCAACAGCCATTCGAAAAAGCCGGGCTTCACACACTTTAAACAACCCAACTGTTTTCCATACCCAAATGAAAACCATCAAATATCGATTCAATCCTTGAGTAAAATGCAATGGACCTGCTGGTTTATTTGAGAAAATACTTTAAATTAAGCAGTTTATTTCCTAGACAAAAATGACATTTGGTTTCAGTTTAGTTAGTTACTGAATTGACTGGTGTTTTAATATGCGTTCTCGTGGTTCCATCGGTTAGCATCTGTTTTCATTCGTCTATCGATCTGCCTACGAAATCTTCGAAAATTAGTAACCCCTCGAAAATGGATGATTTTACAGTACTCACCAGGCTTTGATTACTTCCATCTAATACAAGAAATCCACCTGAATTCGGATTCATCAGAAACAGTAGAGCAACACAGATGAAAATCCTAACCTTATCCATAACTTAAAAGAAGTTGTTACATGTAATAGTCTAGGTTTCGATACATATCTCATATGACTATCTCTTTATCTTTTTAAATATTTTGGTTGACGGCAACGTCGTTCGGACGATAATTTACCTTATATTTGTGAGACATGGCGTTTGTATTTTGTATATGTCAGGTATGTTACAACCCGTTTTGTAATAAATAAGAGAATTGTAATAATTATAACAATTTTAATTTTTATTACAAAACGGGTTGTAAGGTATCAACCACTTTTGTAATAACGAGAATTGTAATAAAATGTCAAACTTAGTTATTTTTTTATTTTTTGCCAAATAAAGTTTCTATCCGTACATGTAGAATAACTGTTTCTTTGGACAGAAATTAGCGCGTCCTTTATGATTGAATTGTCCTTGATCATTTAGAGACCGTCAAGTATTGATTAAAACTCAAATTATATATGAATGAACTTAAGTTTTAGATTTTATTACATTTTCAAATTTTATTACAAAACGGGTTGTAAGGTGTCAACCACTTTTGTAATAACGAGAATTGTAATAAAATGTGAAACTATGTTTGTATTGCCATTTTATTACAATTCTCGTTATTACAAAAGTGGTTGATGCCTTTCAATCAGTTTTGTAATAAACTTTCAAAATGTAATAACATGTTCGTTCATATATAGGCTGAGTTTTAATCAACATCTGACGTTTCAAATGATCAAGGACAATTCAGTATGTGCTCAGTTTTGTAATAAACTTTCAAAATGTAATAACATGTTTGTTCATATATAGGCTGAGTTTTAATCAACATCTGACGTTTCAAATGATCAAGGACAATTCAGTATGTGCTCATTTCTGTCTAAAAAACAGTTATTAAAAAATAGAGATTTCTTATGGCAATAAAAACATAATTTCTTATTTTATTACAATTCTCGTTATTACAAAAGTGGTTGATACCTTACAACCCGTTTTGTAATAAAAACGAGAATAGTTATAATTATTACAATTCTCGTTTTCACAAAAGTGGTTGATACCTTACAACCCGTTTTGTAATAAAAACGAAAATAGTTATAATTATTACAATTCTCGTTTTTATTAAAAACACGGGTTGTAACACAGGTAGTACAAGTTTCTAATTTGACTTTAGTAAACAGAACCATTACATTTGACTTTAGTAAACAAACCAACAATTTGACTTTAGTTAACAAAACAACTAATTTGACTTTAGTAAACAAAAGCAAAAGTTCGAAAACATCATCCCATACTCGTAATTTATATTATTACACCTCACGTGATTAGTTTCCTATATAGCGTAATGTGACGTCACAGGGTGATAATCGCTACTGTCACATATGCGACATCATCATGTCACCCTCGCGTGGATCTAAAAATAAATATCTTGGAAATCCGATTACAAATTAACTTCTACGCATGCGTTTTTCTCTTCTTTAAACATTGAACTCAAAATGTAATGTTAAGCAATTAATTTGGTCATAGTCAAGATCTCTAAAAAAACATATGTTCGGTGTAATAAAATAAATATCACATCCCATTGGGGGAAACAGTACGAAATGTTAACCCTTGAGAAGGTAATGTCAACCTCGGCTAACGCCTCGGTTGACATTACTTCTCTCGGGTTAACATTTCGTACTGTTTCCCCCAATGGGATGTGATATTTATATATTGTTGGTATTTATAACGTAGCATTTCGATAATGTGGCAATGAACGATAGTGGTTCATGTATTAATAAAATCAAAACAAGACGACGTCTGGGCTCGAATCGGGGAAAAACACACACAAAAAACGTTGTTTTACATAACCAAGGAAATAACTCTCGCACGACCAACAACATTGTCTGAAACCATTGGGGTTGTGTGTTATTTTTTAAAAAACAACTCGATTTGTAAGCTATGCATCATATTTGTACTGACGTGGTCTACTTAACAATTTTCATTTAATAATTGCTTCGCACATAATTGTTTTTATTAGTTCCTAATCTACTAGTTAACTGTTTATTTTCTTTCGCATGGATTTATTTCAACTTTTTTCCTTGCAGTTCATTGTGCAAAAACACGACATTTTCAAAATTAAACCTTATTTATTGCGTATTTGAAATATCATAAAATGTGCAATCTGGTAGCACCGAAAAACGACAATAAATGTAAGAATTGTAGTTGATTTTTTGTGTAGAGGAATAGTCAAAGCAAATGAAATCGTTCCATATTGTGACACCTAAGGGTATGAACAGCAACAGTAGTTAGGGCCGCATCCGCCATCCCCATGCGAGCACGAAAAGTATCGGAACATCATGAGGCCCGGCTTGCCTTCATCCGTGTATACATTGGGGTTTAGAACGTTGTGTGGTGGGTACACGTGAAGTTCATCAAAGCACGCGTAACTGAAAACAGATAACTCGTGTTAGAACAAAATGCTGTAGTCATATGCGGCTTTTTAGAGTGTCTATTGGAAGAGATTTTTCAAAAATTGTGTATGCGCTAACATGTATTATCGTAAAGAATAAAATATTGTAGTTTTCCGTTTGGCACCATTTTTGTGGGTTTTAATTTCGTGGAACTCAATTATCAACAATGTTTATGTTTTATATTTCATTTCGTGGTGGTTTTAAACTGATGTGTCGATCTGCCTACGGAATCCACGAAAATAAGTTACCAACGAATTTAATTAGTTTACAGTAAATGTGTTTTAAGCATGTTATTAGCTGATTAGGTAGAGCTGTTTTGAGTGTAACCTGATATTTCTCCAGTTTTCTTGGGTTATTTTTAGGAAATTAAGCTGTATACAACACGGTGAGTTTAGTTCATCAACTCACTACAGGACTACAAGTAATTGAGCATGTGAAAATAAAGACCAATTTAAATTTCGTAAAATGTGATCAAGTTTAAGTTTACTTGGATTTCGCGCAGATGGTCGAACATTGTGGGGCGGTGCCTGTATTACAGTTTCTACGCAGTGCCAGCACGTGTGAGGGAGACTTCACAGCAGCCGTACACGCACTTTGAGCGAGCTCGTCGAAGAAGTTATACACCATGCCATATGTACTGTTCGTGTTTTGACCGCTAAGGCAGCCTAAAATGAGATACTTTGCATTGCAACAGTTTTTTATGTTCCAGTCCCCTTTACAGGGTTACATTAATAATCATATCAGTCATACATAAAGTGTACTGTACAAGTCGGAGAACCATTTCACACAGAACTCACAGGAAAGCTACCTGGGCCCAAGATCACAAAAACCTAAGATTTGAGACCAGTCTCAAATCTCAAGTAACCAATTGGCTGAAATGGAAACCAGTCGCCATTTATGCCAATCAGATGTTGAGATTTGAAACTGGTCTCCAGATTTAATTTTACGATCTCGAGCACTGGATTACATGAATCTCCCCATGCTGTTCAACATTATATTATTCATAAAAGTTAACATAGAATAGTATACACATATTTATTGAAAAGCAAAGGGGAAATAGCTGTTGCTCTCCGGTTTGAATTGATTATTTTACCGAAGATTTTCGTTTAACCATTTCACTCCGAATACGAAAACGGGGTTTGAACTGAGGACTTTCTGGTGACAGCTGGCAAGATGATTGTAATTATAAGTAATCAAACACTTTTATTATCATTAAACGTTCCGCGTTTTTGAAATCGGAACGAAAATAATGAATCCTCTTAAGTTCATGATTTCATAGTCTAATGCAGTCTTTGTTTTCCCATTATAAACGCTCACTTGAATAAAACAGTTCACATTGTATCACACTAATTGTGTAGCAATTTGGCGGGCAACTAAGGCGTGTTAGGTAAACTTGAAATATGAGCGCATCTCTTATCGAAATGGCAAAAGTAAAGATTGCCAGTATTCTAAATTTTGTATAAATTACCGTATAATTCCACGGCATTACAGGCTCTCTTGTCGGTTTCTGTTTTGTCACCAGTGCACTGAATGACCTGTATATCCCCCTCCTGGTTCAAGCATGTGCGCGTGCGCGTTCGTGTTTGCTCGCTCGCTCCGTAACCTTGGTTACACTGTCCTGTACATTGTGACCATCCACTCCATGCCGACCACTTGCTCCAATGTATCTCTATGTTAATGTTTGTGGAAAGTATGAAACTGTTCGGTTGCTTACTTTATATATAAAACAAAATGTAATGTTTTCAGAAATTAAAGACTCTATTAAAACCTCTTTCCAGTCCTATAAAAATCTGGAATTAAGTTGATAATCGGTCAATACATAAGCTCAGAATTGACAGTCTGATTTTTTATGAAATTTAGTATTTTTTTGCTTCAATATGCAAAATTGCCTCGTTTTTATTTCAAAATCATATGAAATCGAAATAAGAAAAAATACTTAGTAAAACCCAAATAATGCCCTGTTATAAGTGATTTGTATACCTTTCGGTAAAAAAATATTAAATCTGCATCCCATTTTGTATGATTGGTCGTCAATATTTTTGTGCATATTTATTCATTGACTTTTAACCAATTGGCCTCAATTGAGCATTTATTCAGAAACATGGTAAATATTTAAATTTTATGTATTTCTTAATGATTATCCGATTTCATAAATTCTTGTAGTTTGGTACATGTAATAAGTTCATTGATTTCCGATACATTTATGTGTATCTAACAATTAACGTTTTAAGTAAGAAGTATTTCTTTATTAAGCCGCGTTGCCGTTTAAATAAAGAGCATAACATGTATATTGCTTCAGACTGAAAAGAACTTTTTTCAAATTACTTTTAATATCTAATTGATGTAATAAAACCAAACATCATATCTCTGCAATAAATTGTGATCTATTTGTTACTATCTTTTAAACAAAAACTCGTTTTTGAGTTTTTATACAGACTAACGGTTTGTATGACTTTGAAGTCCACTAAATTAAGTTGAAGTTTTAACAGTAATTGATCTGTGTATTTAAATAAACGGCCATCAGCGTCAACATTCTTACCACAAAAGTCAGCGGTACACCCTTCCACTGTCTTTAATTCATTTCTAAGAAGCACAAACTCCGCCTCCAGCTTAAGCAGCCTGTCTTCCTGAAAGTATATTGTGCTCTATTTGTTATGGTGGCTGTCAATATTGCGATTTACTTGAACATGTTTGTTGCCGGTAGCTATGAACATATTATCATCAAAGGAGAGACACATGTGCTCTAACGTTTTTAACATCATTATTATCAAAATGATTATAACATTAGTATTATCAAAATAATTATAACATTATTATCATCAAAATGATTATAACATTAGTATTATCAAAATAATTATAACATTATTATCATCAAAATGATTATAACATTAGTATTATCAAAATAATTATAACATTATTATCATCAAAATGATTATAACATTAGTATTATCAAAATAATTATAACATTATTATTATCAAAATGATTATAACATTAGTATTATCAAAATAATTATAACATTACTATTATCAAAATGATTATAACATTAGTATTATCAAAATAATTATAACATTATAATTATCAAAATAATTATATAACGGTACAAGCCGGATTTGAAAACCACTTAGAGTTTTACCAAATGCTCAATGTTGCTCGAGGTATTTAAACTTTACTGTAATACATTTTTGGTACTCAGTTACTTTACAGATAAAGGTAACATTCTGTGTTTAAGAGAAAGTAAATTGAACTTAACTGTTCAGTTATACTATTACCGCATTATCGGTAAAATGACGTTTTCTAAAATGTCTACTTAAATTCACGGTCTTCAATTTTCTTAAATAACTGTCATATACAATTCAATAATTCGTTGGAGTTTTCAAATTTATGAATCCACTTTATCCACGAAATACAGAAATATTAGTTCACAAAGAATATTATTCTCCCTAAGAATATAAATGTTAGTTCCCTAAAAGTATTTATGTTGGTTTCCTAAGAATATCAATATTAGTTCCCTAAGAATATTAACGTTAGTTCCCTAAGAATTTTAATGTTAGTTTCCCAACGATATTTATGTTAGTTCCCTAAGAATATTGACGTTCGTTCCCTAAGAGTTTTAATGTTAGTTTCCCAACGATATTTATGTTAGTTCCCCAAAAATATTAACTTTTTTGTAGTTCCCCAAGAATATCAATTTTATTTCTCTAAGAATATTAATGTTATTTCCCTAAGAATATAAATGTTAGTTCCCTAAAAGTATTTTTGTTGGTTTCCTAAGAATATCAATATTTGTTCCCTAAGAATATTAACGTTCGTTCCCTAAGAGTTTTAATGTTAGTTTCCCAACGATATTTATGTTAGTTCCCGAAAAATATTAATTTTTGTAGTTCCCCAAGAATATCAATTTTATTTCTCTAAGAATATTAATGTTATTTCCCTAAGAATATTAATGTTATTTCCCTAAGAATATTAATGTTATTTCTCTAAGAATAATAATGTTATTTCCCTAAGAATATTAATGTTATTTCCCTAAGAATATTAATGTTATTTCCCTAAGAATATTAATGTTATTTCCCTTAGAATATTAATGTTATTTCCCTAAGAATATTAATGTTATTTCCCTAAGAATATTAATGTTAGTTCCCTAAGAATTTTAATGTTAGTTTCCCAACGATATTTATGCTAGTTCCCTAAAAATATTAATTGTTGTATTTCCCCAAGAACATCAATTTTATTTCTCTAAGAATATTAATGTTATTTCCCTAAGAATATTAATGTTATTTCCCTAAGAATATTAATGTTATTTCCCTAAGAATATTAATGTGTACAAAGTACTCACCAGACTCTGATTACTCCCGTCCAGAAGAAGTCCTTCATTCGGATTTATGTGAAATAACACAGCAAAAATGATTGAAATCGAAAACTTATCCATGCCGTCAATCAGAAAAAATATTCAAATTGATATAATAAGAAAATATTCAAATTGATTATTGATAGAATAGGATAAATGTTAAATTTTATCAGAAATCAATTCATATCTCACATGACAACCTCTTTATCTTTTGAATTCTTCGGTTGATCGCCACGTCGTCCAATCGGTAATTTATCTTTTATAAGTAAAACCTGGGTTAAAATATTCTTATATTTAAACCCAGGTAAAACATGTCGACTTCATATTGTAAATTTCGTCTTACTGATTCTAATTTTGTTTAGGAAAGAAACGAAAATAATTGTCGAAGTTATCGTATTACACTCGAAAAAATTGAATATTCATGGGCAATAAAATGGGAAACCGCGATCCGTCTCCAATTAGTTCTTCTAAAAACTGTCTACACTTTACGACTTCTCAATTAACATTGAACCCCCAAAAATTAGTTGTGAAACTCAGACTATCGACAGTGTTTCAGGGGTAACATTTTACGACCCTCGCAAGATGCAAACGACAATTGTCCCCTAAAATTGAATTTAAAACCGCTGAAAGTGTTACACGGAGTGTTAACCCCTGTTCACACACAGACGCCGCTTCTACTACGATCAAAGCGTGGCCAAAAACGTGGCCGATCGTGACAAATTGCAGGACAAGCATAGTGGAGTCTACATAAGCGCAGTATGATCGCGTAAGGTTCTTCATAATCGGAGAGCACCACGCTCTCGCCACGCTTATTTTAAACAAGCTCAAAACAAGCATGGAGTCATCGTGGCCAACAAGAATCGGGGTAGTCGGAAAAAGAGCGTAGTAGAAGCACACAAGCAAAGCGGAAGCATCGAGAACTTTTTCATATCGTGGCTTAATAGGGGATCGCAGCTCTGTGTGAACGGGGTGTAAGCAACACGTCGACTGAAAAAGATCTAACAGTTTGATTGATTCCGTTGTTACATCTTCACAAATCCTTCTTGATATCGTAATCGGTAACTTATCTTTAATCAATATAATTTATTATATCGTTATTATAAAATTCTGGTTTATTAAAAAAATTTAATCGATAAATCGCTTTTTATCAAGTTAATTATGATTATAATGTATATTAAACATTTTACAGTGAATGCAAGATTTATAACGATTAATCCATAATGGTATCGTATGGTATTGTATTACAGTTCCGTTCGAAACAGACGGTACAAAACACAATATCCGATAAAATCTGATGATTCTGACTCGGATCTCTTGCTTACCATTGGTCAACTCTGAGACTAAGACCAGACTGCTGAGACTGGAGATTAGTCTCCATTCTCAGTGGTACAGCGATGGAAACAAATGCACAGCATTCACTTCAAAAGCCACAGTTAGAAGCATGACTGTAAGTGATCTGTTTCTACACTCAGTCGTGTCGTGTAGGCTATACGCTATTTTGCCAAAGTATGTCACAATTATAGTTCGATTTTGACCCGTGAGCTGTGACCTTTTGGACAAGTCCATGTTATAATCCTAAATAGGTAAAGTACGTCAATTTACAAAGGTACCGTTAATTTACTTAACTTATATGACATTAAAACCTGTTCAGCAGCAAATAGTTAGTCACGGCGAAATAGCTCAGTGGATAAGGATCTCGAGCTATGATGCAAAACATTGCAAGTTCGAATCCAATTATAGTAACTTTTTTTTATTTTTGTCTTTCATTTACTTTTTAAAATATTAATTTAGTTCGAGTGATATTATTTAGTTTATTGTTGGCTTTAATTAATATTAATTTAGTTAGCGTGATAGTATTAATTGTTGGCTTTCACTATTTTTTGCAAAGCCCTTTAATTTAGATCCTGTTCATTTTTTAGCTCGACTATTCGAAGAATATGTCGAGCTATTGTACTCACTTGGGCGTCGGCGTCGGCGTCGGCGTCGCCGTCGGCGTCCCGCTTTGGTTAAAGTTTACGTGCAACCTACCTATATCTTAAAAACTACTATAGCTACAGCTTTTAAACTTGGCACACTTGTTCATCATCATGTCCCGAGTGTGTTTGCCAAGAACCATAACTCTAACTTTCATTTTGATCAAATTATGGCATTTTTTTGACTTAGAATTTCAGGTTAAAGTTTGCGTGCAAGCTACTGTACAGACTCATAACTTCAATACTACTTATACTACAGCTTTGAAACATTCAACACTTGTTAATCATCATATCCCAAGTGTGTATGCCAAGAACCATAACTCTAACTTTCATTTTTATCAAATTATGCCCCTTTTTCGACTTAGAATTTCAGGTTAAAGTTTGCGTGCAAGCTACTGTACAAACCCATAACTTCCATACTACTCATACTACAGCTTTGAAACTTTCAACACTTCTTCATCATCATAATTCAAGTTTGTCTGCCAAGAACCATAACTCTAATTTTCATTTTGTACAAATTATGACCCTTTTTCGACTTAGAATTTCAGGTTAAAGTTTGCGTGCAAGCTAGTTACTTTCATACTTCTTTTACTATAGCTTTGAAACTTAAGACACTTGTTTACCATCATGACCCTGACTATTTATGCCAAGATCCATAACTCTTTCTTTCATGATAATCAAATTATGGCCCCTTTTTGACTTAGAATTTCAGGTTAAAGTTTGCGTGCAAGCTACTGTACAAACCTATAACTTCCATACTACTTATACTACAGCTTTGAAACTTTCAACACTTGTTCATCATCATAATTCAAGTTTGTATGCCAAGAACCATAACTCTAATTTCCATTTTGTTTAAATTATGGCCCTTTTTTGACTTAGAATTTCAGGTTAAAGTTTGCGTGCAAGGTAGTTACTTAAATACTTCTTGTACTATAGCTTTGAAACTTAACACACTTGTTTACCATCATGACCCTGACTATGTGTGCCAAGAACCATAACTCTTTCTTTAATTTTTAATCAAATTATGGCCCTTTTTCGACTTAGAATTTCAGGTTAAGGTTTGCGTGCAAGATAGTTACTTTCATACTTCTCGTACTATAGCTTTGAAACTTAAGACACTTGTTTACCATCATGACCCTGACTATGTTTGCCAAGAACCATAACTCTTTCTTTCATTTTTAATCAAATTATGCCCCTTTTTTTACTTAGAATTTCAGGTTAAAGTTTGCGTGCAAGCTAGTTACTTTCATACTTCTTGTACTATAGCTTTGAAACTTATCCATCATCATGACCCTGACTATGTATGCCAAGAACCATAACTCTTTGATTTTTTTCAAATTACTGCCCTTTTTAGACTTAAAAATTAAGGTTTAAAACTTTGTTTACCTTTATTTTATCTTACATCAGGTTTATTTTCAAAGGCCCATAACTCATCCTTGCTTTTTTATATTTGATTTTTGCCCTTTTCACTTGAAATTAGAATTAAGACTTATAAATAATTGTTAAAGGTTCAATGTTAGTGTTTTTCATATGTAATGCTATAGAAAATGTTTACAACAGATGTACTTAATATACTTTGGTTGAAAGTGTTGAGTAATTGTGGGGTGGGTGGGGGCATAGACTATACTATACTATACCATACCATACCATACCATACCATACCATACCATACCATACCATACCATTACTATACTATTACTATACTATTACTATACTATTACTATACTATTACTATTAATATAATATTACTATTACTATACTATTACTATACTATACTATACTATACTATACTATACTATACTATACTATACTATACTATACTATACTATACTATACTATTACTACTATACTATACTATTACTATACTATTACTATTACTATACTATTACTATACTATTACTATACTATTACTATACTATACTATACTATACTATACTATACTATACTATACTATACTATACTATACTATACTATACTATACTATACTATACTATACTATACTATACTATACTATACTATACTATGCTTTACTATACTATACTATACTATTACTATTACTATTACTATTACTACACCAGCAACACCAACACCACCACCAACAACATCAACACCACCACCAACAACAACATCAACAACAACACCAACAACCAACACCACCACTACCACCACCAACAACAACACCAACAATGACAACACCAGCAACCAGCATACCATACTGTACTACACCACGCCACACCACTATAGGTGGGCAGGGATAGTAAGTTGATGGGTGTGGGATCAGTGGTTTATGGGCTGGGTTGTGTAAACCCTAAAAAAATCTACAAGAATAAATTAAGTGTAATTTATTGATTTCCTAACTTGGATTAAGAAACTTTTGTTCATGTGTGTTTGTTGGAGGCGTCATAAACTCCTGAATCACTCCCCAGTTTAAATGAAGCCCAGTTACAATGTGCTTAATAATTCTGACTTTTCGAATAGTCGAGCTTGCAGTCGTTTCCGACTGGCTCTTGTTTTTAAATATATTTTTGTTGAGCAGCTTGCCGTCCCCCTTTCACCGCTGCCTCAAAGGGGCACTGACAGTTGTGAATCCTGACTTTCTGTAAACAATTGTAATTAATGGAACCTTCATAACATTCTCTTCATTTCAAAACCATTTTGTACAATGTATTGGCTTCGTCCGAAAACTGTATTTTAAGTAAGCTTCGATCGCGACATCTGATTATCTTACTTGATGAAAGCTTACTCGACATTTGCACGGTTTAATGGCTTTTTGTCGGTATCTACATATTTGTAATGAAAAGAATGACATTTAAAATAAGATCAGTTCACAGGATTTGAATTCAAAACCCTTATGACACATTATCAGAAATCAGAAGCGTTACTGCCACGGCTATGAAACCTTTTGTTAGTGTCTTGCAATTTCAACATTATAAGATATGAAAGGAAAATCTAACTTCCCTATTTTGTGGAACATTCCAAAAATCTATAAATACAAAAGTGCATTCACGGCTCAACGCGTAAAATCGGACTATACCTGACATCCATAATTTATCACCACGGTACTGGCTAATACAATGGTAGTATTAAGTAAGGTAATACAAGTGTTTAGCTAAAAAAGATGACAATGTTGTTTTACACAAGTTTTATAAAAACTCATAACAGTTATTCTCAGACTATTGAAATAACTTATGAGACGAAGAACAATGCCTAGAGCCACAAAGTCATATGTACTGTGTTACGTTATTATCCATACGTATTATTGATTATTGTTAAGTAAAAGGTCACGTGATGCCGTCTGTTTAATTAGGAGTAAATACTTGTCTTTAAGACTTATAGTAAAATTGGACTATTTAAATGTTGATGTTTTTTTCAATGAGCAATACACATAAACTAAAACCTACGATATCACATTTTAATTTTGTAAAACATTTTGCTGATCGACTATATTTATATTTTCTTGTCAGTCTAGTTGTCGATAACGTACTGTAAGAATGTATCGACTGGTCTGTCACGTGACAGTCTAGTTGTCGACAGCATACTCTAAGAATGGATCATATCTGTAGTATAGGTGTACGTGAAGCAACATTTTTGCTCGGTCAGTGCCTGTCCGGATATTCCAATGGGAATAACCTCACTGACTTTAAAATTGCTTGGCCTAAAAAGTAATAGTTTCTTGATTTAAAAGTCGGTCAGATAGTATGTGTACCGAGAGATACAGGCTGGGAAGTGTAGTAATGGCACAGTAACTTCTCTTTGCTTAGTGGATGCCTGAAATTTATAACGGGAATTTTATATCCGACAAGTCCTTTAAAGACAGAATGAATCAGGTATTCAATTTAAACGAACTATTATAAGTAACTTAAACAAAAGAGATGTCTGAGAACAATACTGTTTTATTTCAGATGACCACCCATGCGCTAAGTACCATGGGGGATGTTCTCACTTTTGTTTTCCTATCCCTGACAACACCAGCACCGGTGCACGGGCTGTGAAGCGGCAATGCGGCTGTCCATTTGGAATGAAGCTCGCCAAGGATGGTATTGGCTGCGAGGTGAATGCTTCTGAAAAACCCGTAATAGGCATGTGTCATATTCCGTAAAAGTTAAAAGATAATTCTTAGTTTGATTTTTTAGTTAACAGTAAAAAGTTAGAATATAAAAGTACTTTCATAATTTTAAGATTTTAATTTTTACAAATAATGTCTTCAAATTAATCCACTCAAGTGAAGACAAGGGGTCTTTGTTCACATGTGATTTTGTTCTTTTATTCAGTCCGTGGGACAAATAAAATGTGGTGCCAAGGTTATAAAACTGAGCATGGAAACCAGTCTCAAATCTCAAGCATCTGATTGGCTGAAATGGCGACCAGTCGCCATTTCAGCCAATCAGATGCTTGAGATTTGAGACTGGTTTCCAAACTCAGTTTTATAACCTTCAGCCCTGCTCTTTAACTACATGTAGTCATTATTTAGAATTAGTTTTAGCACAGGTTGAACTGTATTGTATATAGTAGTTGCCTGTTTCACTTCATTTTACTAAATGCAAAACGGACAAGCCCACGATCCGGAAACCATTTTTGTGTCGCCCTTTCGAGAAAAGGCGATACATAGGGATCGCTTTGTCCGTCCTTCCGTCACGAAAACTAAACGTTGGCTATTATTTTGCCATTTTGTTAATATTTTTCATCAAACTTTCAAATTATATTGCTTAATATGACTGCACGCTCGTGATGATGCCAAATCGTTATTGTCAATATCAGTTTCATGGAGATATTCCGAGGGCGAAACAAGTGTTCAACTGAACACACATCTTGTAGAAATTATACCGGCAGCCAACTAGAATATTTAGTGAACACTCAAGACGTATCAGTTAAAAATACTCTATATTCAGATTGTAGCGGACCGACACAGTTCCTGTGTACATCAGGAAGATGTATTTCATCAAGTTACAAGTGTGATGGCGAAAATGACTGCATGGACAATAATGACGAGGAGAACTGCCCAAAAGGTTAGTATATATATGAAATTACTCTCAATAATTCGACTGCAAGCACAGACCCATTATCATACTGACTTTTTACAGATGTCTGCCCTTCAAGCAGTTACGATCTAAACTGTGGTGGAAATCGGCCCGATTTAAATTTAGGCCTATCGATAAACGTGACGTCGTGAGTCAGGTAAACTTGAAGCGCGGAAATCGAAATTTGTTGATATGGGTGGAGGTTTAAAAGAGTTTTGATTCTACTTGAATGTGGCTTTTCAGGTATGTAAATTTTTTATAGATTCATATGGTTTAAGATGCTTTATGGAGCCGCCAACGTTGCGATCAAATTCCGATCGGCGGCATAAAGAAATAGAAGGAAAATTTTCCGCATTGATTTGAATAGTAACTGGGTTGTGCGCGAAGGACGATCATCACATATATAGAAAAGTCATTGTCGCGCACAAATAGTTGTGCTAATGTGAAATATCCGTATGTACATTGATTATGGTGATTTATCGCAGGATTTATCAAGGGGCGAAGTTCAGATGAGGAAGGAAATATCACAAGGGATGTAGCAGAGTGATATAATATCTACGCATCAACAATTATGTTTCAGCTAATGCTGAAAACACATTTCAATCAACTGTTGAAAACATCATATTTCAGCAACTGTTGAAAACATCATGTTTCAACAATAATAATATGTTTCAGCGACTTTTGGTACATGTGACACTATGTTTCAGCAACTGTTGGTAACACTATGTTTTAGCAACTGTTGGTAACACTATGTTTCAGCAACTGTTAGTAACACTATGTTTCAGCAGCTGTTGGTATAAACACTATGTTTTAGCAACTGTTGGTAACATTATGTTTCAGCGACTGTTGGTAACACTATGTTTCAGCAACTGTTGGTAGCACTATGTTTCAGCAACTGTTGGTAACACTTTGTTTCAACAACTGTTGGTAACACTAAGTTTCAGCAACTGTTAGTAACACTATGTTTCAGCAACTGTTGGTAACACTAAGTTTCAGCAACTGTTGGTAACACTATGTTTCAGTGACTGTTGGTAACACTATGTTTCAGCAACTGTTGGTAACACTATGTTTCAGCAACTGTTGGTAACACTATGTTTCAGCATCTGTTGGTAACACTATGCTTCAGCGACTGTTGGTAACACTATGTTTCAGCGACTGTTGATAACACTATGTTTCAGCGACTGTTGATAACACTGTGTTTGAGCGACTGTTGATAACACATTGTTTCAGCAACTGATGAAAACGTTATTTTAACTTACTGATGAAAACAATATGTTTCAGCGACAGATTGCTCAGCCGACAAATTCCGTTGTGAGAACGGCAAGTGCCTGAGTTACGTTTGGAAATGTGATGGTGATGATGACTGTGGAGATATGAGCGATGAATCGCAATGTCGTAAGTATTCCTCGAAATGTCTTAAGTATTTCATCCCAATCTCATAAGTATAACATCGTTCTGTCGTGAGTATTTCATCGCTATGTCGTAAGTATTTCATCACAATGTCGTAAGTATTTCATCGCAATGTCGTAAGTATTTCATCATAATGTCTTAAGTATTTCGTCACAATGTCGTAAGTATTTCATCGCAATGTCGTAAGTATTTCATCATAATGTCTTAAGTCTTTCATCGCAAGGTCGTAAGTATTTCATCATAATTTCGTAAGTATTTCATTATAATGTCGTAAGTATTTCATCGCAAGGTCGTAAGTATTTCATCGCTATGTCGTAAGTATTTCATCATAATGTCGTAAGTATTTCATCAAAAGGTCGTAAGTATTTCATCATAATGTCTTAAGTATTTCATCATAATATCGTATTACTAAGTATTTCATCATAATGTCTTAAATATTTCATCATAATTTCTAAAGTATTTCATCGCAAGGTATAAGTATTTCATTACAATATCGAAAGTATTTTATCGCAATGTCGTAAGTATTTTATCTTAAAGTCGTATGTATTTCAAAGCAATGTCGTAAGTATTTTATCGCAAGGTCGTTAGTACTTTATCGCAATGTTTTCAGTATTTCATCTCAGTATCAAAAGTATTTTAACAAAATGTAGTAAGTATTTCATCACAATGCTGAAATATCTGTGGTCAATCTTCATGTTGCGAGTCGTTATTGTGGCGAATCGTCAGTAATCCTACACAAAGTGTATGTTAGGTTTGAATAAAGCATGCTGTTAATGTCAGATATTCTGTGCTGTTCTTAAAGTAACATGTTTTATATGGTATTAACATTCGCTTTATTTATAAGTGCAATGCAGTAGTCTTCGGACGTATAAACTCAGCATATGCTATAGATTTCTTATGATATGTATATGTTGACAAACAAACTATGCACATAGAATTAAATGAAATAATGTTGCTCGATTTTGTAGCGAACAAACAATGCAAGCCGCAAGAATTCAAGTGTAACAACACATTGTGTATACACATCCGGTTAAAATGTAACTCGGAGAATGACTGCATAGATGGTTCGGATGAAGGAGATTTTTGCGGTATATTTTAACATGACCTCCTCATTGACTGTTAATACATTTTTCGTTTACAAAATTACATTTTTCGTTTATAAAATTACATGTTTCGTTTACAAAATTTCACTGTTCAATAACTGTTACATTAAACATGTGTAATCTGAACCGATCCGGCCACATAAAGTACCACACGTGTTAGTGGACATAAGTTAGAATGTTTTATTTCATTTACATAAATAACTGCTTTGTGCAATATATGTAAGTTTAAGTTTATAAGCAAAAATGCTTTACAAATTCGATATCGTCATGCTTTTTATGAGAATTGTTGACTGGATAAATATTAAACTCGCCCGCATTCGTTCTGACTGTCTACTTATCCATATTCAATTTTATATACTATAAGTTAGTAAAGTATATACACTCGAACTTTCCAATGATAAAGTTTTACTCAGTTGAAAGCATCCTTTAACTTTCCATTTATTAGAGGACCATGTGTGTCAGCCCGGACATTACCAGTGTTCGGATAAACGGTGTATTTCGGACAGACTGGTCTGTGATGGTGAAGAGGATTGCTATACTGGCGAGGATGAAAAGGGATGTCCGCCATTAAAATGTCCAGGTTACTCCAAATCTGTTTTTTTAATTGTGTAGTATTTTTATACTTTTATTAAATGTCTTTTTAAACAATAATTTCTAGAACGATCGATTCCAAAACATCCATTACATACTGAATAATGTTAAGAGAGTAAATTGTTAATGAGATACTGTATTATCATTTAATTTCGCGGAGACGAATTTTCGCGCAAAACCCGTAAAAATATAATTGCAGGGTGAATTAATTCGCGCATCTGTGTTTTCCTATAAAGAAACCCTGTTAAATGGTTTAATTTCGCTGGGTTTGAATTTCGCGCTCTTGCCATACCGCGAAATACGCGAAAATTAAACCCTCGCGGAATAAAATGATTGAACAGTAATATAAAAAATCTTCAATTGTCCTCTACTGGTTTTTTATGATTTATCCTAGCAGAAAGTTTTACCCATAATATCAATGTACCTAATTTTAGTGCTCCGTAAGACATTTACGTACTGGGTTCTAAAATTCGCGAATCTCAATTTATGTTCAATGAATTATTTCGTGGTGGTCTGAAACTCGTATTTCGATCTGCCCACGAACTCCAGTAAGTTCTTACCCGCGATTTTGGATGATTTCACAGTAATTACATTAAACTACGTAATATTTAAGACAAAATGCTTACCTTATGCAAACAAATCGGATAAATTTATTTAGGGTTTGCAAAATACATTCCAGCGGAGTCATGGTTGTGTGCCAGTGTCCGACAGTGTGTGCCGATCCAGTATCGATGTGACGGAGCCCTGGACTGTAGAGACAAGTCAGATGAAGACAACTGCAGTAAGCATAGTTGTTCTGGTGTTTGATTGTGTTATCGTTCTGCAGTAAGCATAGTTGTTCTGGTGTTTACATGTAACTATGTTATCGTTCTGCAGTAAGCATAGTTGTTCTGGTGTTTAACTGTGTTATCGTTCTGTAGTTAGCATAGTTGTTCTGGTGTTTAACTGTGTTATCGTACTGCAGTAAGCATAGTTGTTCTGGTGTTTAACTGTGTTATCGTTCCGCAGTAAGCATAGTTGTTCTGGTGTTTAACTGTTTAATCGTACCGCAGTAAGCATAGTTGTTCTGATGTTTTACTGTATTATCGTACTGCAGGAAGGCAATAGAAAAAAAATATTTTAGATTCTCATCCCCGCCCGCCCCTGTCCAAAACCACCCGCCCCAAAAAATTTATTGGTAAAAAAATCAAAACATATTCTGTTCCGGACAGAACGGGTTTTAGACCATCTCGGATATGAAAAAAAAACATTGCCGACAACAACAAAATAAAATGTTTATCATTTCAAAGCTGATCAAAAGTGATAATGTCACTATTAAAGTCTGGTGTGGCTTTTCAAGCAAGAATAGGCACCAACCTGCTACTTTTTGTAAGTAGTTATTATGATTTTTTGGAAGAAATTGAAAAAATTGACGAATATTCTACACGTAAGGTTCTGGTGTCTATAAATGGCATTTTCTCAAAATTTTCAGTTTGTTTGTACTTCTGTTCTCGGGTACTTCGTTAATAAAAAATAAAAATTAAAAATTGTCTACCCAAAATCCGGATGAGAATCTAATAATTTATTTTCTCTGGCCTAAGCATAGATGTTCTGGCGTTTAACTGTTTTATCGTACCGCAGTAAGCATAGATGTTCTGGTGTTTAACTGTTTTATCGTACTGCAGTAAGCATAGTTGTTCTGGTGTTTAACTGTTTTATCGATTTGCAGTATGCATAGTTGTTCTGGTGTTTAACTGTGTTATCGTACTGCAGTAAGCATAGTTGTTTTGGTGTTTAACTGTGTTATCGTAACGCAGTAAACATAGATGTTCTGTACGGAATTCCGTTAGGGCCATCGCCTATTAATGAAATAGTCCGAAACGCGAAAATATGAAATCACGAGAGTACGATGACGAAAACGCAAAAGTACGATGACAAAAACGCGATAATTCGAAATCACGAAAGTACGATGACGAAAACGCGAAAGTACGATGACGAAAACACGAGAACACGATGACAAAGACACGAAAATATGAAAATGATAATGATAAAATTTCGCGTTTTCATCATCGTACTTTCGCGTTTTCGTCATCATATTTTCGCGATCTCGTGTTTTCGCGTTTTCGTCTTCGTACTTTCGCGTTTTCGTCGTCGTACTTTCGCGTTTTCGTCATCGTTTCGGACTATTTGATGGAGAATCCCTGTATTCGCATGTGCACCGGAAGGCGAAGTGCGAAAACGCGATGTACGATGACGACAACACGAAATCGCGAAAAAGACGAAAACTCGAAAGTACGAAGACGAAAACGCGAAAACACAAAAGTACGATGACGAAAACGCGAAAGTACAATGACGAAAACGCGAAATTATACCGCATTTTCATCATCGCGTTTTCGCGTTTTCGCATTTTCGTCATCGTACTTTCGCGTTTTCGTCATCGTACTTTCGTTATTTCTTGTTTTCGCGTTTCGGACTATTTCATTAATAGGCGATGGCCCTAACGGAATTCCGTAGTTCTGGTGTTTAACTGTGTTATCGTACCGCAGTAAGTATAATTGTTCTGGTGTTTAACTGTGTTATCGTTATGCAGTAAGCATGGATGTTCTGGTGTTTATCTGTGTTATCGTACCGCAGTAAGTATCATTGTTCTGGTGTTTAACTGTGTAATCGTTATGCAGTAAGCATAGATTTTCTGGTGTTTAACTGTGTTATCGTACCGCAGTAAGTATAATTGTTCTGGTGTTTAACTGTGTTATCGTTATGCAGTAAGCATAGTTGTTCTGGTGTTTAACTGTGTTATCGTACTGCAGTAAGCAGAATTGTTCTGGTGTTTAACTCTGTTATTGTTTAACTACATTTAGCGCAGAACCCCCGAAATTCAGTTTATGTGAGCACGGGTGTAAATTTCCGCAGATCAGATATTTTGAATGCACATGACTTGTAAAATTTCATTGTTGTTCAAACTCGATCATTTCCAATGTTCCGAATTCGCGAAAACGAACTCACGCGAAATCAAATGGAAGTTGTTTTGAAACAATATTATATCTTTCCTTTCACGAAACTTATTTAACCAAACGCGTAACCGGCATTCTGAATCTAAAGCATATCTTGTGCTCAGGGGCTTCAATAACCAAGTGTGACCATTGTCCTTCGCTAGTCAATCGTTGGTCCATAATCACCGTTTTCAAATCATCCGGTATTCGACCATCCATTTAAGGAATTGGTCCACCTAGCTTTTTGATCGTCGATGATTCTACTTGGTCGCATCCTCGTTCCAGGACTACCGATCGAAATGTGTTGATGTTTGTTTTTGTTTTTTTATTTCGTAAACTCTTCGTAATCCGAATTAGCATAGTTTATGACATTGCGACTTAGAAAAGCTTTCACCGCCGTGATCATAGAAGATCGGCGGAGGAGATGCGTTTTCTGGTATATGCATACTGTAGTATCATTTTATTTCGTGGGGATCAAATATGGCGTAGAAAACACCAATCATATTTTCGCGCGGGCATAAATTCGGGCAGTTGTATTATTCTAATAAAAGTAGATATGCAGGAATTTAATTTCGTTGGAATATGCTTAAGTTCATATTTACTTGCGCGAAATACGCAAAAATTACACCCACGCGAAATATAATGATGGCACAGTATATATTTGTGGAAACGAAATATTTTCTGATTATTTTCAGCTGTTAGACCGACCGATTCGTGTTTCCTACACGAGTTTAAGTGTACCACTGGTGGGTGTATACCAGAGAAATGGAAGTGCGACGGGCAGCCAGACTGTGCCGACTCCACCGATGAATCATTTTGCGGTAGGTTACTACTGTGTTGTCTTTCGTAAATGTAGATTTGTCCAGACTTTTCGGGACCAGTGCCCAAGGTTATAGAACTGAACATGGAAACCAGTCTCAAATCTCAAGCATCTGACTGGCTGAAATGGCCATTTCAGCCAATCAGATGCTTGAGATTTGAGACTGGTTTCCATGCTCAGTTTTATAACCTTCAGCCCAGATGAATGATGTCTAGAAATCGTTTTACCAGTTGAAATAGTGTAAAAAAAATAAAGTAGAGTTTTTAACTTATTAAAAATTGAAAAAAAAAAGTTTAACTTGTAAGGTGAATGATTGCTGAATGATTGATTTCAGATAAAATAGTGTGTACTGATGACCAATTCCAGTGTAAGAACCGAAAGTGCATTCCCCTGGATCTAGTCTGTGACGGCTCGGACCAGTGTGGCGACAACAGTGATGAAGATCAGAGTCAGACATGTGGTACTATATTCATATTTGCCAGTACAGTACGGCACAGTACAGTACAGTACATTACAGGACTGTACGTACCGTAACTTACCGTATAGCACAGTCCCGACACATTCAAATAATGGAATTGCATTTCCATCAATTTCAGTCAGTCTTAGAGTATGCGTACAAAGAGCTGCAAACTGTTCTTACATGGAGGCGTACTTTTGTGGAATTTGTGGGTAGGCCGAACCCAGAATTTGAAATGCAACAAATTAATAGAATTGTATATGTGTAAAGTGAGTTTGGAAAATTGAAAACCGCGAATTAAAATACCCATGAAAATGCAATTTATCGAAGACCACGTAATTTTGTAACTAACAAATATTAATTAAATTATGTAACGTAAGTGTAAGTGTAATGCAAGATATTTCATTAATGTCTTGAATTTATCCTGCCTTGCCTTAATATTGTGCTCGCTAGCATAAGAGGTCAACAATTTATTTCTGTTTTTTTAAGCCCCACCACCGTTTGTTTGCCCCCTGGGTGAATGGGAATGCCCCGGAGAAAGTGTTAAATGTATCAACAGTTCCCTAGTTTGTGACGGCAAAGAGGACTGTCCTGGCGGACTTGACGAGAGCATTATGTGTGGTAAGATACTGTGGTATCATTTAATTTCGCTGGGATCAAATTTCGCGCAAATAACATAAGTGATATTTTTCGCGAGGGCTTAAATTCGCGCACTTTTATATATACTAATAAAACTAGATTTACATTGGTTTGATTTCGCTAGGGTTTGATTTCGCGCATATACCCTAGTGCGAAATACGCGGAAATTAAACTACCGCGAAATATAATGATACCACAGTACTCTATGGTCAGGGACCGCAGCCCATTGGTTAAGATCGCTGAATGCAATACAAGGCAGTTCGCCAGTAGTGTTTGATTTAGTCAGTCTAAAGTCAGACTGTTTCATGTAAGGACCATATTAAGAACATATGCCAAATGATGATTGTTTCAAAGAATGTACTCAAAAAAGGATTCAGGCAACCCAAGGGAGCGTCGTGGCCGAATAGGGGGCGTCCGTGACCGAGTAGATAAGATTTCCGACTGAAATCACTTGCCCTTCAGCTCTGTGGGTTCGAGACCTACCAGGGTCATGTTTTTTCATGTGAGGCAGCTTTCCAATTAGCAGGCGAAACGTCGGTGGTCTGAACCAGGTGCCCGCTCGGGCCTGAAAATTGTCTTTACCCTACTGTAAGCTAGCTGGCACAAGTCCGATTTCGGAGCCAACATCATGAAATGACTTTTGTATAGTATGTCATATGAAAAGTCTCAAAAGGTATAGTCACCCATAAATGTATACGTCCAACGCATAAATTTATGCTATGCGTATACATTTTTGCAACATGTTTGAAAATTAAAGGTTAATCTGTATAAAAGCGGAGGACCTACACAAATATACTACCGACGTATTCAAAGTTTATAATTTTATGCGCTTAACCAGGAATCAAGACTATTCTTAGATTCCTGGTTCAACGTGTATATTATCGATGCAACGCTAATTTACAAATGCACCGGCAAGATGAAAATGATCCACCAATCACAACCCCCTTTTTTGAAACAGTTGCTTTTGCTAAAAAAAATTGGTAAAAAGTTACAATACCTAATTCTTTTATGTTAAGTTTTGTGCTCTTAAAATAAATAATATATGTTTATTATTTTCAAAATATAATTTAATATTTTAAGCAATTTTAAACCAGGTAAACATCCACTCAAAGGCCTATGTCTTTGATCCACTGCATTTTTCAACATGGTTCAACACTGCATGAATTTGTAAAAATGGCGAGTGTCAGGCAGCCAACTTTATCCCTTTGGAGCGGATCATTAGCTCAGTGGTTAGCGCGTCTACCTCTGAGTCCAGGGATCGCTGGTTCAATCCCCCTACTTCAACTAAAATAACTAATATAGTCGTTCGGATGGGACTTAAAACGAAGTCCAGTGTAGTGGTGCTATACATCGCGCACTTAAAAGAACCAGGGACGATTCTGGAATTGGAGAGTCCTCTGTATCTTGCACTATTCTCTTAAACCTAAAATGACTAACACTCTTCTGAAGGCGTCGCTCATATGGGCAACCGGTAGCGACGATAAATAAATGGAAATACAAACAAACACTTATCCCGTTCCTCCATATATACGAATTTTTACGCGAGTGCGACCAAGTTGCACCGGTCATTTATGCGAAGGACGTATAAACATATACGATGGACGTATAAAAATGAAGGTGCATCGCTATTTGAAATGGCTTTGCACCGGTACTCTCTAGGTGCACCTGTAGATTTAGGCTATACATCCAGCGCATACATTGACAGTCACGAATCCAATTTTTGGGAACGAGATGTTGAATTGACCTCTGTATAAACTTGCACAGCGCCTTTTTAGAGAAAACAATCTTGAACGACCTTTTTGTTACATAATTTTCTCACAGAAATAAGCTTACTGGCACGAATCCAATTTCGGGAACAAGATGTTGAAATTGACCTCTGTATAAACTAGCACAGCGCCGTTTTAGAGAAAACAATCAAGAACGACCTTTTTGTTACATAATTTTCTCACAGAAATAAGCTTACTGGCACGAATCCAATTTCGGGAACAAGATGTTGAAATTGAATTGACCTCTTTATAAACTCGCACAGCGCCGTTTTAGAGAAAACAATCTTGAGGCTGAGCAACCTTTTTGTTACATAATTTTCTCACAGAAATTCTGGCATATGTCAAATTTCTTAGCCAATAGTTTTAATCGACCTTTTTATTAAGTTTTTCTTTCGTAAAAGTTTTATTTCAAGGCTTTTTAGATCTTAAATGGACAAACAGTTTGCCTGTTTGTTACAACTGACGCGTAGCACATTAAACAGCTTTTATGTATCCTCGCGCTCGTTTATCGGTTAAATATTCTAAAATAAGTGTAAGCGGTGAGATACAAGTACAATTAGTTTTCTATTCGCGACGTACAACATGTGCCTCGGTAGCGCAGTAGGTAGCGCGTCAGTCTCATAATCAAATACTAAAAGAGCGATCTGAAGGTCGTGAGTTCGATCCTCACCCGGGGCACTAACCTTTTCGTTTTTTATTTCTGCTTCAATTTCTCTTTTTTTTTCAACAATTTTCAAAAGTAACAAAATTGAGTGAGCTGATTATAACAATATATGAAAAATAATTATTTTATATAATCAGCCATCCCTTGTGAGATATAAAATTTATCAAGTCTCTTCAATGAAATGCTTGCGTGTACATTTTGTATTTGAATTAAAGTTAATTCCTTTGTCTCCAATAATTCGATACCAAACTGATATGGGGAAACATTTTTTTCAAATAGCACATGCCTAGTGCAATTAATTGTCTATCTCTCTGTCCGTGCGACGAGGCCGGTTTACAAAACTACACGCATATTTTTTCTGCATTTGATTTCATTACTGAATAAGAGCTGCAAAAAGTATCTATAAAAACAACATTTAACAGTGACCCTTTAAACGTAACTGATAACCGATTTACCATTTCCTCGGCCTCGTTATTTTTTCTCACAGAAATAAGCTTACTGGCACGAGTCCAATTTTTGGGAACAAGATGTTGCCTTGACCTTTGTATAAACTCTCAAAGCGCCGTATTAGAAAAAAAAATGACCTTTTTGTTACACAATTTTCTCACAGAAATAAGCTTACTGGCTCGAGTCCAAATTTGTGTGCAAGATGTTGAATTGACCTCTGTATAAACTCTCAAAGCGCCGTTTTAGAGGAAATTACCGTTTTTCGTCCCTACACAGTAACAAGCACAGCAGGAGGTTAAATTAAGAAATGACCCGTCGTGACCCGCCGTAATTTTACCTCCAGCTGAGTTTGTATTATACGCGTATAGAAATCTTGCGACCAAATCTTATCTTGGTCTTCATTAAACAGTTTCTAAATAAACAGTTTTTAAATAAACAGTGTGACTCTCGGTTTTGAAACTTGAAAATAAAAAAGAAAATGATTTGTTTTAAGACTTCAACACTTATAAATCCGGTCTTATACTGTATTTAACTAAATACAATAAAGTTAACATAAAACGCAATCAATAAAAAGACACTTAATAGGTTAAGGATTAACAAGAAGAGTATAACACAGACGTGTTATATGTGGACGACATTTAAAGAAGTTAGATGTTGGGTGTAAGAGTTCATGCAGGTATTAGCATAGCACTAACCACATTAAATGAATTTGCTCTATTTAAATTCAACATTATCTTTCAAAATTGTCCTACCACGTACATGGCAATTCCTTTGGTACTTTCAGGATGAAAAATCTATACTAACTTTCTATATTCAGCATCTTGATCCCGTAAACCAGGGGGGGGGGGGGGGGGATGGGAGGGGATGGCAGGATGAGTCACAATTATTCTTAACAACAGAAAAAGACCTACAAAAAATGGTTATACAATCATTATTTACTTTATAGACACGAAATCGCCCACATGTAAAACAGAAACCCACTAGAACCGTCAATTTCAACATCAAAAACATTTGTAAACACAGAACCATCATAATATAGGTCACATTCACGCGCCGAAAATCAAGTCATAGGATTACCAATATTCGTAAACAGAACACAAACTTCAATATCATCCAAGAATAACTATCTGAACAATGTCTCTTACTACATGTACACTCTTTCTATAACTGCTTACAAAATAAACTTTCAATTGGCATAATTAAAAGAAAACACCGACTAATCGATCTATTTATATAATCTATACATGTATATATTTATATTTATAGTTAAGGGGAGATAATTCAATTCAATATTTATATTTATATACACAATTATAAATAGCTTGACCTTGAACTTAACGTACATACGACATGGTTCCCGTTCATTACTAAACGATCTATATATAAAGCCGGGGGCATAGTATAAAGTATGGTGTGGAGTCTTGGAGTGGAGTCTGGAGTCTGACCTTGGAGCTGAATTTTGGAGCTGAATTTTTGGAGTGACAATTTGGAGTGTGACCTTGGAGTTGGTTTAGTCTTAGTTTTGAAATATTTCATGACAATGATATTCTTTTTTTATCTGTAGCGGGCATGGGTTCAAATCTTATAGTAAACATACTTATTATTTTATGTAATAAGCATGTTTCAGTACACACGAATGTCTTCTAAGCTATTTATGATCAATATTTTTAATTGCATTTTAATTATTGGCAATTACCACTTTCTTTTCTTATAGCAACACAATGTTAAGTTTGCTGATCTGCATGTGTTAAAAAACTGTGCGGTGTTTTAAGATTTTAACAAAAAATAATTAAAGAATCCCTTGTATTTTGATAATAATCTTCATACCAGTAGTAATATTGTATGGTATTTTCATTTTTTAAAATGTATTTTTATCTCAAGAGTACAATATGGGCAGAATATACCTTAAACTATTTTAAATTTCTAGTTTTTTGACAGCAATTTTTTCTGAAATCAAAAACAATAATTGTCATTTTTTTTATATCTGCCGAGAACTTAAAGCCTTCTTTCATTATGATTATCAGTTTAAAAGTCAAAAGTAATGTTCAAAGAACAGTTTTCAGAAACAATACTGTAAAACTGGTTTTTATTCGCGTTAGTTTTATTTTCGCTAATATTCGCGAATCGTTTACCTAGTGAATTCATACATATCGCAAATATATGATGAGTTTTGATATATCCGATAATTATGCGAAAATAGGCAACTTTAACAGAACTGATAATCACTTTAAACGCCGCATAAAATTTCTTTTTGGCCACAATTCAGTTATTTGATTTAATTACTTATGAAATCGTGATCACGGTAATAAATTATCCTTATATACTTTCGATTTCGAGTCTGACGACGTCGCAAGTTCATAAATACGCGAATAATGAAAATTGGTGATTTTTTTTATGAAAATCGCGAAATTTTCTCCACGCGAAATTAATGCGTTTTACAGTTTATTATTCTTACATCCCATGACATCTATCACAAAATATGGATGCACCTGCACTTTTTGTAATGAGTCAACCTTGTTATGGCAGGAACCCATAAGTGTCAAGATTAGATCATTGTTTTTCTTGAAATTCTCTTGGGCTGTCATGGTGCCTTGAACTGACCATTTAGCATGTCATATAACTGAGCATTATCACTGGCAGGAGCATAGAGAGAACATTGTTTGAACCATTATTGACCTATTAATTTGGAGAAGACATACCCAACAAAACATTTATTGTACAAGAAACAAATCTGAATATTTAATGTCATTAATGTTGGCCATTTTATGTTGTTTCCATCAATTGATTTTCTAACTGGTTTGCATAAAAGTAAATAACTTGATTATACATGATCAGCATGCTAATATATATATTGCATACTTCAAGGTTTGAGATCCTTCATGTATTCATATTGCATCACAGTTGTTTTATTGAAATGAAAGTACAACGTTATACTAACAAATGATATTTAATTATTTTAATATAAACAATTGTTGTAATACATTAGTATTAATCACAGGTTTGCTTTATTAAATGTTTTATTAAAGCTGTAAAAATTCCCATTCCATAAGAACACCTTGAATTCACCTTAGAACAGATGTTTTATTGCTAAAGCTTAAGTTCAGTCTAATTGTCGAATAATGATTTAAGGTACACCAAGAGTTAATGTCCAGCGTCTATCATCTCAGTTCCCTAGACTCTGTCTCTGCTCCAATTAACACAGAAAAAAGCTCTGCAGACATTGTGTTATGAAGTTTCTTGAATTTTGACAGTTATTTATAAAAATCACATATCTAGTTGTCCTAAAGAAAACAAACACTGTCCACAAGTATCCCAGACTGGGACAAATTTATAGGGGATCATATTATTTAACTCCAAGACTCCACTCCAAGACTCCACTCCATACTTTATACTATGCCAAAGCCGGGCCACATGGTTCTCAGCATTCGCTAGCGCCGGCCTAATTGTACTATAGTAAATATAATCAAGTAATAGTTACATAGTAATAATATATTATGACCCATCATTCGTCCAGAAAATCATGACCCTTTTATGCCAGATGGTACGTATCGTATTGTATATTACACAAGTATCTTATAAAAGCTGCCAAACTGTTTTACCGGATTTGAAATATTTCGCCCCTTTAATCATGTCGTTGTTTTAATTCATGTCATAGTTGTTGCTGCTGTTGCGACACAGATGAATTTACAAAAAGAAAGTTGTTAACCTGCAGTTGAAGAAAATGATTAATATTTTCTTTCATTTGCTGTAGATTTTTGTCATTCTTGTTTTGAATTATATGAATGGCATGAAGTTTAAAAAATAAAATCTTTTTTTAAACAGATTTTGATGCTCGTTTCTTTTTATGTGTTTACCCTATTACACAATCTTAAAACTAACTTGATGAAATAGAGGCCCAGGTTTAGTTTAATGATACTTGTTTATGTTGTGTAAAATTGTGCCCGAGGCCTCGTGTCATTGGTCATTTACAATACGTTCTCTTGATCTCTTATTCTAATGAATAGCATGGTGTGTATAAAATCATTATCGCGTTAAATATACCATTATTTAATTTTATTTTTATTTCTCCATATTTTTAAACTTTGAAACAGAAGATAAACAACTGAGATTGTGCATGTAATTTAATGCAGAGATGGAAATAGACCTAAAAAAACGACAACAAAATAATCCTGAGAAGAGATTTGATGCCCCGATATTTCGGATTAAATTCAGAGATTTGGCCGGCCTGGGGTAAAATGGGACCTCGATTTAAATTTCAACGGTTTGAGTGTATGGCAATTCAGCCTATGAATCTAGAAGCTTATCTAAGATTCTTTATTCCTGCAATGCCTTACGACATTGATAGTTCGCATAGTAATTTACCATTTTATGTTACGGTTACATATAAAAGCGGACGACGGTAGATTTTTTAAGACTGCCGTCAGCAGATAAAAGACAACAACAAATTTGGATGTAAATTATACTTCGCGGTCACCGTGATGTCCGGTTTTCAAAATCAGTCGTGTCTAGCGATATGTATATAAGTCTTACAGGCAACGGCAGTTCGACCTATACAAAAAAACGGTGGATGGCCATCTTTTTAGCCTGCCGGTTCTATTTCAATCTCCATACCTGTGGCTTACCGGCGCACGTCTTATTACCAAAACTACAAACGGGCGCCTTCCGGTGTACCAACTGTACTGTCACGTCACGATATTGACTGCTGTCTTCCTGTAGCCGGCAGGTGCTTCACCGATTCGTTTTTAAGGTTTTACCAGGGTAAAACAATCGACAAGACACGAACAATTGTTTTTAACAAACCTTTAACGGATGACTTTCAAAGCGCATGAACTGCACTCCCGATGTCAAGAGCCGCCTGCGGGCCGTGGAGAATTATTTTCGATTTTCGCTGAATTACGCACCCCGGCGTCCGTTGCTCATTTGTGACTCAACAAGTGATATTAAAATTTTATAGGAAAACACGCTCATGAACACATTGTCAACCAATTACCTGTGTTCCTTCTTTTTTGTTCCTTCCGCAGCTGCTATTGATGATGATATTGATGATTATTAAATATATGTTATATAGAGGTGGATGGATTTAAAATTTCAGAGCGAAACGACTGTATGATTGACAACGGAGGATGCAGTTGGCGATGCGTTCAAACCCCGCGGGGAGCGGAATGTGAATGTCCCGAGGGTGAACGTCTTAATGGAACTAGAATTTGTGTAGGTAAATAGCTTCTTACATTAATCTATCATCTTATCTTGTAACATGTTGTCGTAATTTTTCACAATAATAATTGTTCACTAAATGAATTTTATAAAAAAAAACACTGCACAAAACAATCACGTACAGTATTATTTAGATTGTTATACATGTAGCTATTAAATGGTCACATGACAAGGTAAACAGAGTTGAAGGTTATTTAACAGGGATTGGAAACCAGTGTCCAATCTTAAGCATCTGATTGGCTGAAATGGCGGTTTGTCGCCATTACAGCCTACAGATGCTTGAGATTTGACACCGGTTTCCATGCTCAGATTTATAACCTTGAGCACTGGTGGGCATGACTTTTGTATGGATAAGTGAACACATGGGAAATGAAAGTGTTTGAATTTTGAATTATTAAGGTAGATCTAATATGTCTACCGTAATTATTGTTTGAAAAAGTATGATGTGTCAGAATGAAGTTATGATTATTCTTGAATTTTGAATAATTCAAGGTATTATAATGTTATTAAAACTTGTATAATGATACGAACATCAGGCAATTATGGAAAATATTAATATGTATTACAAATTTAATAAATTGTTTAAGCTGGCATGAAGTGTATTTTTGGTGTCAAAAGAAAACACTTCTCACTCAATCCAATCAATGAATGAATTATAATATCCACGATTAGATGATATTTACGAGAGACTTTGAATATTTTTAATGATGTGCATACTTAGCCTGGATTCCATGCGATGAAGTACAATGTATGTAGTTTTCTTATTTGTCCAACTATTGATCTAAGCTAGTCAGCCTCTCCGAACTTCATCCATACATATATCTCTCTCAAATTCAGTAGAATAGAAAATAGTCTCGCTAAAATGAACATGATTAATTTATGGTGTATAATAATAAAAAAAAAACTTATTATCTCAATAGTGACTAGTCTATCGCGTATTCTAGAAACGGTGTAGATCTATTCTAGAATAATTGTAATTGTAATTTAGACGGGGTGCCATTTTTGTTATATGCTATGTAATTAGGATTTTTGCATTTTGGTTGTTGAGCATGTTCACATGTTCTGTTCTATTCATTTACCGTTTTCTTTGCAGATATTAACGAATGTGAAGACCCGACCGTGTGTAGTCAAATGTGTGTTAACACAAAAGGTTCTTACATGTGCAAGTGCCACGAGGGTTATTATCACCATGACACCGGATGCTCTCCTGGAGGTAAAAACGTCATATTTCCGGTATGCTTCCGCTAAGTGTCATCATGGTCATTGTCCAAAATATATATTCAGTGGCGAAATCTACATTGTTTTAGATTTCTCCCACATCATTATGTCCTTTTAAAAGGCGAGAAGGGCTTTAAACTGCTAATAAACAACAACAACGACATCAATTTTACTAGTCATCTCAAAAAACTCATTATGGGTTAGAATGAAAAATTGTCTATTACTAAGTTGGCGTCAGTAACCTCAAAGTATTTATTCGAGAACCCGAAATAAAATATTCCCGTTTCTCCACAAAAGAAATATGCGTCAAATCGTGACTATTTCCAACGGTAAGATAAGTTGTCGAATCCTTCTCTCTTTTTTATGTATTCTCTAGAGCTTTCTAGCTCACAGTCACGCATTTTTTGAGAACTTCGAAAAATCGCATACGGCACAAAATGCAACCTTGAAGGAGAATCGATTCCTCGTTTCAACACTCTATACGCAATAATATTAAATTACTAAATTTGAAATATAAACTTTATACACTTTTCAGGTGCATATTCCAATATAGTCGTTGCAGCGGTAGATGACAAACTTGTGTTTGGTGATCCATATATGCTAGCGCACAGCTTTACATTTGAGCGTATTCCGGAAGTGACCATGCCAAACGGTATAGATGTATACATGAAAGAGGAAAAGCTGTTCTTTTCTGACCTTAGAAACAAAAAGATATACAGTTCCAGTAAAAACGGAAATAATCTAACTGAGGTATGATGCGTCATCAGTGTCAAAGACGACTCCGGTAGTTTCCCATTTCAAAACGTTATGAATTTTACGTGCGCACCGTTTGCACGACATAAGTCGTTTTTAGGTTGCACTTTAAAGTGGTTAAATTTCACTGGAATTTGCGCTCTCATTAACGTTAAGTTCATTGATAAACAATTTCTTTTGAAAACTCATAACGAAAGAGTATTTTGCTTCATATATAAAATGAAGTTTTTTTTAAAATCGTCATCTGTATCTCTGGATTTGTTTAAAATTTGTTAAAACGGAATCTTCAATGCAGAAACAATATACTGAAATCAAATAATAGAAAAAAAACGCAAACATCATTTTCAGCAATTCTACAAATTCTTTATAAGTCTGACAGATCTATGTCTCATAATACTGTAGGATTAAAGCGAGCATTTAAAAACTTCATACATGCGATAAAACCAAACAAAACATGTTATTTGTTTTTGGGTTAAATTATGTGTTCAAGCCCTCGACTTCCTAAAACGTCGATTATAATCATAATTATATAAAATAACATGTATTATATTGATATACGTCATTCTTATTAATACACATTTAATACATTGTTTAAAGAATAAAAGGGGTTACCCTGAAAAAGGGGCTGACAAAAAAGAATTTGCGCTCTTGCCCTAGAGCGAAACTTTTACCCGTGTGAAATTGACTGATAACACAGAACCGTGTTCTGATAGTCTAAAAGCGTTAAATTGTTGCCGAGCTGGAATGCATGGTTTATTTTCAGGTGATACATTCAGGCATCGAGAAAGTTAACGATATCGCTGTAGACTGGATAGGTGGGAATATTTACTGGGTTGACACCGCGCTACAAATTCTCGAGGTCGCCAGACTGGACGGCTCGAACAGGATGACGCTGTTCAGTGAAAACCTGACCAGACCTCATAGCATAGAGCTAGATCCTAGACAGGAGTAAGACATAATCATTTATAATCAGTGAATCGGGATTTTTAAGCATGTTGATTATTTTTGGCCCTATTGGTCCGCAGGACCGAGAGGGCTTATGTCACCGTGAAATGTCGTCCGTGATTAATTTTTGGCTCTTTTTGTCCGAAGGACCGAGAGGGCTTATGTCACTGTCTGAAATGACGTTCGTTGATTATTTTTGGGCTCTATTTGTCCGAAGGAGCGAGACGGCTGATGTCAATGTGTGAAATGGCGTCCGATTTTCGACATCCAGGAGCTGTTCATTAAACCAATATTTCCTCTGAAATTTCTTCATCTGTTTCAAGTTTCAAACTGACCAACCCAGAAGCACATGGGCATTGTCCGTCTTTTCATTTTAGTAGACTTAATTTTTATAAGATTGTTCTTTATTGTGAAATATAATATCCGAGATCATTCTTATTACTGAGAATTGTTTTATTTTAATGAAAAAAGTCATATGTACCCTAAAAACCTAACTAGTGCAGAGAACATGGCTGAAGGTAATATAACTGAGATTGGAGACCAGTCTCAAATCTCAAGAATCTGGTTGGCTGAAATGGGGACCTGTCATTATAATATCGGAGAAGACCTTTTTAAAAGCTGGTAAAGTACCGGGGCGGGGCCACCGAAAGGCAGGTGATAAATTAAAAAGTTTTTTTCTGGCATAAATCAAAAAATCATATTTCAACGATTCTAGAAGCCAAACAAAGGGACGGTAATGTTGACATACTATATTTAACAATTGTAACATGATTACTTGCCCGGTATTGCTCAAACTAGAACTTCGTTTGTCTTCCTTATGACAAGGACGAAAAGATGTGTGAACAAATCTTCGGGGAGAAGTTAATTGGGGTGGGCGAGTCAACGAATCCCCGCCCCCAAAAATTCTTTTTAGTTTTAGAATTTTAAATCAAATCAAAATAGACTGTTACAGATCTTAAGGGTATGACGGGTGCATTGGATGGATCTTGCAAGATAACTCTTGACAACTTGCAAAGTTATTTCACTTGTTATTTTTAATAATACTTACCTTGTCGAGTTATTACTCAAACATCTTTTGAAAAAATTTCATAAGTCATTATTTTTACAGATAACACGTTTAGTCTGCACACTCTACACAAAGCATTTCTTATACATTCTGTTGTATTTTTCTTCAGTTCAACTTTGATTTCTAGTTAATTTCATCGTTGAAGTGCATGCACATTGGTGCTTTGTGATTAAGGTCCTAGTTTTCCTGTGCTAGAGCGACTCGGCAATCCCTGACTACAATCTGTACTTGCAGCAGTCACACGCCTAAGAGTTAAATGTTCATATTTCTTTCAGTGCCCGGTATTTATTTTGGAACGACCAAGGACTGAGCCCGAGGATTGAACGAAGTGGTATGGACGGAAATAACCGAACTACCATTGTGTCACGTGATCTAGAACGGCCTACCGGATTGAGCATTGACTATCCAAATAGACGGTTGTACTTTGCAGACTTAAAACTTGAAAGACTGGAATTTTGCAATTATGACGGATCGGGAAGGAGAGCAGTTCGCTTCGGAAACCATGTAAGTTTTTTTGGGCTGAAGATCATAAAACTAAGATTAGAAACATGTCTCAAATTTCCAGCATCTGATTGGCTGAGATTTGAGATTGGTTTCCATTCTCAACTGCGACAAAGGAGCTTTCATCCAACTGGACTGCGTGCAGACGAAAAAAAATATTTATCCCATGTTCAAGTTATTCATAGGTCTCATTAAATTTCCCAGTCATTAAATTTTCACTTTCCAAAGCGCGAAATACTCGAAAAACCGAAATATGTGGTATCCACTTAAAGTTCTTTAATATATATTATGATTTCGTAAATTAAATTCTTCAAGATTAAGTTTGTATACAATATTTGTCTAGGATGCCTAGGTCGATCAACTTTTTGTCCGTGCGAAAATGGAATTTGCGTAATATGCACGAAAATTAGGCTTCGCAAAGCTAAATGATGCTACAGTCATATTCAACCAAATTCTCCGTCTTCTTCCCGGTACGAGCTGGGATCTTGCAGACCGTACTAAGCTCTGCGAGACTATGCGTAATTGGGCCAGTCTCCAAAAGATTAAAAGGTCTTTTTAAAATTATTTACAAATTCTCGTTTCAGTTTTCACTAGTGAGACCATATGGTATTGTTTTGTTCGGGGATATGGTGATCTGGATCAACCATGGTAACCAGATGAAGAAAGAAATAATGCAGTGCAATAAGTTTAATTGTACAACTCCATACCGGAACCAGAATCCCTTGTATGAATTACCAAGGGGCTTAACGGTATTTCATCCAGTACGACAACCTGACGGTAAGAAACGATATTATTACTTTGTCATCCGTTTATTTCGCGTGGGTTTAATTTTCGCTCAATTCTCACTGGCGATATAGTTAATGTAAAAGTAGTATTAAACTAAGAATATTTTTGTTTACATAGAAGTGAGCCCATGTGAGACAGCCAAATGTAGCCATCTTTGTTTACTTTCACCATCACGTGATGCGGGGTACCTTTGCGCATGCCCAAAAGGAATGAACCCGTCGAAGTCGGCACCAAATCTATGTGTAGAAGGTTGGTGTAGCTTTTCTTAGAAATTAGATGCATATCAATATTTGTTTCTCTTTTTGTCACTCTGTTTAATTTCAAAATTTTGGATCATAGTTCCATGTTTCAACAGTACAATGTTTACTTAGTCTCAAATGACAAATCTTTTCTCAAAATTATCAAATCATAAAGAACATAGAGTGTCTTCCAAAAAGTTCTTACTATGCAAGATGTGTAAAACTTGCAAAGTTTTTTAAATTAGTATCCATTTACAAATACATGATATGTTATATTGCAAAATTACATGTCAAATTTTATTAATACATCAGTTTTGGTAAAGAGGTGTGTTTTTCATTAATCAGCTTGAGGACATTTTTTTACCATAATAACTGAATTCTTTAAGGTCAAAACTAGCCTTTATCATATATATACGGTTGTCCGAGAACGTTTGGACATCAAACAAATTATGAAAATTTCAAAATACGAATCTTCTTAAGACAGGGTAGGCAGGCAGGACGGGCCACGGAAGAGCAGACCGACCGACTGACAAGACAGACAATTATATTTCCTTAAAGCTTAAAAACACACTTTTTTGACAACATTCACATACATGTAGTCCCAGATACCGAAGATGATGTGTTTCGTCAGTATTAAAATCACTATATTATTATCCATTTTCAACTTTAGTTTGGTTTCAACGGTATTTTGGCCCCATTTTATTAGTACATGTAGAATTGTAATAGTTGAAAAGAGAACTTTTAAAGACACCGAACTCACTAAATCACCACTCGTATGTAAAAAGTATTGCAGGCTCGTTTTGATTGAATCAGTTCTTGGGCAGTAATGGAAATGAATACCTGTCAGCTTTGTTTTATTTATATTAATTTGTTCATTAGTTTCTTAAACCAACTCCCCCATATAAGAGAATTTAATCAAGCAATACCTTGTTGCTGTGGCAGTGGCCAAGCAGTCCACACAATTAATATTAATATTTACAAATTGACCAAAATGCAAGTTGCACGCATGCCTGTGGCAGTTAAAGGAATACTTTTTTACCGATATAATGTGTTTACTTTAAATCGGTTATAAAATCAACAACTTCATTTCAGCAATGACCAATTTCCTTGTATACAGCCACGAAGCGGGCTTATCAGCCCTTCAGATACCGGTAATTCCTGGAAACGAAAGTTTCATATCCTTGATTGGTCGGACAGACATGATTGGCCTGGATTTTGATAGCTTAGAGAGAAAGATTTTCTTTTTCGAGCGAATTTTCTATGGGGACAACTCGACAAAAAGGGTACATGTATAATATTTTGAAAGATTTTGATTTTCTTGTTCACTGTAAGTTTTAAATTTTTTACTGTTAAAAGTCTTAATGTTAATTCATCTGAATGTCTATAATACAATGATTTGATCAAATAAGACGGATTCGCTCTTTATCAAGATGGCGGACTGCGCATTCGTTGAATAGGCCAACAACTATATACAGCGTGCAGGATCGATTGTCTGTATTAACAATCCTATTGAGATGGTATTAGCCTTGCGTTCGAAGCTGGCCGCCAGTTACACTTTCAAGTCATAATTATATTATTTTCGTCCTATTCGAACAGGTAACTAACAGCAAACTTACAATAAGCGCTTTGCACAGAATGTTTTGACGAATTTCACATCAGTTGTTCAGTAAAATCAAAATGTCAATTGCTTTTTTATGAAAACACGATTTTATGTTTTCGATGATATCCTGAATTTTTGTACTCGATAATAATTTGTTACAGTTCTCAAGAAACACTATTTAAAAACCTTTCACTAAAACACAAATTTAATCCAACCCAACGTTTCAAGGGGTTAACCCCCCCCCCCCCCCCACCTTCTTCAAGGGGCTTTTACATGGATATACTAAATGTTTACATATTATCACGTTGGATAATAATTTTATTTTACAACACAAAATTAACGAACAAACATTTCAGATTTTGCTTTGTTAATAATCTGATTTAATGTTTTCGATAATAACCCGATTTTACAACACAGAATTTACTAACAAACATTTCAGATTTTACTAAGTTCTTACCAACTATTCAGCAGCAGCAATTTGATCACTCAAACAGCAGCGGCTGAATACATCGGCACACCATCAGCTCTTGCTTACGACTGGATCTCCAGAAACCTGTTTTGGACAGACGGTAAGATCTTAACTTTGATTATCCGCTTAAATTAGAAAAGGCAAACACGTGTTGACACTTTGTTGGAAGACTTTGGTTTAAGAAATCGCAAACATTGCAAATGGCGAAAACATGCTAAAATTTAAAAAAAAATGAATTTTGGGGGGAAATACTTATTGCCACCTAGATTTTAGTAAATAAATGTATTTAGCTATGGATGTAGTAAATGTTTGCAAGCTCAATTTAGTGTGATTCATGTTCTAATTACCAAGCACATACTAAAACAAAAGAACAACCATTTGCATGAGAACTCTGAAATTCATGGACAATATACCAAAACAACTAATACCTGAAATAAGTTTATGCTGGTCTACAATGTTTAGAGCCGATCCGTCAAAATAATGTTAGGGTTTTGAAGAAATTCAAGGAAAACTTACTTCCTACTTTCACTTTCTACTTTCACTTTGAACCAGGAAGTAAATTTCCTTGAATTTCTTGAAAACCCTTAGAACTTGTTTCCAGATTCTAATACCGTATTTCTACAATTAATATGTCAATGTACTTGTAACATCCGATATGGCAAATAAATATTGATTACACTAAGTCATTGTGGTAGTTTAACCATTTACGTAAACGTAAGTAGCACTTAAAATTACTTTTAATTATAAAATGTAAATTAAACTATAATCAAAATACATGTACTATAATAAATAAGTTACGTTGGCGTGAGCAAAAACATCGGTTACTAAAAGACCAAACGCGATACGCTGAATGTCGTATGTGTTTTGCTAATAAGTTTAATCAGACTGGATATTAACAATAACAGCACAGTTCTGCTAGAGAGAGCACTACTTTGATGTCATATTTGGCGAGGGTATAATTTTCGCGTATTTCGCGCTAGGTAAATATGGCGAAAATATACCGTAGCGAAATTAAACCATGACATAGCTAATCTTGTAAGAATCGTAAAAAATGCGCTTATTTATGACTTGCAAAATATCATTTATATCTACAGCGTGAAGATTTGGCATCGCGAAATTAAGTGATACCTCCGTATTCGATAACAGTAATTTTCATAAACCGGTTTCCTTTTTCATATTCCAGATACGATCAGTACCATTGAAGTTTTGAGGATGAACTCGTTGTACCGTAAAATTCTGCTCAGTAACATGGGCCGAGAGACAGACTGTGTGAAACCAGTGGCTCTGACAATAGATCCCGTCAAAGGGTAAATTAGGTTTCTGTTATACATACGTATATATACCTTACTTTTTATAGCAAAAAATTTGTAGCGATTATTGACTTGGCCGGGGCATTATACAGTTAACAGCTTTTCTAAGTATACACCTTCGTATTGAGGCAATACTGGGTTGATAATTGAGTCATTGCTCTAAAACTTTCAATAAAACATGCAATAAATACTAAACTGATTTATAAGTAAAACGTTATTTAAAATGACCGACAACTGACTGCTGCTCACAAGCATTTAGAATACTGGTATCAACAGAATACAAATTTACAAAATCAGTCAATAACGCGTATGACCACCTTCATCACATTAAGGTTATACAGTTCTGAATGACTCCTTGGGACATCCTAGCCCATTTTGTACGCGCCTTCCAAGTTACCACACACGTAATTTCAATTGCTTGAAGGTGTGGAAGGACAATCGTAACAAGGTCTTGTCGCTGATATTTCTCAGCAGTTAGGTTCCTTAGATTAAAACTGCTGCTGTCTTCGAAATGTGCGATGTTACAATGTTTCTGTTTTGTTTGCTATATGCTTTATTTTATACAATAATTACGGTGAAAATGATTAGAAAATAATATAAGAATTAACGTTCTTTTATATCTTGTAAGACCACATTTTTTCTGTATCAAAGTTGGTATTGATAACATGAATCGCCTTTTAGAAACGACCCGTAACATAAGAAACATCGTCTCCCAATTAAACCACATTTTATCATTCCCAAGCGCCCAATATTTAATAACAAACAGTTTTCCTGTAATAGGTTGTTGTTTTGGGCCGATGTCGGCGGAAATGGTATTCGTCCGAAGCTTGCATCAATGTTTATGGACGGCTCACGGCGTACGGTACTCCATCAACGTAAAGTAGACACGCCTACTTCAATATCACGTGATGTTGCAACCAATGATTTATATTGGACAGAAGGAAGAAAACAGCAGGTACTTGTTTTAGACATGAAAGCTGACTAAATAAGGAAAGAAGTGTAAACTTTCACTCTGGCGAAGACGTTTTCTTCAATAAGTATTACCCGTATTGAATATATATCTATTAAATTAACAAACAATTTATTACATTTTACTTGCATAATTAACTTATTTAGTGTCTTTGATTGGTCTTTTTACCTCTTTATCTTATTATTTTTATCGAAATTCCAATATTATAGAGATTTCTTAATCATAAGCAGGTAATTTTCGAATAATGTTGTGTTTTGTTAGGTTTTATTTTGAAAATAAATAAATAACTCCCACACACTCATTAACTAAACTGCACCAGAACCGATCTTGCAATCCACGCTTTTTTCTTTTTTTCTGCGGCATTCCCAGTTTTGTGATGGCATGTATTTTTCAAAATTGACAGGGTACGTCACGGTACAATGGTGCCCTTCGGTCATATTTTGACATTTTAGTTGTTAATTCGTAACAATTTAGTGATTTATTACTAACTGGAGTAAAAATGATATTTTTGATAGGAAATACATGATAAGGAATCTCATTTCCTCAACTTGATGACGTCATTTCAGTGATTTAACGTCAGCTTCTCGAAGGCATTTTTTTCCTGCAATGTGTCCATTTTTGATTATCCATTATTCTCTGTTTTACATTTTTCAGATTTTAAAATTCGAACTTCTCACCAAAAAGGTGACAGTTATTCTGCGAGAGGGGAATCCCAACAGTGTTGTTTTCTTTGGTGGCGTTTTGTATTTCGCAGACAATACTCTAGAGACGTTGAACTCCTTGCAGCCTATTGACGGGGGAAACGTAACGGTTCTCAAACGAAACGTGGTTGCAACGAAAGCAATGATAGTTTTTCGTGATCAGACTGTCAAAGGTCTGTACCACATTTATCTTCGTTTCATTCTCTTGTCTCTAACGTGACCTAGTGTATTCATGATTGGTTTACATATACAACAATCAATCTGACAAATATACACAATTACAAAAAACTTTCAATTACATTGATAATAACAATTTGGCTGGTGTTAAAAGGGTAGATACTCTTTGAACAACGTTTTACCAGATTCTACCCGGAAGAAGTTGTTTAGGGGAATGATAAAGTGGGTCGAAGATTTATTTCACTGAAATTCTTAAAAAAAACAACAACAAGATTTATTTATTTATTTATTTTATGGACAATATTTATGAAACTGTTGAGACTTATCAATAGAGACGTGATTTCGACTTATGTTTTAATCATAAACAGATATCGTGAACTCTGATGTTGTTTAGATTTTTTCTGTTATACGTAATGATAAAACTTGCTTTCAACCGCATTTCCATTATAAATCGTTACAAATATATCAAAGTGTTTCCTATTTTCATTTAATTGTATAGACCGTCGTAAAGCAATTTAGTTCAGAATTGTTTGGTTATAAAAAGTACAATTAAGATAAATTCACGTTTAGGTAAAATAATATCAGAGATCTAAAGTTCTTGGGGTGAAAGCGAAAATGTTTTATCTGCTTCGTTATTCTATGTAGCTTAGAACAATTTTTATTTTCACCCATCGAGATGTACAGATGGCGTCTCATATATATTTCCGAGGATAGTGACTAACCTAAGCGTATAAATTATCATAATGTTATACTTCAAGTCGCAAAGCAAGAGGGGCGTGCATATATGAATTTCTACACCTACCATCTTTTCAGGGGACTCAAATGGTTGTAGTAGTAACAACGGTGGCTGTGCACAGCTGTGTCTTCCGACTGGTCCAGCAACAAAAGTATGCGAGTGCGCTGTTGGTTACGTGACTAATGGGAACGAAACGTGTGCTCCAAGTGAATCTTTCATACTCGTCTCTTTTGGAAAATATATACGAGGATTTTCTTTGGACCGTGGTGACCACGATGATGCCATTGCCCCGATTGGAACAGAAAATATTATGCAGGGCATGTATTATATGTATTAAGAAACAATTCGTATTGAAATATGGATTTAAAATTAAGAAATCGATTTTTTCATAAACGTAACTATATGCTTTTCATACCAATTAAATGGAATAAATTATTAACACCATTGAGGACAATGCGAATATGACGTCACTCTTTTTTCACAGCAACTCGTGCCCACTCGACGTCCGAGTAAAAACATTGTGCACAATTCAGTTACTCGAAAGCGTGCTTTAATATAGGCACTACCCCGAGAAAATGTTTTTTTCATCGCAAATGTAAATGGTTTTTAAGAAAGAGCTTCGACAAAGCAGGTGCGAGAATAAGATTAATAGATTTCTAGATTAACCTCTCACAGGAACCTCTGCATTTGGGGTTTGAGTTCTTTTTGCACTTCTCTTGCATGCATTATACCATTTAGAGTTCAGAAGGTCAAATGATGGTTGTAAGTCGTTCACCGATGCCTGAAAATGCTCAGAGTTTATTAGAATATAGTTGTGTGTACTCTGTATAATATAACTATGATTATTTTACGATTCAGCGCAAATACTTGTATAAAACGGATATTGTGCAGAAACCGATAGTTTTGTCATGTTTCAATATTAATATAAAAGACAATTGCGATAGTTTTCAATTTCACAACGTTTTGAATTGTACGTTCGCACCGTTTGCATGTCACGGTCGCAATTTAAAAACGCGATAACGGTGTAAGTTGATTTAAACGTATTATTAAACAAATTCTCTCCCCTGCCAAAACGTTTGCATTTCCTTGGAAGAAAACAAACATAAAAACGGCATACAGCCATGCATGGGTACTTTCGTAAAACTCATAACGTTGTGAAATGGGAAATTTAATGGATAAAGCATTATTGCAAACCAAAAAACTACAATGTACAAAAAATTCAACAAGAACAAAACATTAAAATAACCGTTATAAATTTATCTTTTTAGCAATGGAAAAGCCAATGCTGATGGATAATTCTGATCTTTATGTATTCATTTTTTGTAACATACTTTGTTTGGTTACCTGCGTTTTATATCATGATTTTCTTGTGTCTCCCCGTATACTTTACATGCTGCCATCATAAAACGTTGTTTGGCTCTGAACTGTAACACCAATAAAACATTGACCTGACTTGACTGACTTGTTGACCTGTGAGTAACTTTTTTCAGACAAAGCTGTTAAGACAATGGATGTACATATTGCTGGAAAACATATTTATCTTGTTGAGACGCTTGATGGAAATACTGAAATAAATCGGATTCACCCAAACGGAAGTGGTCTAGAGCAGGTAATCACTTCCGGTAAAGCTCAGGCAATTGCGGTCGATTGGATAGCAGGTAAACTATAAACATGATCTATGAAATTATTTCATTTTTTATACTTAGTCTATTTTTACTTTAAGAATACTAGTACCTGATTTATCTTTTGGTATGACTGGGAATTTCTGGTCCAGGTTTTTCACAAACATCAATCATTATTTTGTCAACGTAAATCAGCTATAATTTCTGGAATGGTTGCACTGGTTTCTCCAATAATGAACAATAATGAAAAACTATGTTGTAGATTAATTACTGCTCAAAATGTTTCTTGACGATTTTCAGAAGCAAAACTTTATGCGAGAAGTTTCTGAAATAAAAACAATGATATTGATATGGGAGCGAACGGTGAAAGCGCCTAGCTATGCAACGCTAATTACGATACTTGATGAGCTAACGGGACAACCCCCCAAAAGGTTGATTAACTAAACGTAATCAACACTGCATGACACCGGAAACCGATTATTTACAGATAACAGTACAGATTATGCCATCTAAACTCTAAATTTTTCTTTTGACAGAATCTGCTTAGTCAGCATATTTGTCAGTCATAATTCACAACATCTTGTTATTCAGGAAACCTGTATTACTGTGATGTTGGTACAAGGAACTCGAGTATCCAAGCTTCCCGTCTTGATGGCAGCTATCAACTTGCTCTGTTTGAGATGGATGGCAGTCCAGCCGCGGATCTCGCCGTGAATCCTATTAAAAGGCCAGTCATTATTGATAAACAAATGAAATGTTCATATAGAGAATAGCAACATTTCAGAAAACAAAAGACACAACCTTTCCACACAGCCAAAATGTGGAGAGAAAAAAAGCTTCGTATGGTTTATTTTTTGTGCTATTGCAAACACCATTTTGGAGTTAATTTATGCAGAAAACTTACACTTGTTTGTTCATATGACGACCAGGTCCTATAGGAGCAAGTAAGAGGTTGGTGCACTCTAGAACCTGGTTTAACCACCCCTTTCCTGTGACAAATTACTGACCGTTCCATGGTGGCAAACCTCATTTTTTATATTGTCTATCATGTCGTTTTTGAAATTGACAACGTTATAAACCCATGCTATCTTTTCCTTTCTAGTTTTTGCCTCGTGGAGATGCTTTATTTTCTGTGCCAAACTGAGCATGGAAACTACTCTTAAATCTCAAGCATCTGATTGGCTGAAATGGCCACCAGTCGCTATTTCAGCCATTCAGATGCTTGAAATGTGAGACTGGTTTCCAATCTCAGCTTTACAACCTTCAGCCCTAAATGTGGCTTTTCTTAATATGCATAATTAACTTTTTATTACCGCGCAGAACTTTCCGGCTTAACACATGTGTGACTTCTGTGCTGACCTACTTACCAACTGTAATTTTTTTTTCTTTTCAATAAGAAAATCACACGATATCTATTTTTTTTTATTTTAAACTACGCTTGATGCACTTCACGGAAAAGGTGTCTTCCGAACACTTGAGACAATCTTCGCAATAACGTAAAAGGCGAATTATGCTTTTCATAAATTATATAAGAATCATGCGTTAATAATTTTATGTTAATAAATATAAATAAGTGATTTGATATTGGCCCTGTTTTTATAGTCAACATGTTTAATGTTACAAAATTCACACAATCATCATTATGTTATGTTCAATAATAAATAATATATAAATATAAAAATAATAATTATACAATTGTATGTTTTCAACTTAAATGTCAGCAGATATCACCGAAGTCACGTTATTCATTGAAGTGCCTCATATTTTAAAAGATTTATTTAGTACTTTTATTGATTTACAGGTAATAGCAAATTATATATCATCATTTTAAAATAATCAATATTTGCAGATATTTATATTGGTACGATAACGGAAGTTATCCGAAAATTGAGCTAAGTTTCCTCGACGGTTCCGGAAGAATGGCGGTTATTACAAATGGTGTTGTAAAACCGAGCGGAATAACTATTGATATCATCACACACGATGTGTACTGGGCTGATTCTGCTGTTGATGCAATACAGGTAAGTGATGCAGGCTTGGTTTAAAGGTTACCCTTTTATGGGCAGTAATGGAAATGCATAGCCTAGCCCAGTCAATCCGTAACCTGTTTTTTTTAATTGCACTATTCGTTTTAATAATAAAACTTTTTTCAGCCATCATTCCCTCTACATGATATTCAGCTATCGTTATTCGATGATAAACGAACATCATAAGGGTTATCATGAGGGTTGAACCAGACCTATGTCTTCACGAATATGTAATTAATAGACAAATATGATTTAAGAAAATACCAGAGATTAAAACAAATTGTATTATATTGCCTGACAGAAACTATTTTAAAGTCATATTGTTGTGTTGAATTTTTTTGAAAGTTTGTAAGAACTAAACGACTCACGGGAAAAAGTTTAATGTGTTCCGACGTCAGTGAAAAGCTTCCCAGCCATAATGTGTTTATCAAATATTAGCTACGAGCAAATAATAGCCAACTGTTTGTCCATTCCAAACCAGCAACGACAATAATGTCAAAAATATCGCCGAATACATATTTTCCCGTCACATGATGATAATTCTGTTATACTTAGTGTATATTTAAAATGCTGTTTCTAAACCCTCATTTTATCTTTATATATTAAACAAAGTTCGTATTTAAATGTGATGTTTCTTTCGGAAAATGAAAAACATTCCTTCTTAACCCGCATAGTATCAAAACTACTTCATTAAAAATGTATATACTTGAATGTGTTGTTTATTTTAGAAAATGAACTATCTCGGGAAAGACCGCCAGTTGGTGAGGAGCAACGTGCCACATCCCATAGGCTTATCAGTGCTTCTTGACAGTATATACTGGATGGATTCGTCACTAGGAGCTGTGTATAGAGCTGACAAAGATGACCCAGAAAGACCGGCGAAGGTTCTGAAAGGAGGACTGCAGAAGTTAATGGCTATTGCAATATTCGACAAGGCTTTACAACCAAATGGTAAAACAGATCAAATTAAATGATATAATATTGATTGAATTTTGGAATTACCTTAAAGAAAACTGTGCTTTTTTGTTCCTTATGTATATTCTGCACATTTGTAAGTACTAATCACTTCACCCGAAGAGAACTGAGATCATTATTGAATTCAAAATCAGATATAAATTTTATGTTTAAATTTACATGCAGGTTGATAGAATTTCATTGGGATATCTTGTAGCGTTTGTTTGTAAAACAACACTGCTTGAAAAGTTTTAAATATCTCCTAATTATGTAAGAAAGTGGTTATAAGTGAATGTGGTAAGAGTATTTCGCTTTCTATCTCATTTTTTGTTTTGTTTTCAGTTTACAGTTACAACAATGTTGTTTACTTTTGCATTTCAGTATCCAACCCTTGTTCGAAAAACAATGGTGGTTGCGAGCATTTATGTTTTGCATTGCCGAATATTAGCAAACCAGTATGCAAATGCAGCTTTGGCACCCTCGCTGCTGATAATATATCTTGTACAGGTAAGTTCGTCAATTCTACTAGAGGTAAGTCTTGTCTTGTCCAAGTAAGTTCGTCAGTTCTGCTAGAGGTAAGTCTGATCTTGTTCAAGTAAGTTCCTCAATTTTAATAGAAGTAAGTCTGATCTTGTCCAGGTAAGATCGTCAGTTCCGCTAGAGGTAAGTCTGATTTTGTTCAGGTAAGTTCGTCAGTTCTACCTGAGGTAAATCTGATTTTGTCCAGGTAAGTTCGCCAGTTCCGCTAGAGGTAAGTCTGATTTTGTTCAGGTAAGGTCGTCAGTTCTACTAGAGGTAAGTCTGATTTTGTTCAGGTAAGTTCGTCAGTTCTACTAGGTCTTCAGGTAAGTTTGTCAGTTCCACTAGAGGTAAGTCTGATTTTGTTCAGGTAAGTTTGTCAGTTCTACTAGAGGCAAGTCTGATCTTGTTCAGATAAGTTCGTCAGTTCCGCTAGAGGTTAGTCTGATCTTGTTCAGGTAAATTCGTCAGTTGCGCTACAGGTAAGTCTGATTTTGTTCAGGTAAGTTCGTCAGTTCTACTTGAGGTAAGTCTTATCGTGTCCAGGTTAGTTCGTCAGTTTTGATACAGGTAAGTCTGATCTTGTTCAGGTAGGTTTGTCAGTTCCACTAGAGGTAAGTCTGATTTTGTTCAGGTAAGTTCGTCAGTTGCGCTAGAGGTAAGTCTAATTTTGTTCAGGTAAGTTCGTCACTTCTACAAGAGGTAAGTCTGATCTTGTCCAGGTAAGTTCGTCAGATCTACCTGAGGTAAGTCTGACCTTGTCTCGGTAAGTTCTTGATCTCTGCTAGAGGTAAATCTTGTATTAACAACTACATGTATGCAGTATGTACAATCAATGTAGGGTTATGTAATGGTGCGTATGTTCTTAAATGCTTTCAAAAAATTCTCCACGAATATGTCAGAATATCGTATGGACACGTGTAGGGCGCCTTCTTCAATAGTTCTTGCTTACACATGTTGACAAACTTTGTCAGTTCCAAAGCTCTTTTATTTTTAGAATACCGGTTTTTCCATAGAATAAATACGTCATCAATATCATATTGGAGGAGTTAAAACATTATATACTGAACAAAAATAAAAAGTACCCACTTTTAATGTTTAAATTATCATTAAGATATTTTCATTTATTCAGGAACACTTTGAATGGTATTTAAGTGCTTATAATAATTTAATTGTTTTAGGTTTAATTGCTCATAAACATGATATTCCACAGACCTGAGCGTCTGCTTATTAACTAACAATAGATAAAGGACTTAAAACGCTACTTTTTTTAATTTAAAGGGAGGTAATTGCAAATGGTTGGAATTTCTAGCGTTGTTAACCGAGGACTCGTTGTTTTAATTATGAATGTTTTGTGAATTTATTGACCACAAGAACTGGTGAAATTGATTTTGTTCTCATAAATGTTATTATGATTTTAGAATCACTGACTTCTTACCGAAAGCCCTATTTTTGCAAAGGGTAAGATAACTAAGTTGTGACTGCAGATTCTCAAGGGCATTTGATTTATTTGCAATGATTACAGAAATGCAAATGTTCAAAGAAATAACTTAGATTTTTAGTTTTCGAATTAAAAAAAAATAAAGATGGGAAAATAAATACGTTTTTTGCTGAGTATATAAGAGTTATTATAAACGTAATCTGCAAAAGAAATAGCATACCTGTTGATTCTAGTTACAAAATTTTGTTTAGATCATTATATGTTTTATTACATTATTATGTTCATATGTGTATTTTTCTTTTTCATATCAAGATGTGCCACCTTTCATAATATACTCAATGGATGGAAAGCTCAACAGTGCGTTTATCGACCGACCAAGAAAAGAAGTACCATTTGGTCCCGTTGCTGGCTTGAGAAAAGAAACAACTTTTGATATTGACTATGATTATAAACAGAACTTAGTGTTTTACACTGACAAGAGCAACACTGCTGTTTTGGTATTGAATATAACTTCGGGCGTGAGTCGCAAACTTGACAAAAAGATGATGACGTCAGATGATTGTAAGATATAAGTTTAACATGATTGAGAAAGTATAGGTTTTGCTGCATATTATTTATTTTATTTTCATGCATATATTAATCAGATTCTATCTGCCAAATGTAATATGTGCTATGCTTTTTAATTAAGTAACAAGAAATTATTTTACAACAAAATTTATAAAAATTTTAGAAATGGTGTTCGTCACGGCAAAATGTGTACCTCACGGTAAAAGGTTATCCGAACAGCTGACGGAAACAGCTGAAACAGCCTAATAAAATTGAGCCGATGACACTGTTTTTGTGCATGTAAAATAATATCAGATACAGTTGAAAATAAGTAAAGAAGATGATATAATTAAAACTTAAATGTAAAAAATATCACAGAAGACAAATGATCCTTAGAGGTGTCTCACATAGCGTTAATTATTGTTTTATGTTCATTAATTGACTTTGCTAGACCAAGAAGCATATACACATATGGCTGGCCAGGCTTTAACCTACGACTGGATTGAACAACGTATTTATTGGACAGACGATGATGGTGTCCGCTCCATGTATGAGAACGGGACAGACCTTCAAACCACATTGTCAGGCTACAAGGAGAGTATAAAAAGCTTGGCAGTGAATCCATGCAAAGGGTATCTACACGAAATTCTAAAATTACTTCAGGTCTTTTACTGTAGTCTTGTCGTTTAAACTTACTTATTTTATATCAAATTGAATGTGAAACAACTTATTCAATCTGATATTATTCACGCTGGACGAGAACTTCCTGTGTTGAAACAATTATTAGCACCTGTTGTGAATTGTGGAAACTGCAGATTAGACTTTTCCTTGGCGGGAATCGAATCCGCAGCCTCTGGATCTGGCGTACGATCCTCTAACGCAAGACAAAATTAAATGCTTTCGCACTCTTTTCTTCTCTGTACATGTCAATAATAAAACACACAATGTTGATCAGTTAATGTATGCATGTTTTTTATAGAGTAAGGCAGTTAAAAAGGTCATCAACCTATTAATAGTTATACTCAGCAAAAATAAAAAGTATCCACTTTTCTACATGTAATTTTGTAAAATTAGAAAAAGCAAAATCGAAATGTTTTCTTAGAACAAATTTGCATTTCTATAATCACTGCAAAGAAATGAAATTGTCTTCAAAATGTGCAGTCACAACTAAGTTATCTTTCCCTTTATTATAATAGGGGTTCCAGGAAGAAGTAAACTATTCCAAAACAATATTCACATTTATTAGAATAAAATCAATTTCTCCAGTTCTTGTGGTCAATAAAATCACAAATTATTTATAAAGTAAAACAACAAGTCATTGATAAACGCCTGAAGAAATTCCAACCACTTGTGATGACCTCCCTTAAAATTAAGATATAGCGTTTTAAATCCTTAAACACTTGTTATTCGTTATCTTGTGGGGAAAATTATGTTCATGAGAAATTAAATTTAAAAACAAATGAAATTTATTAATAAAATACCAATCCGAGCGAATCTGATTAAATGAAAATATGTCAATGAGAACACAAGCATAAAAAGTGGACTCTTTTTATTTTTGTTCAGTATATTTATTTACTACGCGCAATATTTCTTTAATTAAAAACACTTTGCACGTATCACTTCGGGTTCCACACTTGATGTTGAAATCTTCACACAGTTTTGAGGAACATTTCCAGCTGGCTAGCGAAGGATTAAGGGTTAGAGCCCATTGACCGCTCGTGCTGAAATATTGGCCTGGGGGTAAAGAGCTTAAATGCAAACCAACAAAAACATAATCAAAACTATAGTAAATATTAAAAATTCAATCTTTTATTTTCTTTCGCAGGTTCCTTTTCTACAGTGGTTGGCCTGATGGTGGTCGGTTGGTTGATGGCGGATTTATTAAGCGTTCCAACTTGGACGGCTCAAACCAGACTCTGCTGATAAAGAAAGACCGCAATTTTAAGCCAACTAGCCTTGTTGTAGACTACCTGGAAAACACAATCTACTATGTCACCATTGAAAACCATAGAAGTGATAGGTATGTTGATGTATTATCGCGACAAAATTGCCATCTATACATTATTTGAGTTTTCGTTTAGAAGCAAATACGTAATGGTACGTGTAGTGTGTGCCATAATGAAGCTTAAATGGCCCGTTTTGTCAGTGAGATAGATAATCTATCTCGCACCATAAACCAAGTCAAAATGTTTCACATGAAAAGATGAAAATTAAAGACTCGGCATAAGCAAACAACACACACACGCACGCACACACACGCGCACCCACACACCCACGCACGCACGCACACACACGCACACTTATTTTGATATTGCACCATCGTTTGGGAAAGGTCAAAGTTGTACTGTTTAATGGTGTAAATATTGAGTTGCACTAAAACTGGAACTAGGCGGCGTGGACAGTAATATGCAGTTACATATAAGTATCATGCATGAGTGTGAGGTGAAGATGGAAAAATCTGTCACCGAGGGTTAACTGTTTTGCGGGAACGAGGCTTTGCCGAGTTCCCGCCAAAACAGTTCACCCGAGGTGACAGATTTTTCTATCTTTACCGATTGTCTCATGCAAGATACTTTTTCTTGCATACCTTTTATTATTTATAACATTTCTATGTATGTATACAAACTTTTTATTTTCCTTATGCTGAAATATTGACATTTACGCAAACCTTTTTTATAAATGACGTCAATAACTTAAATATATGACGTCACTCACGTGACTCGTTCTACATGGGTGGGTGTAGGATCGAAATTTCCTACACGGGTGAAAACACCGGATGACCTGATCTGGTATGCAAGAATAACTGGTCACGAACAGGTTCAATCAAACCGAGCCTTTAATATTTTTATTGTCGTGTTTGGTGGCTTTAAAAGTTCCCACTCATCTGTTGCAACTATTCAAGATAATTTTCCAATAGTGGCTCATGCGTGTTATCTTATGTGTAAATATATAATATGGGGCACGCCACGGGAAAAGGTACCTTCGGTCATTTTTAGTGATATTTTAGTTTTTACTAAATTTAGAAAGAACTTCAAACTATAAACCAATTTCTCATAACTAATATGTGATTTTGTTACATATTTTGACAACAAAATGGTATTTTTACCGCGAAATGCATAATAAATAATGTCGCCTGCTCAAATTAATGACGTCATTTCAAAGATTGACGTCAACTGTCCGAAGGTACCTTTTCCCGTGACGCGCCCCATATGAAAACTTACTTTCAGAAATTGCAATTATCTTAGCAAGACCAAGAACAATTCCTCTACTGGCAGCGTAGGGAGGCTGCTGTTTCTAAGTGGTGCAATTCCTGATATGCAAAATTTCACTATTTTTCTCTTTTGAAATCTTACTTACCGTGTATATAAAAACTTCTTTTTATATTTCTTATTTAAAATTTGACTCTAAACTAAGATTGCTGACAATATTTGTTTAGAAAATTCATTTTTATTTCTGTTGTTTGAAGTGATTGAATTATATGCTTTCCATAAAAAAATGTATTTTTCTTTTAGTTTTACGATCATTTATTGCGACTTTGATGGCAGAACGATCAAAAGTTACTCGCCTCGCGGAAATCAAGTCACCGCCTTTGATGTGTACGGAAAGTTTCTATTCTACGTCAATGCACGTAAGATGAAATTTTATTTAATAATCTACAATAACCAACGATCGTTACGGTACGAAGAATTTTTAAAGCAATAACTAACGACCACCACGGTATGTTTTGTATAAAGATCCTTGGAGACCATTGAAACGGCTTTGTCAATTATAAAACAATACAGTTTGTTGAAAATTTCTATTAACACATAACTACCCTAAGAATGCCCCGAACGAAACCCATTTTTGGAAATCTTGTGTCCGACCCTGATAAGTACGGTAACGATGCTATACAAACTGATACTGGATACAAAAGTAACAGAGTAACTTTTCAAAGGTTATTATTGAGGCTGTTTTGATGATATAAAACCTATGGACAGTACAGACTTACCTTTTTTACTTCGTTTAAATTAACAGATGAACTATACAAGGTAGACAAAGCATCCTACAATGAAGAAGGATCTCAGCAGCTGGTGGGGATGGATGGACATATCCAGAAAGTAGTGATATTCCGTGACCGATCCGATGTTTGTAAGTACAATACATTATCAAAACATAGAAAAGCAAGTGACGGCCCCACACAGACATACAAATAATATATGTTTTGAGTACTGCGGATTCATATCATTTTGCTGGGACAAATTTACGCGCAATTGCTTAGAACTTTCGTTATGGGCGGAAGTTATTTGTTCTCAATTTACGTTATTATTACATGTAGTTCTTCAGTAAAATGTGAGCGATATATTTGCGCGAAATATGTCCACGCGAAATTATTTATTTGCAAGGTATTGTTTTTATTTGCAAGATATTGTGTGAGGCAGGGGCAAGGTATTGTGTGAGGCAGGGGATCTTTATGCTGACATTGTATTTGTACTACTCAACTTATTAACTGAAGTTCGAGGAAACCCAGAACAGCTTGTTTTCATTTGTAATTATTCTGAGAGTAAAATTAAATACTGCAGTAATGGGCGTTATAAGATACAGGCTATTTATAATATACATTATTGATAATGTACACAATCATTTTCGCAAAACGCAAAATATCCAGTAAATTTAACAATTATTTGTATAAACAAATTTTGAGGCATTTTAACTTCTAATTTTCGATGCTAAATCATTGTTTGTTTCCTTTGCATATTTACTCCCTTTAACGGGCAAGACCTTATGCAAAGGACAAACGATTTCTTTAGTGCGAAAGCTGTTGAAGCGTGAACCACATCAGACACTCGTATTAATATGTGTTTCTTTTTCTCATTCATTTGCAGGTCAGCTTTCAACAATTTGCGCTCACAAAAATGGCGGCTGTAGTGAGCTGTGCACTAACAACAAAGACGGACACGCTACTTGCGCATGCTTTGATCCGGGCAACTTTGTTCTTGCCAGGAACGGTAAATCATGTCAGCCGAAGAACAGCACGTGCAGAGACGAGCAATTCGCGTGTTTGGATGGCAAGTGTATAAGGTTTGTTCCATGGTGACTTAGTTTTTATCCATGGAGACTTAGTTTTTCTTCCGAATATCAAACATTTGTGTAAGAAATGGGTGATATAACGAAACGCCTGTAACATGTAAAAACGTAAATGGATTTTACAGTCACAAATGCGTATTATCTCATAGGCCATAATCTACGAAAAGAAATATAAAACACCGCTGCATTATTGACAAAAATATCAGTTGACTAAATACGTAAATATTTGCTTGCTTGTTTATTTGTTTTTCTTTTGGGCGATGAGTGGAAAGGTGCTCCGAGACGCAAATCGTCATAACAAATTTATTCATGTGAAAACACTTTGTGTTTTAGTGTAATTCACGCCTACACGCCTTGACGCGTTCGCTTCCATGTAGAGGCAATATTATTTGATTGAGTCGAAAATAAGACCATAGAAGATGATCCATACAAGTCAAGTTGCGACTGTCCGTCTCATCCCTACTAAATTTATAGAACTATCATCTCAATATATCTACGACAAAGATTAAGTGAACATTCAATAGATTGAACATATTTCTACACTATAAATTTGTGTCATTTCTCAGAAAACATTCAGGTAGAGCTATGTAACGAAATGTCGAAAAGTTGGATAAAATGCCACAGGTTGAGAAGATGCGCAGCCCGACCTGAGCTATCGGGGCCGCTTACACATCTTCCCCCAAGACAGAGACTGTGACTCGTATCATGTATACATATAGTGATTTGTATCGTGACAAATACATTTTTACTGTTTCAGCTTGGCCGTGCTTTGCAATGGAAACTCTGACTGTGCACAGAAAGAAGACGAAAATGATTACTTTTGTGGTATGATATAGTATTACGTGCTTTATCTTGCTGCTTGTCGCTGTGTTTCAATTAAATGTATTATTATCATTCTCAAATTTCATAGCTAATGCAGAACATTCATTAATATTTAGATAGTTAAACACTTTTTAATAATTTTACACATTCTTCAAAGCATAGTGCAATAAACAAACAAATTATGTTTAATGTATTAGTCATTTTTAATTAAAAAATTTAATCTTTTACTGACTTAAAGACCAAATAAAATTTGCTCTGGTTTCAGCAAGGTCGTTTGGCAGCTACCTGGGCTCAAGATCATAAAACTAAAGCTGGAGACCAGACTCAAATCTCAAGCATCGGATTGGCTGAAATGGCGACTACTTAGATGCTTGAGATTTGAGACTGGTTTCCAATCTCAGCTTTATAACCTTCAACCTAATTCAATATTTTCTCGGCTCAGCCTTCAGTTTAAATGTCACACATCTTCAACATTCACTTGACTTCATTTTTCAACCTTCGTTTGACTTAATCTGATAACTTTAACCTTCTTCTAGTTTCGCTTTTCACTCGCAGCATGTTTAGCAATTTCAAAAGTTTTACATTACACGCGAACACGTATATGATCAAACACAAAATAGACGGAATATTCTCATCTTGTCAAGAAATAATAAATGATATGGTAAATTGTATTATTAGCAAAACGCGAGTGTCTTGCTGGTTTCTACCGGTGTGCTAGCGGTCAGTGTATACCAGATAGCTACAAGTGTGACCACGATCGAGATTGTCCGGATGGTGACGATGAAGACCCAACAAAATGCGGTAATTAATATTGGGACTTCACTGATATTCGTGGATTGCGTTGGTAGATCGACTTACGAATTCAAAAACCGCCACGAAAAATTTAAATGTTTATTAATTGATAATATTATGTTGTATATTCTTTATTGTTTTTAATATGCTGCATTTCAAATCAATTCAGACATAAGTTACAATTTGTTTTTGTATCTCTGCGAATTCCACTAAACTTTAAAACATGCATACGTTTAGCAAATGTGAATGTAATCGCATGCTTTTTAATCAATGGAATCAATATCCAAAATCCACAAACTGTATGCAAGAACAAAAAGGAACAATTTGCCTTGAAACAATCAGATTCCACGCGCACTGAAAGTGCATGACATTGTTCAGTAAAATAGTTTTTGTTAATTGCACAGATTAGTGTAAAATGTAAAATGCCATTTCTTGGCTTTGTAATTAAACTCTCTTTGGTAACATGTACCTATTTTGTTGCAATACTCTGTAGGGTTTATGGGGTTTAAGAAGGTTTCTTGTGAAATCTTGAAAACGACCGTTAACGCTCGATTCGTTTTCATTTTTCATTCTATGATCGTGTTTTTTGATATTTAATTCCATCGTGCTTTGGTCTCTTGCAGTGAACAAATACTATGGCAAAATTTATGCTTCACCGATTCAATATGCTTTACCGATATTTCGACGATAAATTCATCCATTTTAATTAAAGATTGGAACGCATGTTTTGATGTTCGCTTATTTCAATGTAAAAACGGACTACAGTAAACCCCCTCATTACGGACACTCGATATTACAGGCACTCCAGTATTATGGGCGATTTTCGATTTTTTTAAGAACAGTTCTGTTCTCTTCTTCTTGATTTAAACCCACAATTAAGGACAACCCGCTATTAAGGACACTTTCCCTCAGTCCCTTACGTGTCCATTATAGAGGGGTTTCACTGTATTTATAACTATAATTATCCCACTTTGATACAATGTCATGCTCTTAAAATTTAAGAAGAAAAACGGTTTTCGTCGCTTTTTTGTTTACAAAATTTTTTGAAATTCATCCATTTATTACAGAGTGGAACGCATGTTTGGATGTTCGCTTATTTCAATGCAAAAACGGCCGATGTATTGATGAATCCCTGAAGTGTAATGGTGTAGACAATTGTCGGGACGGGTTAAAATCTGACGAGACTAATTGCCGTAAGTATAATGTTTAATACATTTGGATTTTTTTAACTAAGGACAATGTATCGAACCTCGTCCCGTGATGTACATACGCACTGAAAAGATTACTCCAAGCTCTGAGGTCGAAAAGGTTAAAGTTTTAATAAATATGATTAATAATTTGATTGATTTATAATAATAAATACAGATTTTATAATCAGCGGTTATCGCCCCCTTGATATTACAGTTACCACTGCAATCACGGACCGCTGTAAATTATTTTTTGAATCAAACTAGTTATGTTCAAAAGAATTCTTTTGAATATTTTGTTTGAAATCCTAAAATATAGCACAAAATGCTAATGAAAATGTGAATCGTATCATATAGTTCAAACAAGTTACATGGATTGGCGAGGAAGGGTTGAATCTGAATAATTTCACACACACACACACACACACACACACACGCACGCACGCACGCACGCACGCACGCACGCACGCACGCACGCAACGCACGCACGCACGCACGCACACACGTTCAGATGATATGTACAAGGATTATCAGAAAATTGTTGTACGTGTTACTATCGGTCAACCAAGAAAAAAACGGCGATGTTTTTGTCTTAAAATATAAAGACATGTTAAGAGTATATAGTTTTAAAAAAGAAAACCACCGAACGTGACAATAACAAAGTTAAAGGATCGGTTTGATTGAGTCTGTTCGAAGGCAGTATTGGAAATGCATATTACTGTCCAGGCCGCTTAGCTCTTATATTTACGTAAATATATAAACTGTGTTGCAAGGCCCTAAAATAAGGCATATGTAAAGGCGAAATATAAATGCTTATTATCAAGTTACTTTTTGAAGTATAACGGCTAGATGGCTCAGGGGTCAAGACAGAGAAGCTGTTGGGCACGGCTTTGGAAAGACGCCTATGTTATGCATCCATATATACCATATTAACAAAGCAGGAGACAATACATTTTGTATTTCACCAAGACAACTTGAACTTGTTTGCATATATGAGGTTAAAGCGCCCTAGAACCTGGTTTGAACCTCCAGTTGCACATTGTTTTCCACAGACCGATCCAAGGCGGTAACCCCACATGTTCTCTTTCCCGTGCCCCTATTTTGCCTCTCTACTTGCTGGCTGTGTGCGGAGAGACTGTGTCTTTCTGATGTCATGTGGTCATTCCTGATATGCATACTTCACATTTTTATTACAGCACCAGTAAATTGTTCAGCTACACAAACAAAGTGTCCAAACTCTAACAAATGTATACAGACGAAACATCTTTGCGATGGTAGAGATGACTGTGGTGACATGTCGGACGAACTTCGACCTTTTTGTCTTTCAAAGCCATGCGAAACTGGTAATCTATATAAATCTTCCTTCTAAACATATACAAGTATAATTATAGCAAATATGTACGTGCAAACCCGCAGATAAAGTTTGAAAAGGGTTTAAAATAATTATCAGCCGGTTTGTTGATTGTTCGGTTTGCCTGTTGCACAAGTTTGTGACCATATGCGAACGCAAGCAATTGTCGCGCATGAACGATTTTGAATGTGTATCGTTTTTATTTTTTTTAAATATTTTGCAGGAAGTGAGATGTTTATAATAAGGTTTATAAAAGGTCCGTTCCTTTTTTTCAATGTGTTACTTCGTTGTTCCCTCACAGATTTTTGATTTTCTGACGGCATGCAATTATATAATTTATTTTTAATGAATATTCCTTGGCATATGTATTTTATATGTCGTTTTAATCTATGTTATTTTAGATCAGGTGCGTTGTGAAGGTCACGCTAGATGCATTCCAAAGAGTTGGATTTGTGATGGCGAAAGGGATTGTCCCCTATCGTCAGACGAGTTGAACTGCGGTAGGACACTATTATGATACTATAATCAGACATTCTGAAACCGAAAAGAACAGAACAAAAACAGAAATAACATTTTGTAAATCAATTTTATCAATGCAAAATACAAATTATAAGCATATACGTAATATTAAAAGGTAAACAAGCGTACACCACTTGACTTGGTGCTTTATTTTAAACTGGAATTTAATGTATTATATGAAAACAAAAGGGGTTTGAAATTTGATTTTGAAAGAAAACTTGACTGTATTATGTCCTACCACACAAATTTCATTCTTACAGTTTTCAATAAGATTTTGTCATTTATAATCATTGGTACCCAAATTGCTTTGATTGTAGTGTGACATTTAAAGCCGAGTGAGGGATAATGCCTCTTTGCCTCTTGCTATGCCATTTTTTTCATTTGTAGCTAATTGTGCAAGTTTAAGGACCATGATAATAGAACACTACTACTCTCTCAAGGTCATGGCTTGTACACATTGCATTCATCAATTAATGGAGATTCCAACTTTAGGGCATTATAGTCAGTCGTTTTAGGCCACGAATAGTAGCCAACGATTAGTGCCTGCGGAAAAATAACTATTTATAGACTCTCTGTTTTATCGTATTTATAAATTTGCCGAATGTGGTACACCTCTTAGGTAGTTTTCTTTTTTTCATCAATATGAAAAGAAATATTTTTCAGATATCACAAAGAATGTTGGCTGTGCAAATGGTCATTTCCGGTGTGCCAATCACAAATGTATACCGCAAGACTGGGTATGTGACGGGTCAAATGACTGCGGAGACTACAGCGATGAGAAAACGTCGCTTTATTGTGGTAAAGATATCAGTAGCACAAAAATGCTTCTTTAAAACTTACCGTTCAATCGTCTTTTCTTGTCGGTTTTGTTATATATTTTAGATATTTTAGTTAAATACTGAAGCCTGTGAGACTTTATCATTAAATAAATTATAAATTAGATAAAAAATTAAAAAGGTATCACAATTCTGTTAAAATGTCCGTGATAGCAATGGTTTTTGTTACTGTAAGGGGAAGTAACCTCTGCGAGGAGTATAATATTTAAATGCTTGATCAGCGAAATGATATACAAATTTGGTCTGAATGTTATAAAGCTGAGATTGAAAGCAGGCTCAAATCTCAAGCCTCTGATTTGCTGAATTGGCGAATCGCAAATAAACCTACCTTTAAACAACCGACTGACAATAACAACTTCTACGTTAACTAAAATTGTATCGCATGGAAGCAAGTGAACAAAAGTAAGAACATTAACCATTGGTAAGAATTTATAAATTTCAACATATTGTCTGTTATATCTTAAGTAGTAAGCCGCGAAAGTTCAGATGGCTGGGCTTTTGGCTTACTCGAATAGGCTTGAATGTGGCGATCGAGAGTTCAAATCTCGTGGTAAATGTAACTGGTTTTATCCCGAAGTAGGTGAATACTTTAATAGACGTACATGTTGTTATATAAATAAATATATAAAGCTTATATGATATCAAAAATTTATATTATATAGATTTGATGGTTGCAGTTTGGTCCATTTTAAAATTGATATTGCAATACGAAGTTCGACAGTATCCGCATTAACAAAAATACGCCAATGTCGTTTTTTGACTGTTGCTCCTTACTTTGGTCAAAATCAACCTTAAGAACCAGTTTGTTTTAATTTCAGGTTGTCCTGCCGACTGGTTCCGATGTAAACTTCGACATTCAGCTGCTCTCCCGCTTAATCCATGTATACCATTAAATCGTGTAGGTATTTCTATTTGGGTTTATTTAGTTCTTCCATTCAACAATATATGTATTACCCTTTTTGTAAGATGTGGATGATTGAACTTGTCATCAGTTTTTGTTCTATATATCTTAATGTGTTTTCGCATGCGACAGTGCGAGTAGATGGGTTGGTTGGAGTTAATTTATAATCGCAACTTGTACGTATGTGTTCATATAAAAACCTGTGGGGGGGGGGGAAAGATTGAGATTAGTTTATTTTAAACCTCTAGTAAAAATTGTTTCGCAGCTGACCGTTCCAAGGCGGTAACGTATTTGATTTGCGTTTTCATAAATTATTTGTGGTGTCATTTTGACATTATTATAATTTTATTATAATTAATCATAATTAACATGCTCTATTGGCATGTCTACTTATATATTTTTGTGGGATGCCGTGTTTTATGAAAGTAGCTATTTCATTTCGATAATAAATATGTCACATTTTTAAAAATCACCTGTTGACGATATTAAACATTTAAGATATATCCGTCACGTGTCCTTGGTGAACAGGCTTTGGCAATTTGGTTGGCTGTATTCCTGCCTATTTACTCATTTAAAAAAAGTTTAAATAAACTCTCAGTACTTGTTTTATCTTTTCTTTCTAATATATATATACTGACTGCCAATCAAAACGCAACACTTATTTTTTATGTGTGTAAAACTTTACTCAAATGCCAAAGGTATAAGTGTTTTAAAGACAATAAGATGTCGTTGGGCGAAGCGAGTACTTGCCGACGGTAAACAGTGCATCCGACAAGCGATTTCACACCGAGATACTCCGCCTTGGATCATGCTCGAAAACCTTTGTCCTGGTTGTCTGAAAGCATTTGTATAGAATATAGCTTGAAAACTGAAGGTGGGATTTGTGTAGCTGTGAGTAAAAGTAAACAAATGGATGCATGCCGAAACGAAAAGTGTGTGCGTTTGTACGGGGTTATTGTAGGAGAGAAAGTTTAAAAATCAGTTGACCATTAATGAATCAATTGGTTACTTATCGATTTTCAATCACATCTTTCTTTCCAAATTTTTTAAACGTTTACTCACATCGAACTTTTTATTTACAAATAAAGTGTTGCGTTTTTATTGGCAGTCAGTACATATCATTCATGCTATGTCCCAAGGTTTGTGACGGTAAAACTGACTGCCTTGAAGGAGAGGATGAAAAGATCTGCACGAAACCTACTTGTTCACCGGACGAATTCACGTGCCGTTCTGGTCTATGTATTCCGAAACAATTACGCTGTGATCACACGGCTGACTGCTTTGATGGGAGCGATGAGGGGACGTCTTGTGGTAACAGTTTTGTAATGCAATATGTATAAAGGAGCATTCTATTTAATTATAGTCTTCATGTTAAAGTAGAAAGTAGACCAGGAAGTAAGTTTTTTTTCTAATTTTTTTTGAAAACCCTGACAATTTTTGACTAAATATTGTAGACCAGCATATAATTATTTCATGCATGAGTTATTAAGGTATATTTTCCATTAATTTCAGAGTTCTCATGCAAATGGTTTTTCTTTTGTTTTAGTATGTGCTTGATAATTAGAAAAGCAATTGGACTAAACTGAGCTTTTAAACAATAGTATATCTTTACAGTAATATATTTCTTCACTAAAATCTAGGTGGCAACGAGTATTTTCCCCAAAATTAATTTTTGATATTTTAGCCAGTTTTCGCCGTTTGCAATGTTCGTGCCCCTTAAGAGTAGCAAGAAACAATGTATTTATAGAATAGGGTAGTTTTATCTTTTGTTTGAGTCTCATCATTGTACATGTACATACAATTTAATTTTACATTCGATACTTACACAAGTAAAATGCCTCTCAAATTGAGTTACAAGAGACTGTCCAACAATTTATCTAAAAGTGCGAAACAAAAGACTAAAAGAGACCATACAGACAGTGTTACTACACCTTAGTTGACGCCGAAAGAAATTGCATTCCTAATCCATAAGAATTGTGCAGAAAAAGAATCAATGAAAACCTCTGGTGTATGTGAATAAGTTTGTGTGGACCAAAAATTCCTCCACAGAGAGTTATTAAAGCTTCTGTATGTCTTTTAGTGAATTAATATGTAATAACATTAACACATAATAATTACATTTTTTACAACTTCAAAAATATTATGTACAGTTAAGAAAAAACAAATGTTTTTAAAGCGTGTATTGGCAATTAGCCAACAAGAAGCGTTTTGATATGCTCTTGGTTTACATTTTGAAGGCTGATTTACTTAACCTTTTTTTTGGTTTACAGAATACAGTGTCTGCAAGGGGAATGAATTTAGGTGCGACGGTCAAAAGTGTATCCCAGGAAATTGGGTTTGTGATCAGGAGGCTGATTGTGTTGATTTTTCAGACGAAAGCAATACGACATGTAGTAAGTTTTATGACTTGAATACATATCTTGATACACGCAACGTAAACAATATTGAAGTATAGAGGGTTTAAAGTATGAAATATTATCATGCCTAGAGAAACAAAACCATGACAACGTGTTAGGTTGATTGAGTCGGTTTATTAAATTGAGTGAAAAGGCTAAACTTCTCTCCTTCTTAGCAAATTTTGATATCTTCTCATGATACGCAAATTTGATTTTAAAAAAAAACAACAACAAATAACGATTACGTTAGTTTCAAATTTCACAACATTATACATTTTACATGAGCACCGTTTGTCATATTTAAGTCCTTTATTTGTGCTGTTTGTTTCGAGAAAATGTTATTTGCACACTTAATTGACAAGGAAGAGACAACAAATTCTTTCCTTAAACACATCTTGTGAATTAACTTACGTTGGTCTTTATTCAACGTATTTGATAATTGCAACATGAACACGTAAAATTCATACCGTTGTAAAGACGAAACTACTGCAGTCGCATATATCTCACCAATATCACTACACATTCGGTTCAGTTTCTTGGTTACATTTCAAACTTGATGTTAAAACATTATACATGTATATTAAATGTTAAAAACGTTTACTATAAATTACATTTCTTGATGATTTGTTTTTTTTTTGAAGGAAAAGAGGTTTGCCGAGGGGATCAGTTTCAATGCCGTTATGGAAAATGTATCGACCAATCGGATGTCTGTAACACATTGCAGGACTGTGATGATTGGTCCGATGAAATAAACTGCGGTAATTTTACTAATTTGTATATTTCATTTATAAACCTAAATGACTAAACAGATGTCTGTAACACATGGAAGGGCTGAAATGATCTGTTCGGTGATATAAACTGCGGTAATTTTACTTGTAGATTTCATTTATAAACCTAAATGTCTAAACTGATGTCAGTAACACATGGCAGGACTGAAATGATCTGTTCGTTGATATTAACTTCGGTAATTCTACTTGTAGCTTTCATTTATAAACCTAAATGACTAAACAGATGTCTGTAACACATGGCAGGACTGAAATGATCTGTTCGGTGATATAAACTGCGGTAATTTCTACTTGTAGATTTCATTTTAAATCCCAACCGATACATGTAAATGACAGTTTACTGTTGAAAAGAAAGGCAAAATCTTAACGGAACGAAACCGTTACTATATTAAATATAATTAATTTTAGTATATGAAAAAAAAGGTCCTGTGGTCCACTCGAAACTACTGCGTTAATGCAGTTTAAGAGTCGCACGTGACTGCTAATGCACTAGTGCGTTAGATGTTAAACACAAACTAGTTTAACGTGATTTATAACATGTATAATGCCCTTGCGCGTTACAAATGTAATGCTTTAAGGAGTTGAACAAGTTGTGTAATGTACGCATTCGTTTATGTACGAAATTCAAAAGGAATAAAGACTTTAGCTTCGTTTAACATGTTTAATGGTTTAGTTTCTATAATTACAATTCCATCATTATTGTAATGGAATTACTTAAGAGATGACATTATCATCATTGTAATGGAATTACTTAAGAGATTACATTATCATCATTGTAATGGAATTACTTAAGAGATGACATTAAAGAAAACAAGCATGAGATTTTATCTTGTCTAGAAGAAACTGTGGTATTATATTTCGCGTAGGTATAAATTTCGCATTATTCGCAGTTGAGTAAATGCACAAATTTTAGAATCACAGCGAAATTATTCCATGCTATAATGTGTCTTATAGGAATAATAGAACTGCGTGAAATTACGCCCGCTCGAATATATAATTTAAAGCTTTTGCGCGAAAATTCGTCCAGACAAAATTAAATCATACCACAGTTATTTGAACAACGAGGCAAATCCTAACTAAAACACGAGTAAGCATAGTTTTTATTTGATACTACGTAACGAAACTGCAAACTTGATCAACGTTATCAAAGTTAAAAGCGTCAAGGTCCTTTTTGTTAGATATTCATTTTATTTTTCTTTTGATGGAATTGAATTATTTCCGTAATGATTGCTGTCGGTTTCTTGTCAACAAAATTGTTTGATTTAATATTGCCACATAATATAATATAGTTGATCAGAATATCAAGAATAAAATACTTGATTTCAGGTTTTGATAACAAACGTTAAATAATTATAACTTTTTCGGTAAAATCATACTCTATTCGAAGTTCGCTAGCACCAAGTTAACCACACATCATTGTGAAGCCTATTATTATTATATATATTTACAATTGAAATCGTTTAGTGATGTATCAAGAGGGTCTCCTTATACACATAACATTAAGAGGTCGCAAACATTGCAAATGGCGAAAACTAGCTAAAATTTCAAAAATGAATTTTGGGGGAAATACTTATTGCCACCTAGATTTTAGTAACGAAATGTATTTAGCTATGGATGAAGTAAATGTTTGCAAGCTCAATTTAGTCTAATTCATGTTCTAATTACCAAGCACATACTAAACAAAAGAAAAACCGTTTGCATGAGAACTCTGAAATTCATGAACAATATACCAATTTGAAAGCAACTCATACCTGAAATAAGTATATGGTGGTCTACAATGTTCAGTGCCAATTCGTCAAAATAGTGTTAGGGTTTTCAAGAAATTCAAGGAAAACTTATTTCCTGGTTCAAAGTGAAAGTAGATTCAACCCCAAAACACATTAATTTGATAAAACTTTTGTCTATATTAATTTATAAATCAAGTTTATATTAAGAAATAAAACAAATAACTATATATAAAATATAGTCTTGGTGCTTATCAAACTTTGAGAAAAGTACATTTAGGCATATTTTCCTATTTTCTGTTAACATTAACATGATTAAAGTGCATAGAAATCATGTTTATTTTGGGGTTTAATCGTTTGCAAGTCAAATCAGTTACTCTAGACTTATAGTTAGATAAAGCCAAAAATACCATAATAGAATTAAAGGATTTAAGGAGAACTGGCGTAAGATAGTTCTCCTAGTATTTTCTTTACAATCCACCGTTACTGTCTCATTGTGCTGAGACTGGTTGTAACTGGTCTCGTAGCTGGTGACACGACTGACGGTCCATTATTTGACTATATTTTAATATTATTGACTGTATTGTACTGTACTGTACTGTACTGTACTGTACTGTACTTTACTGTACTGTGCTATGCGGTGTTGTGCTGTGCTGTGCTGTTCTGTACTGTACCGTAACTATACTACACTATACAATACTATATTATATTACATTGTGTTATATTTGATTATATTATTTTATATTAAATCGCATCGTATAGCATACCATCCACCTCACCTCAACCCACAACATATCACACCCCATCCCACCCCACCATCATACACATCACGCATCGGTCTATGTCTATTCGTCGGAATAGATGGAGAAATGTAGAGAACGTTCTGCAAAGCATTGATAGGAACAAGGCAAGCAGTCGAGATTTCCTACGGTATTGCCCAGAAACGTCTTCCTTTTCTTTGCCTTTCTCATTAACGCTGCAACCGCTACCTTCAACTGTATTTGCATCATCTTGCAACATTTGCCTTCATGAATTAATTTTTTTTCACACAGTAATTGTGAGAATTATATAACCATAGAACGCATACGCTGTAACCCGGGATTGGTCTTTTCAAGTCATAGCTACATGCAACACCTCTCGTGCAGTCACTCAAAACCGTGAAGACTTATAATAAGCATTTAGTTTTTACTGTCTGCAATTTGTATCTCAGCCGGTCGTTCATTTGTCGCAACCTGATCGCAAGGCAGATGTGACTGAAAAATACATAATAATATGTAAATACCTGATAATCGGAATTCAAACTTTTTGGGTTTGATGATGATGATGATGATGATGATGATGAGGATGATGATCATTTGATGCAGATCAATTACAAATGGATAATAAAAGTGGATAATAAATTATTATATATTATATATAACTTATCGTGAAAGTGATAAATACCCAATGACAAACTTGCATACTATGTTAAGAAGATGGTAGTCTTCATTACAAAAATCCCGTATATTTTGGCATACATGTTCCACCGTGTGCTTTTTTGTCATTAATATTTAGCGTTGACAGAAAAATAAACTTCGAATTTCACATGATCCAATATAAGTTTGTCCTTTTATATTACAGGAGAAAATGAATGCCATCTTGACGCCGACAACTTTTGCTCTCAGATATGTGTTGATCAGGAATCAGGGTATCGCTGTGCCTGCAGAGAGGGTTACAGGCTACTGAACGACACGTTCACTTGCATAGGTACACGCACGTACTGTATTCTTAACCATAAAGTGTGCCATTATTTCATGTCGGTATGCAATTGATGCTAGGACACCTGTTACTAATACTGTATAAGAAGCAAAAAGTCATAATCGCTTAAAAATACCAAACGCGCAGTCAGTATACTTGTTGCCTGTACTGTATTACTAGAAAAAAGTCAAATTCGCTTAAACATCAAACGCGTTGTCAGTATACCTGTTGCTTATACTGTTTAACTTAAAAAATTCATATTCGCTTTAACACCAAACGCGTTGTCAGAATACCTGTTGCTTATACTGTTTTACTTGAAAAAAAATCCTATTCGCTTAAACACCAAACGCGTAGTCAGAATACCTGTTGCTAATACTGTTTAACTTAAAAAATTCATATTCGCTTTAACACCAAACGCGTAGTCAGAATACCTGTTGCTTATACTGTTTAACTTAAAAAATTCATATTCGCTTTAACACCAAACGCGTAGTCAGAATACCTGTTGCTTATACTGTTTAACTTAAAAAATTCATATTCGCTTTAACACCAAACGCGTAGTCAGAATACCTGTTACTCGTCTACTTGAAAAAAAGTCAAATTCGCTTTTACACCAAACGCGTAGTCAGTATACCTGCTGCTAATACTGTTTCACTTGAAAAAGTCATATTCGCTTAAAAATTACTAAAAGCGCAGTTACAATAAATGTTTATTTTGCAGGGAAATAAATTGCGTAAGGCCCGGTTTCGTCAAGCATAAATTCGCGCAACTGTATTATTATAATACGATATGCTTTTATGTGGCTACGATACAGCGGGGTTTGACTTCGCACATTTTTCTTACTGCAAACTTCAGGAAAATATGAAACATCGCGAAATATCACAAAAATCGACGTGAACTGCATAGCTTTAGTAAACTGTCACAATCATGTAACACTTTTTTTTTATCGAATATGCAGTCGAACCTCGTTATGGGCGACGGATATGTAGCCGAATGTTATGCAGAATGTTAATGAACATTTAAGTCTGTTATGTTTTTCTGACACAGAACATTATAATATACTTTCTTTAAACCAATGTCTATTTTCTAATGATTATTCGTAATTAACTCTTACTTCCTGTTAAAGAAATGTACTAACACTATTCATACTGATATAGCACATACAACAGGCAGTTTGCAGTCTGCATTTGGAATACTCCATGCAAGGTTGTTTCAGTCTGAATTTTGAATACTCCATGCAAGGTTGTATTTAATAAATGCAGGATGCAAGCCACTTAAAATGCTTCATGCGGATGCTAAAGAAATGTATATTAATACGTGTACACAACAAATGTCTGATATCCGGAATTCAACCGTTTCCGGTTTGATGATAATGATGATGACGACGACGACGACGATGATGATGATGATGATGAGAAGGAGGAGGAGAACTACGACGCTGATGATGATGATGACGATGATAATAATGATGATGATGATGATGATGATCGTGATGATGATATGATGCATATGAATATAAAACTAGACAATATATATTGTAATATAATTTATAATAATAATATATTATTAATATATCACCTTAATGTAAATTTGCTGGTAAAACGAAATTCTAACCAAATATATATTTTCAATGTCGTACTTTACAGATATCGACGAGTGTTTATCTATACCCGGCGCTTGCAGCCAGGGATGTACTAACACAGAGGGAAACTTCACGTGTGATTGTAACCCAGGGTACCAACTGACATCCGATGGGAAACGGTGCAAGAGACTAGATAGTATGTCAACTTTCTATTGCACATAGAGTTTTAATCTACTGTGAAATCATCGATTTTCTTGGGTTACATATTTTCGTCAAAAAAATACCGAAAATTTTGAAATTTCATGCCCACGAAAATAAACACATTCAAAGCATGTTGAGTTTCAGGTATTAATTTCTATTTTTCTCGGTGTAAAATGGGTAGGCCAAAATATAACCATAAACGTCTGAATTAAAACTTGCATAAGATGTCAAAATATGAGTTTGTTTATGGGAGAAGTCAGATCGTGCTGGATGAGTACATGTATTTTCGAATCCAAAGTTGTTGATGGGGATCATTAAAAAATTAATACCATAATTCGGTCCATCTTTTCGACTAATTATCGAATAATCGTTTCAACTTCAACTTCGTCCTCTACGATGCAGTCTTATTCATGTACAACGAATCATAATTTCCAATGTTAAACAGTGTGACGTATTACTTTAAAAGGCGTGGCTACAGTAGAACCGTTCACAATTAATTGGACGTTGCACAATGTTTTGACGTGTTACGTCGCCGAGTACGCATGTTTTGCCACGAGTTGCTGGGAAACAGCTTGTCATGCACTTTGTCGTCAACGTGGCTGTTCAAACAGACATTCGAAAAAGACTTAATATCACGAATTCTTCTAATAAATTATGTATTAATGTGATTATTCATTAGTTTAAATATAAGGATTGAATCGATATTTGATGGTTTTTATTTGGGTATGAAACACAGTTGGATTGTTTAAAGTACGCATTAATCCCTTCGGGCTTCACACACTTTAAAAACATTTTAAACAACTCGACTGTTTTCCATAACCAAATGAAAACCATCGAATATCGATTCAATCCTTAAGTGCTTCGAAACTGCACTTGTATTGTTTTTCTTTTTTCCTTAGACAGGATCAATAATTTGCACAACGCAGTTTAAAACACGTGTTTGTGAAAGATTTATTAAGAATAGCATTTTATTAATATGCATTCATCAATTCATTCATAAGAAACACATTCTTTGATTTCCCAGATTTACTAGTACATACTAGATCACTGTCATGCACTTTACAAACGGATGGGCTAATTATAAAAACCAATCGATTTGTGCATCTAAATTAATGACGTCACTGGTGACAACAACAAGGCCATGAGCTTTCTTTTTCATCTATATTATCATAATTCAATTAAAGGTCTCTTACAACAGATTTCGATTTCAGTTAGATTTAGGCTTGCAAACAAAACATCAAATACGATGCGCGGCGACTGATATTTCCGTTGAGAAGAATAATTGACAGAACGTTGTTCATTAACATTGTTAATCACACCTTCAGATTGCTTTACTTTAAGCCACACCTTTTGTTATTGTTTCAACATCCTCAAGGGGAATGACAAAATTTTTGTAGACCGCAAAACATGATTTGAAAGTAAAATACAGCGTCTTTTGATTGTAGCGGCAGTGCTAACAATCGTCGCATGACAAAAAAACGTGGTCGGCGTATTGTGAAGTGCTGCAGTGCAACAGGTGTTTACGGAGGTTGCTCGCTGGGTCAAAATTGAAATCGAAATTTGTAGTAGCATCTCTTACACAGATTTTATACTTCTTTTCAGATCTATGATCAATTGCAAATTGTCTTTGCGTCGAAAACTGATTTCTGCATTCATGGCTGCCCTTTTTAAGAATTGTACTGTCAACGCCGCCTAGCCATGTTTTACCGCATTCAGTGTTTACTCTAATGAACAGTCGGAGGTTAGGTTTATTCCAGCCGCCTTTTTGTTTATGACGGTGATCAGTGAACCTTAATTCAGTTCTTTTAGAAAAATATCAGTCTATGGACAGTGGAGTAAGATTCTCGGATAAAATAATGGGCTTGACCTTAACGAGAAAACAACTGGAGGAACGTGCAAAAGGGATTGGAGATCATAAAACATCTAGTCCTTCAGCTGATAATACGCATAAGATACACATGAAAAATATAATACAGAAAAATCAATAAATTGAATTTAATAATTTGCCGTTGATATAAGTCCTTATTTACGGATCGGCCGTACGAATGCACTTGCCTTAATTTTCCCTTCGGGATGCCCACCTTTAGTAGCAGTTATCGTCCGCCAATGTGTTTTGATTTTCTGTAAAATGCATATATTAAAGACGATCTCCTAATTTGTTAAGTACTTTTATGGATTATTTGAGTAGTGTTATATTATTTATCACCTGTGACTCGGGTAATATGACATCTCGTCCGGCGATATATCCTCAAATACCATAGTAAGAAACCAAATAATAATAATTTAATTTTAAAATAAGTATGTTACATTTCTGTGGTTTTATTTATTTAAACATTTAAAGAGGTGATGTTAAACTGGGGCAGGTGGGGATTTAATTAATATATTATATTTAATTAATTATATTTTTTATTCTGAAATTTAGTGAACGAATTATGAGGAAACTTTAGATAATTTATATATAGAAATTGACAATCAAATCAAATTTTACCATAATATTTAAATTGTAATCCTAAACTTCTAATACAAACCTCCTCAATTTTTATACACTAAATTGGAAAAATGAGAATATTCTAGGTAATTATAAGAAATATGTTTTCTGACATTCGGCGAATGAATAATGAGAAACTTAAGGTAATTCACATATATAAATTAACACCAAAATCACATTTCCCCATAATATTAAAATCGTAATCCCAAACTTTTAATACTAACCTCCTCAATGTTTATACAATTAATTGGAAAAATCAGCAAACCCTAGTATGTAATTATAAGAAATATATTTTTCTGATATTTTGTTTACGAATATTGTAGAAATTTGAGGTAACTTTTACATATAAATTAAAACCAAACCCACATTTTTTTCAATAATATTAAATATAAAATACTAACCGCCCTACCCTTTTACAATAAATTTGAAATGTAAGCATTTTCCTAAGCTCATTTTACCGAATTTTTATACATAAAAAATATAAATCATTTACTTTTTATTTCATATAAATAACGTAAGACTTTAGGGCTGTTTTTTTCGATTAAAATAGTCATAAATGAAAGTTAATGGATGGCCAACTATGTTTGAAAATGTTAGAAATATATTGAATACACCACAGAAAAAATTGTCTTCGGCTATTTTTTAAACATTGTAGTTGTTACAATATTTGGAAGGAAATTTGAATTATATACAGTCAACAAAAAAGTTAACGAATTCTCAAATATCTCAAGATTTTGAGAAAAAAAAAAACAACAGCAAATTGATTTTATATATTCCATTTGATACATGTCATTACCGAAAAATGATTCATAAACAATTCTAACACTAGTCTAGTATGCTTTAACATGTAGCATTGTGTTATTAAACCTTTGGGTCAATGCCATTTTTTACAAAATACGAGTATTTCTTCTCGTTTGTAAAGAAAAACAGAGAATCAGCATGAAACAAAAATCCCTGTGAATACCTTTTACAAAAGCATTGTTTAATATGCAAACATCCTTTAAAATATCGTGAGTGTCTCCCGTTAGCGGAGGTAACGGCCTTGCACCGATGTTGCATACTTCGGATTATTCTTGCATTTTGATGTTGTGGGATTTTGCATTCAACATTATTGAGCTGATGGGTGGGTTTTAGTTATTTCACCAAGACAACTTGTACATTTTTGTTCATGTGAGAACCTGCTTGGGTATTTGAGAGGTTGGTGCACTCTGAGGCTAGTACCTGGTTAAATCCTTCAGTGGCAAGTTGAGTTCAGTTTGGCACTGACCGTTCCAAGGCGGTAACCCCTTATTTTCTCATTCCTGTCAATTGTTTGTGGTGTCTGTTTTGAAACCGATCATTTTATTATTTCATGCTCTCTCTTTCTCTTTTTATTGGCTGTGTGGGGAGGTTGTGTCTTTCAAACTTGGAAATTCCTGATATGCATTTTTCACTTTTTATGTGATAATTTTGATGATTTCTGTTTAAAAAATTCTTTAAAAAGAACACAAGTTAAAATTTCAATACCATTTGAAGAGTTTGCGATTTTTCGCCAAAAACGGGTTATACTGTTACACAGCATTAGAATTTATTCTTTTTTTCAGAGATTTCACCCTGGCTTGTTTTCACCAATCAGTACTATATACGTGAGATTACACCGGATGGAGAGAATTACCAAAAAGTTGCAGACGACTTCGGGAACGCCGTCGCTCTTGACATTCTTTATGATGAACAGATTCTATACTTTACTGACGTCACATCAAAACAGATTAAAAGACTGAGCATCAACGGGACGATTCGGGATACGGTAGTTGATCACGGAATTCTGTCTCCAGAAGGACTCTCTATAGACTGGATCGGAAGGTAAAATGCTTTACTCTACATATAAAACCTATCAATACGAATTCTGCCATATCATTATATATTGTAGATTATGTTTCTCATATTAATCGATACGCGATATGTATTATTGACAACTCTTTTTCTGCTGGTGACTTGAAAAGTCAATCGAGCCAGTTACTGATATTGTTTTTTTTATGAATTGCTATTATACTTTCATTGTATTGCCAAATATTGCACATGCCACAACAATAAAATTTTTCCTTCTTAATTCGTCCTCTCTCCCTCCCTCTTTCTTTTTGAAATTCGTTTTTAATAACTGGAGATAATTAGTAGATATTTCACGACTGAGCTTGGCCCCGGAAAATCGGCACTCAGGGAGCGTAACTGCCCGAGGGCTATTTACGAACTAGAGCTGATGCGACCTGCGGCCCTGCCCAACCATGTTTTAACGTCTAAAATAATACTAAAATATGCGTCCATTAAGAAGTTGAAGAATTATTCACTCGAAAGAATGTGTTGCTCTTGCTTATCTATTTTGCAACCGCTTTTGATTCTATTTCCTGGGTTTTCATGAAGAAAATATTTTAGACTTTTTAACTTATGTGAACAATTTAAACAATGGATAGGGCTATTTTAAAAAAATTTCAGTCATGCGTTACTATTAATGGACACCGATCTGATTGGTTTTATGTACACCGAGGTTGTCGTCAAGGTGATCTTCTGTCCCCTTACCTTTTCATTCTGTGTGCTGAGATTTTATCATTGCTTATTAAAAAGAAAACAACACGAGTAACTGGTATTTAAATTTACAATCAAGAGTTTCGTATATCGCAGTATACAGATGCTTACTCTTTGCCCAAGGTTATAAAACTGAGCATGGAAACCAGTCTCAAATCTCAAGCATCTGATTGGCTGAAATGGCGACCAGTCGCCATTTCAGTCAATCAGATGCTTGAGATTTGAGACTGGTTTCCAATCTCAGCCTTATAACCTTCAGCCCTGAGAAGGTTCTGAAAAATCACTTTTAAACATTGTCAATGTTAATGTTAATCATTTGGTTTGATTGTTTGGTTCTTGAGTGAGAACTTTTTTTTATCAATTCCAGTACTTTGATAAGATACGATAAACTAAGTTCTGTGCTGTTTATGTTTTATATGTGATGTAATTTAACGAGTGTTTACCATATGCGTGTTTTTTAAACTACTTAATACTGCTGCTGAGAGCTTAGTTGACATCAAATAATGTGTACTTTAATTCGTGGTTATGGACACATAAATTGAAAAATTCTAGGAAATATTTTAGTGCTTTTTAATCAGCAAATTTCAAAACACTGATATCGAGTTCGAAATCTCGAATGATGAATTATGGCAGATGATAACCATTGTCACATGTAGTTTATTTCTAGATGCCCACAAGGGGAGGGGGGAGGTATTTGAGGATTATACAAAATAGAATTATGCAAGAACTATTCAAATTGAGAACCGGTGCTAATAGTTTGATAAAAATGATTCATTTCACGAAACTATACACGGAGAAATATGTTTTCTAACATGTTAGTCTACGAGTTTAAAATATTCACATTTTATATCTCATCTTTAAACAAATCTGAATAACTTCTAATCTGTTTGTTTGTGGCCTAACTAAATATCGCACGCAATTGTAACAAAAACATCTAAGAGCCTCTTAAGTTATTATTATAATGTAATTATTATTCTGGAATTTCTATGTATTTTATATAATCTAGAGAATCGCCTTAAAGGAACTGAATGGTATTAAAACATCGTTTTTGTCGTCGGACAATATATGCATATAAGTTATATATTTTATCGATAGCAGATGACGCTAGCTGATAACCAGGATCGATTAAGTTCACTGGGTCCAAGGTCGAAATCACAATGGCCGTTTTAACAAAATGTTTTCTTTCTAATCCATCTAAAATATCTCAATAAATTGGTTTATCATTCACGAAAGTTTTATGAACATGCGTAAGATTCCCTGTTAATTTGGCACATGTAAACTAAAGGAACAAGTACAAATGTACTAAGTAAGATTTCACAATATGTGAATTGTACGCGCATATGTTTTATACATTCCCACGGCTACGAACCGCGTGTTCGTCAGAATCGTGGATGGGGAACACTTGCACCAAAATGTAAACAAAAATATGTTGTTCTAGAAAGAATCCATTAAGAACATCATAATGGTTCACTTAAACGGATATTCTCTTGTAAAACATGAGAAACAATTACCTGAGACCAAAATAATACAGGGAAGTTGAGCTTTTAGTTAAAAAAAAAGAAATCATGCTTTCCAACAGGTTTCAGATTTTGTATAATTATATATTTTATTGCAATTCCATTTTCTAGATTACATGTATTAAAAATTGCATGTTATTTTTTATATATTTGCCAGAAAGTTGTACTGGATAGATGCCAAGAATGTTGCAATGTACGTCTCGGAATTAAATGGAACCAGCATTAAAACGTTGCTACAACATCAAATTCTCCGGCGACCAAGAGCTCTGGTACTAAATCCTTCTACAGGGTAAGTATAGTCTCAATAAAACCAGCCCTACAAGACTTGATACAACATCAAACCGTCAATTGGCCAATAGCGTTCTGTTACTTTATATTTCGATAAGGTAAGAGCAGTATTAATAATACCAGTGTTAAATGCTTGTTTCAATATCCGATCCTCGGACGATAAAATAATATGATTCTAAACCCCCCTTTAAAAGATAATGGAAGTCTAGGTGTAATCCGCATTAAAATTATTATCTAATACCCTGACAGCCAGACGCTTTCTTAAATACAATCATTCATCATGGTTAATTTATTTTTAAATGTAATCAATGTTTTTCTTCAACGTCTCATTCACTAGTGGCCATCACATCTTTTGCACTTGGGGTGCGTACTTGTACAGAATAAATGCCGTTTGAACAGAACAGGCATGGCAGCTTTGCATTTGAACTATCGAATTAGCAATCCCTGGAATTGCTTTCCCACCCACCCCTTTGTAAGAAAGCAAGATATATAATCAAAAGTTTAAAATTTTACATTTCCCAAACTGTACGTAAATTCATCTTAATTTTGATCCTCCTTCCTTAAGGATTTTTACATTATAATGAACCCAAACTGTAAAGAAAAAGACACGACCAATCAAGCAACAAATGAACAACAACAACAGAAAGTTCCCATCTTGACCAATTACAGTTATGTATTTATTGTACCATGAAGTCTCCGCTTACAGCGTTGCTTTCTGGACGGATTGGTCAAAGGAGTCATATATCGGGTCGATTGGCCTCGATGGTTCGAACCCGAAGATGATAATCACAAGAAAACTTGGCTGGCCGAATGCACTTACCATGGACTATGAGACGAACCGGCTGTGGTGGGCGGATGCACATCTGGACTGGATCGAGTAAGGATGAACTCCTATTTCGATAATTATTCGGAGGTTAATTGAAAAAGCGGATACATATACACTTAACAACTTTTCCAAGTATACATAATCGTACTGAGGCATTATTGGCTTGACAATTGAGCTATTGCTCTAAAACTTTCAATAAAACATACAATAAATACAAACTAATTTAATAGTAAAACATTATTCAAAATGGCAGACAAATAACTGATCACAATCATTTACAACACTGACACCCACAGAATGCAAATTCACAACATCAGTTTATAGCTCGTACGACCACCAACAGCGGTAAACGGTTTAATCGCGAAAATTTTGTTGAAGCGGATTTTTGTCATTGTGGTTGATCAGTTATAATTCTGTGGGCTAGTGTGTCTGTGCATCAGAAGACTGCAGCACTTGTAATCCACGGGAACTTGAATTCGGGGGAATATCAGCGACAAGTCCTTGTTCCGTTTGTCCTTCCATGTCTTCAAGCACATAAATGCATGAAGTTAATGCATGATGTTGCACCCTGTCATCATTTGGCGAACACCAAACGTTTTCGTGAGGTGAACACCGTCAGAATATTTTCATGGTGCGCTAGATCTCCGTATTTAAATCAAATTGAAAATCTGTGGTCTGATCTTGGACGGGACGTACGAAAGAGGAGAGACCAACCACGCAATCGTCGCAAACTTTGAAATGCACTTCTTCAACAATGGGCTTAAGATTCCCCCAAAGGAGTCATTCAGAACTGTATTAGCTCAATGAGATCAATGTATTTTGCTGTTATATGCGCTTTTGGCGGTCATACTCTTTATTCAATGATGTGAATTTATTCTGGGGGTGTCAGTACTCAAAATTATTGTGAGCAGTCAGCTGTCTGTCATTTTGAATACTGTTTTACTAATAAATCAGTTAGTATTTATTGCATGTTTTATTGAAGTTTTAGATCAATATCTCAATTTTCAAGCAAGTAATGTCCCAGTACAAAGGTGTATACTTAGAAACGTTGTTAAGTGTATTCAAATATATGCGTTTTTGAGTTTGTACCAGCTGGATTAAATTCAATGGGATTATTGTTTAACGATTTACAACATTTTCTAGCACAGTGGTACAAGCTGAACGCTGTTTGGTGGATTTGGAAGTATCTTTGTTTTTAACAAATTGTGTTAAATTGTGTATCAAGACTATTTTTGTTTTAAAATTATTTCATTTGTTTTCGTTGGTTGTACAAGTGTGAAGTGTAATTTATTTCCGAAATTCTTTACTTTCTTGATCAAGGTGGCCCCACCACATGGTTTATGGTGTCATTTTCGGTATTCAAGTAAGAAAAAAAAACCATCGATTCAAATCTGTGAAGCCTTGTAAGAATTTTATAAGTTAACCATTTTCGACGAAATTTAGCGCATTCTAAGGGGAAAGTTTAACACTATCAAGGTGGTGAATATATTTGTAGCCTTTTGTCTACTTTTGTTTGTGGTTTGGGGCAAATACTGATAAAATTCTATCATTCAATTTCAGTAAGCCCCGAATCACAAAGAAAATTAAACACGAAGAAACATGTATTGACAACCGTGGGTTTTTCCCTGCCATTATACCAAAAAATGACGTCACAAACCACGTGTTATGGCTAACCTGATGATATAGGAGACGGATACGAACACTGGAAATAAAGAGTGAAACTATTTCTTATAGTTTAACCTTTCTTAACCTTCTTAAATAAGCCATACAACATGACATATTTCTTTTTTTTATTTCATTCTTTTCATTGTTTGTCATTTACAGGTACGCTAATGTGGATGGAAGCAATCGGCATGTTGTCAAACGAGACGTTCCTCACCCTTTTGCAATAGCAGTGTTTGAAGATTGGGTGTATTGGACAGACTGGAACCATCTTACAATCGAGAAATGTAACAAATATACTGGTGATAATCACACAATCCTTCTCAACGTTACACACAGACCGATGGACATACACGTTTTTCATCCCTTGAAACAAAAACCAGGTAAGCATTCGTGATACTGATTAATGAAAAGTATTAACCGGTTTATATTATTTCCTAAAGAATCAGTGAGGTTCTTGTTTAATTGAATATCAGTAAGAGCTAATGCAATTATGTATTGAGTATTTCCAAATACTTTTGTCTAAATACATGTATTATTTAAAATAAAATATGTTATAATAAAAACATCAGTTTTCTGTGACTTTAATGTTAAATGATACCAAACACTATTTTTATGTAAAATGGAATCTTTGCATAGCTTTAATTAACAATTACAATAAACAAATTCAAACTAAATTCCTCAGAGTTAAAAAAATCAATATATAAAAGAAAGCTTTAGTAAGAAGATAACTCAAAATTTAAATGAGGTAAGATTGGTGAATCAGAACATATTTACAGAAGAACATTAGAATGTTAGTTGATAGCCAACCATAATGTCTTTTGACTTGGGAGCTTTCACGATTAGTTCTAAATTTATTCCTTATTGTTTGGCGCTGTACATGTAAAAAATCAACACATTATTCTCAGTTTGAAGTATTTGACTGTTTAGTTTGAATACTTTTATCCTTCCACGGATTTCAAAGGTCCTCGTTTCCAAATTGTAATTTCCGTCATTTTAACGTCAAAGGTGGCCATTTTTGGTAAGATCTATAATCAGGCGATGAGTTTCCGAGATTCTGTATTTTCCCAGTTGCAACCTCAAAAAATGTTGCTCGGTTAAGTTGAACGAGAAAATTTATACCATTATATCACTCATAGTCTTTTCTTACAGATGACACTGGTAAACGTTTAAGGGCCGCTGCACTTTATAAAAAACAATTGTACATGTGTAATTCGTTAATGATATAAGCTTAAGAAAAGTGCAAACTAATTAAAAAGAATATCTACGTTAGGGAAAGCTAAACAAAGAAAACTTAGTATCTCCAATTGGCCAAATAGTTGATAATACTCATTACTATAGAGATAAAAGGGCATAACATATTCTTTTCAATGCTTCCTTTGCCGTTTCTGTACTGAGGTGACGATATAAGCCCAGGCTCCAAGGTTATAAAACTGAGAATGGAAACCAGTCTTAAATATCAAGAATATGATTTGCTGTCTGGTTACCATATCAGGCAATCTTATACTTGAGATTTGAGACTGGTTTCTTATATCAGTTTTGTAATCTTCAGCCCTGACTGAGAATAGTATAAAAGATTTCATTCGTAAATGATGTGTTCCTTTCCCAAGTAAGCGTGTAGGTTGAACGGCTTTTGTATAATTCGCACTCAGTTAGCCCCTCACGGTCTACTTTAAACTAGGTTGCCTTTGGAAAGCCACGGTAATGAGATTCGAGCGAGCGTCACTATTTCATCATGTTTTTGTTTTTTAATTTACTTTTTTGTATTGCTTCTACTATAAAACAGATAAAATCTAAAACCAATTCTTTAAATTAATTAAAATACATTTGTTGTAAAACTTAACAATATAGAGAATATTGATTTGCTCTGTCTGAGGACAAATTTAAGAAGCTATTGTTCATTTCGTGTGTACATTTGTTTTTCCACTGACTGTTCCAAGGCGGTTACCCCAAGGGTTCTCATTTTCGTTAATTGTTTGTGGCGTCTTATTTGAATTGACATTCTTATAACAAATATGCTCGCTTTTCCTCTCTTCTGTTTTTCCTGTGTGGGGAGGTTGTGTTTTGTGAGTGTGGCGATTCCTGATACAATCCATATTTCACTTTTTTTCTAAGTATACACTATTTTCCTCCCGATATTTTTCATGTATGCAAGTACAAAATTGTGACTGTTATACCTTTCATATGACAGTAAAGTCTTGATTATAACTGTTTAGTTATCGACCTCCATACTGCACATGCATTTCGAAGACTGCAGCAGTTTTAATCCAAAGAAACAAAAATTTTAAATATCAGCGACAAGTCTTTGTTACTGTTGTCCTTCCACACCCTCAAGCAGTTCAAAATCTGTTTGTGGTTGGAACTTGGAAGGCGCGTACGAAATGGGCTTAATTTCCCCCAATGAGTCATTAAGAACTGTATTACCTCAATGAAACTGAGTCAGTTGTCTTGAATAATGTTTTACTAATGAATCACTTAAAGTAATTATTGCATGTTTTATTGAACGTTTTAGAGCAAACGCTTAGATATCAAGCATTTATGACACAGTACGAATGTTATGCGCCAATGTGATAAAGCTAAAATTATCCATATTCATGTACTGAAACCACGTTCGGAAACGACTTTTTGTTAAACTTATAAAACCATGCCCTTTACGTGAAATTGGTATCATATGGCGAAGGTGACACGATACGCTAAATAAAGCGTCTGGTTGTTTATTCACTTAGGTCTTTTCTGAGATCTTCTATTTGACTAAAATTTGTATGATTATATTATAAATTATTCTCCAAAGGTTGAGACGTCTACAGGAACTCATCTATAATACCAGTATCATAATGATACAAATCAGGCTACATCTGTATAATTATTTTAATTATTTATTCGAATAACACGGTAATTAAAGTCTGGTCACGTATTTGGAGGAAATAGACCTGTTAACAAGGTAATTGTGATATAATATACATTCACAGTCCACGTGAGAGTGAATAGTTTTAAAGCCAAACTTGTTACAGTGTTTCTATCAAACGCAGTAAAAATCGTCCAAGTCAAATCATTAAATGTACAGTAACTGATAAGTCTAAAATTTCGGCGAAATTCACTCCTTTTTAGTTTTTTGTAGTAGTTGTAAAATTAATACTAATTATGTGTTGTAACATCAATATTAACTAAAACCGGGCGTTGGGGTAGATCTATTCCACATTGAACTGTTAACACGAAGCTTTTAAGGGCCTACCACACTCCTCCCCAGTTTGTTCTTCGATAAAAAGAAAATTATCAAAATCTCAATAACGGCAAAATGCCGTTCAATGAAACTTTGCAAATGAATGTTACTAATGTATCTTTATTTTGCATACAGCAAGACACGTTAGAACAGTACTGTTCTATTTACTGTTCTAACGTGTCTTACCATATGCAAAATAAAGATACATTAGTAACACTCATTTGTGCAAAGCTTTATTGAACGGAATTTTGCCGTTATTGAGATTTTGATAATTTTCTTTTTATCGATGAACAAACTAGGGAGGAGTGTAGTAAGCCCTTAAAAAACTTATGTTTTTTATCTTGTTTATTTGGTATGAAAATATTCAAGATAAATCACGATTATATTATGTAGATGAATTCTGGTTACTGGCTTATTAAACTGATATTACAGTAAAACTTCTCATTAGGGCCACCCTGAAATTATGACCTGTAATAAAGACAACTATTCCGAAGCTCATCTATAAGATCGTTAATGGCAGCCTCTTATTGAAATTGCTCAGTTTATTTAAGGAATGATTCTTATTTTGGTGCGGTTCATGCAGATTGGACGTGCACGCGAGAGCTGGCAAATCCATAAAGCGCGCTAGCGCTTTATGGATTTGCCAGCTCTCGCGTGCACGTCCAATCTGCATGAACCGCACCAAAATAAGAATCATTACTTATATTTACATTTTATTCCTTTTTTTTCTTTAAATAAACTTAAGTCGAACGCTTTCAAAAATTAGTATTAAGTGAAAAGGGGGAGTAATACGTGGGAGTTTTCAATAGTAACAGCCATGACGTTACTGATGTCATTACGGGTCATGCGGTTCATGCAAAATGAACCGAATTTTTTTAAACGAAGAAATCAATAGGAATGTAAATATAAAACCATGCACACTTTTCTTCAGAATCTATTATACATTTTATCTGCGTGGAGAGGCTGTGTTTTCCTGGTGTAGCAATTCCGGATAAGCACGCTTCACCTTGTTTTGATCTGTTAAAGGCATCAATCCATGCGAACCTCACAATGGTGGTTGTAGTCATTTGTGTTTGCTGCAGCCAGGAGGGAAGAACTATACCTGTGCTTGCCCTGACCGATATGTTTTGAATGATGACATGCGTACCTGTAGGCCAAACTGTTCTAGTACCCAAGTCAGATGTGGCCCTACGGATGACAGGTAAAGAGTTGCTTCATTAATTTTAAAACTTTTAGCACAGTTCGTGGATGGCGTTTACTAACTTCTACTTAACATTCCCATTATTTTAGAAAGAACAGAATGCCCGCTCACGTTGTTTATTATTTTCTTCAGTTCTTCAACGATTTTAATTAAAGTAAATTCTGCAGTTGAAAAAAAAGAATTTTGGTAGGTTTTATTTTATACTCGCAATGTTTCAGTGTTCCAGATGAATTTCTTTTTCACATCTGCAATGTCGACGGTGATACGTGGAAATGTTCCGTCAGGAGACTGCCAACAGAACAATTTTGCGGTCACCTGACCCCACGATTTTAAAACTGAGAATGGAAACCAGTCTTAAATCTCAAAGATCTGATTGGCTGAAATAACTAAAAAAACTATAAAAACAAAATCTAATTCCAAAGGTGAAGGGACAGAACAAAACATATCTGCATCGATACACAATAAGGACAATATATCACTGTAATATAACACAGACAAATATATATGACTTGGAAGCAGACGAGATTGTTTATCTACGTTATTGGTAGTTTACGTTTTTCTTTACATTATGCACAGCATGTATTTGTTTTTCAGATGTATACCACGAATTTGGCAGTGTGATGGATCACGTGACTGTAAAGATGGCGCTGACGAACCTAATACTTGCCGTAAATGTTTAAGAATTAACGAATCTGTTTGCAGTACTCGTATAAAGAGATAATGACTGTGCGAAATAAAGGCATATAAACATAGTATTTCATTTACACTTTTACATAATCTACAACATTTCTTTGACTAAAACGCAAAGACAAAAGCACAACTCATTTAAACTTATATGTTTGCACAATGTAATAAATAAGATTCTGTCCACATGCTTTCAGATCTAACCTCGAATTTAATATGTTCGGATGAACAGTTCTACATCGAATTGTTTATATGCATTTCTTTTTGCGAAACAGCTTGAAATACGAGGGCATGTACGTATAATTATGTACTTCACAACCCGCTATCGTTTGCTTACTTCCGCTATTTTGTTTTGTGAAAAAATACCTCACTGACAATTAATATTCTGAACGGTCATGCTCCTTTAAGCTAAGTATAAAAATAATGGTTTTCAAGGCATTTAAGCGGAAGCAATTTGTCAAAATAACACGAATCGTCAGATCATTGGCAGCTGAAACAATTTGATGCACATACTAGAAATCTCCAATATTTGACATTTGAACCACAGGTTCCAATAATCCAAAAACTAGAAACGACTAATATTTTCCAGCCGCGGCAACATGTTCTACTGGTCAGTTTCGTTGCCGTAACCATAAGTGTGTATACGGGTTTCAAACGTGCGACCTCGTTGATCAGTGTGGTGACGGTTCGGACGAAGAAGGTTGTGAGGATCATGAATGCGAGTCTTGGCAGTTTCGGTGTCGGAACCACAAGTGTATCCCATTAGGTATGTCCATTCGACGGCTTATTTTAAAACTATGACACACTACTAGTAAAATATGACATTAAAGTTCAGGGCAGATGTTTAAATACTACTCAAAATTTGATAAGGCTCCAATTTTTCACTCTGTAATTATTTTTTTTAAGGTTAACATGTTCAAAGTTAAAGACACATTGCGTTTTATTTGTAATGTTATTTGATAAAACCGATGAATAAGTAATCTGAGTTGAAATATTGAAATGAAACATCTGTGTAAAATTATCTAAGCGGAAAAACTATATTGACTGCATAGACTCTATAAATGGCCCTTATCAAATTTTGAGTAGTATAGATTCCAAATGAGGTGGTTGAACTTTTGTTTCAGCTTCCACAGCTTTGAATATTGCGAAACCTTTTACTGAAGTTTAAAATTAAAACAATTAAGAATACAGTTTGTGAAGAGAGTGTTTACAATTGTATTTATGACAAAAATCATTAGACATGACAAACAATAAATTACAATTTAAGATTCGAATTCAGAAGAGGGTTGACGCAATAGACTCAAAACAAGGTTGTAAAAAGATTAAACGTATCAGGAATAAAGGTTCAGGTGCAAATATTGTAAGTTTCCAATTGAGGAGGCTTGTGTTTTGTTTTACATATTAAACAATTTGAAATACTGAGAAGGCTGGTTGTGATCCAAAATTAAAATTTTCAAAATATGATGGCTTTCTTTCAAGGTCAAGAAAGAAAGATTGGAAAGAGAATATGACATAATAAACAACCAGAAAGAACAAGCAATAAAGCAGTAGTTCAGAAGAAACCACATTGCTAACATTTTTTAATGGTTAAGTGTCAAAAGGTGGCTGGCACAATTGAGTTTAGGTAGTAATGTGCACTATTTGCTGAACCATATTGTTTTAAGAACAATTATATGCAAGTTGTCGTTTTTGAATAAGGCCTAATTTTACCAAAATTTAAAATGTAATTAAAATTTCTGTGTTTAAATATTATTTTCTTCATGCTTTTATATGCTTGATTTGATTTGACAGGTTGGAAATGTGATGACGTTGATGACTGCGGTGATGGAAGTGATGAAGCTGTTAACATCTGCCGTGAGTACAAACAAATTATATATGGGGCGCGTCAAGGGATAAGACACAACTTTTATATGGGGCGCGTCAAGGGATAAGACACAACTTTTATATGGGGCGCGTCAAGGGATAAGACACAACTTATATATGGGGCGCGTCAAGGGATAAGACAACTTGTCAAAATGTGTAACAAAATCTCCAAACTAGATAAATTTAAGTGCTATCAAAATATAATAATGACAAATAAAGTGTCAACAAATATGACAGAATACACCTTTCCAGTTTCGTACCCCATATCAGTGAGGCTCTCTTCTTGTGTTTTCTATTATCTATTCTATGTGTAAAGGGATATTTGATATGCTTTCCCCCATCTGTTGCTTCTTGTTGCTTTATTTGAGAGACATATGAAGCATCTCATGCGTAAAAATATTGTATATATTAAATTAATAGTAAAGAATCACTGCCAAAACTGTGATAACATGCATTTCAAAAAAGTTAACTTTAAATATTGCAAAAAGGCGCATACCATACATGTATACAGACATTGTTAAAACTAACTAAAATAAAATAATTCATGCCTCTTATTTTATTCAGTGAGAGATGTTTATTAAAACAACAACGCTGCACAAAATGATAAACAAAATACACATATAGTGTCCGTTATGATTACCTTTAAATTATGGCAAAAACAATAACCTATAGGTTCATGTGCACTAAAAAGCTACTTGGAAGGTAATAATAGGAAAAGTATCTTTATTATTACAGCAAAATTACTGAAAAATCATTAATATTCGTAGTGTTCTACACATGTAGTTTTATACGCAGATTTATTCACAAAACTAAAGCCACAACGAAAACATTAACAATTGAACATAAAAATAAAAATTGTATAACATGTAATATAGTTCAGAAAAGTAATTCACGAATTTTGGTCTCATACAGGAAAGTACAAAGTTTAATGCCAACGAATAACGTGCATCAAAACAGCATAATTATTGTGGAAGTAATATTAAACTAATTAAAACTCAGGTGGTAAGAAAATTTTTTTAGTCTTCATATTCGATTGTTTTCGTCCTTACCTAAAAACGGTTTAATCGACACAGGTGTGTCTACTAGCAAAACACTATGAACCTTGCTTATGTAACTAAAATACTGTGTGTTATAAAGATTTTTCCGCGTTAAAAATCTTCAAAACTTTTACTGCACCTGCTTTTCACCGGCAGTAACGAATAAAATGCCTTACTGATCATCCTGTTGAAAAAGAAAAATACTATTACATTATTAATTATTATTATTATTAATATAAATGATTTTATATAAACCAAATAGGCTGTAAGCACATGATAGCGCATAACAAATGATAACAAAGCGAAAAGTATTAAGTGCTTTCAAAAATACAATCATGATATTAAACGTTGGAGACGATTATTTCTAATTAATAAATATTATGCCATATTTTAGTTAATTAAGAAAATATATTACTGTAGTATATTTAATTTCGCGGGACAATTTTTCGCGCAATAACGAATAACAACCGTGTTTTCCTATGAAGGAACACTGTCAAATGGTTTAATTTCGCTGGAGTTGAATTTCGCGCACTTGCCGTCGCGAAATACGCGAAACTTAAACCCACACGAAATAAAATAGTTTAACAGTTATCGAAGCGGGAATTACATGCAAAAGTACGGCTATCCAAATTTTGGACTCCTGTTGTTACGCATCGTATACATGCTATTGGATACATGCGCCAATAGCTGTTTTGTCATCTGTGAAAATCAAAATGTTAATTCTTTTTCTGACATTCATGCCTCAAACAGTCTCAGTTTAAACAACTTATATATGTCCAGATTTGTTAAATTACCGTAAGTCATCTCAACCACTAGAAGTACTTGATCTGACTGAAATAAAAAAAATGTTATTGTTGTTTATTTGACCTTTTTGTTGTAGGAGATTTATTAACAGATTTTAAAACAGCATGGATATAGCTTATGACAGGGGTCGCTTATCATACTCATTAATCTAGGATGTACTTTTTGACTTGAGTCATCAAATTTTGATTCAATCACGGTAAATTAATGGAAACTAAATGTAGAGGTTGCATGAAGTTCTAGCTGTGTAATACAGTACTGTGAACGTTTAAGGTTACAAACGAAACGCACGATACACGAAAAACGGACGCACGATAAACGATAGACGGACGCACGATACGCGATAGACAGACGCACTATACACGGTACTGCCGATTCATATAATTTGTGTACGAGATATCTAAAAATTTGAAAATGCTATGAAAATATAAGATGAATAGATGAAAGTCAATGATTTTATTGAATATGTAAGTAACTTATTCACGTTGTACGATAAAATTAAAGACACATGATGCACGATACACGATATACGGACGCACGATGCACGTTAGACGGACGCACGATACACGTTAAACGGACGCACGATACACGATAGACGGACGCACGATAGACGCAAATTTTGTAACATTAAACGTTCACAGTACTGTATTGCATGCATTGTTTGATAAATTGAATGCTATTCTGTAGTATTACATAATTTTGTGGGGATCAGTTTTCGCACTAACGCCACAAAATGATTTATTCGCGCTGGCATAAATTCACTTTTCTATTAGGACATATTATAATATATACTATTAGTAATTTAGCTGGAGTTGAAATTCACAAGTTTTCCGTAGCGCGAAATGCTCGAAAATTAACCCCGCAAAAATGACTCGAAAGTAGCATGCTGCAAACACAACCCGAGCAATTAATGTTATCATTTAACTCTATTAACAAATATTTACCAATTAAACGGACGAGCTAATTGAAAAAAAATGGTGAATTGAGTTGATTCTTTAAAAGATCTGACAAAATTAAAACGGTTAATAATTGCAATAGAACCATCATGACTCAAAGTAGTCACTATTTTTAATTGGTAAAAATAATTTTTAGGAGAATTTTTCTGGAATCAGATTGAAATATAAGCTTTACAATGTGTAGATCTACTGTGTGATTGGTCGTTTATAAGTTCCTCAATTTCACTATCAAACTAACCGACACAGGAAGCATTCTACTGATATCAAAGAAATTAAGAAAAGACGAAAGACAATATTTCATAATCTAAGCTAATTTTGTTATTCTGATCTAAATATCTAAGCTATTAGATTGGTTGTAATTAAGAGATATATTGATATCTGCGACTCAGATTGATATACAATATTGACCGCATTTAACCACGCATGTTTTAGTCTAAGATAATTTCATTTTAACAAGTCCTTGTTGAACCAGTCTTGGATTATCTTAGGGACTTTGAAAGTAAAAGAACATAATTTTCATTATTGCAGTAGTTATGAATCTGAAATTAGAAATGAACCAAGGTAGGAAAATAATTATGTAAGACTCTAAGCTTGCTTGTAGTTTGATGTAACCATCGCTCCATCAAAATAAAAAAAAAACAAGTTTGCTTTGGAAAACCCTGATTATTAGATTGGAGTATGTCGTTTTGTTCGTCAACATTTCAACAAGTGTTGTGTTGAAGTTCACTTTTTCTCAGTAACCATTCAATTCAGAACTTAAAAACTAAACATAGTTGTCTGACATCACAACAACACTTTTCAGAATAAGTTTCATAACTCTTGGCTGTATTTTGTCATAGTAATGCCCTCTTTTTACTTAAAATTTGAGAAAAGAAAACTTTTTTTTCTTGTATTTAAATATAAAACCACACTCACATACATGCCAAATAAGTGTAAATATATCAGATGAATTGTATTAATTAAAAAGATTGATCAATATAATCCTTAGAATTTAATTTTTGAAATATTTTAGAAATTTTAACCACGGTTTTCATTTTAAATTTTAACAATAGACTTAAACTTCTATTACGTCACACAACCAAGGAAGCCGACTGAAAACAAAATCGGGATATCGTGCTATACGTCTTTGAAACAAAAGTAAAAAATATTAAAATATCTCGCATTAGAATGGTTTAGACAATTCTTAATTTTAACATAACCAAGCCTCTTTTCTGGCCGGTTGTTGTTGTTTTTATAAATCACTTGGTTTGATTGATTGTCTGTTAACCGATGTCACATGATCATGATGTTTATGATATGATGATAACGTTTATCGGGGTTATTCCATCAACCGTTTGTTTTTTTTGTGTTTTTTTTTTTTGGGGGGGGGGGGGGGTTTCAACCGGCTTGCTCTGTCGGAACATTGTCGGAATTGCATGGCTATGCACTGTCTCCGTGACGGTGCGGGTTCGCTCCCCAGTAGAGGCAATATTATTTACAAAATTACGTGTACGAAGAGATGTTTACAATTACAAACACTTATTTGAACTGCAATAAAACGTTTACGGGATTTCTCCTGTCGTTATTGCACTGTTATGTTAACCGATAAAAAGTAAAATTGAATGTAAATAGAATATCGTTGAACTTCGTAAATAGTTGCAATATATTAGCTTCCAATAATAAACGTTTTCTAAAGTGTTTAATACTGAAGACGTTACACAATCGAAACCATACAATGTGAATTATACCCCTTCCAGAAGACACAGCCTCCAAATACAAAAAAAATGTAGAAAGCAAAAGAGCTAAATATTCGATTTCAAAAAAAAGACGCAACAAAAATTCAGTTGCGAAAATTAAAATTGACTACACGTACTCGTTTACATATTGAATAGTTATTAAGATAGTAATTAAGGTTTTATGCAAGAGTCTGACCTTGTATTTTTCTATTTTTCTATTACGAGTACGAGGGGCATTAATAAAGTATTAATCAGTGTGATTGTTTAACGTTAATCCGAAAGAAATTTCTACATGTTATACATGTATGGAAAGCTTAGACTCTCCTCTACAGTTACGTGCACGAGGAAACCGGGTAAAATCGTTACAGTGATACACTGCAGTTAAAATGGCAGACAAAGAGAACAAATTTCAAGATGAGCAAAGAGCTTATTGTAAAGTACGCGCATTGCTCGGCGTTGCTGCACCTGATATTAAAGCAGACTTAGACAAGGTTTATGGGGACTGTGCTCTCTCGTATTCCACGGTTAGAAGGTGGGTTCGTCTTTTTAACGCTGGATGGGAGGATATAAAAGATGAGGCCCGTCCTGGCCGTCCAGTGACCACAATGACTGACGAAAATATTGCCGCTGTTAAAAAAGCTGTGGAAGATGATGCCCGTTGTACAGCCGAGGAGATAAGTGATTTATGTGGCATTAATTCGTCATCGGTTTTTCAAATATTGACGCGCGCGTTAAAGCTACGCAAGGTTTGCGCCAGGTGGATACCCCACCTCCTCACTGATGATCAAAAGCGCGAGCGCGTGCGAATAGCGTCCCAGCTGCTTGATACATACAAGAATGCTGACCAAAAACGCATGAATGAAATTGTGACTGGCGATGAAACGTGGGTATATTTTTATGAGCCTGACAGTAAACAAAAAAATAAGGTGTGGGTCGGTGAAAATGATGGACGGCCCCAAATTGCCCGTAGAGCTCGCACCTCAAAACGCATTATGTATGCATTATTTTTTGATTGCCAGGGAATGGTGGCTCGAATTCCTGTACCAGAAGGTAGAAGTGTTACGGGAACATTTTACCAAGATTCGGTACTTGCTGCTGTTGTATGCCACTATACTGCAGACCGTCCCCGTACCGGCGTACGCGGAATCAAGCTCCTGCATGACAACGCACCGGCCCACATGCGATTTTTGGTTAAATCCCTTTATTAAGAACTACATGAGAGGTCGACGTTTTGAATCTCGGCACGCCGTCGGCAGCGCGCTTTTCCAGTGTCTTAACACTATACCCAAAGAAGCATTCCGAAAAGCATTTTCTGATTGGATTAAACGCTTGGAAAAGTGCATACAAGTCAAAGGGGAATACTTCGAAGGGTTGATCTAAAAATTTAAGCAGAAATATTACGTATACAACTAAAGCGCCACACTGATTAATACTTTATAAATGCCCCTCGTATTATATGAAGTCGATCTACATTTGTAGTCCATCAGAAGCAACAAAATTTCACATTTCTCAGCGATTTATTTCAATAAAACTTCTTTTTTTTCTATGTTACAATGAAAAGATATATTGATATTTTTCGGCGTTAGCTGTCTAAGCTCACTTTTGACCTAGTTTTTCGACCAATGAAATATTGTAAATAAAACTTATTATGCAGCGGGAAAATCAAATAGATTATTTTGATTGGTTATTAGTGGGTCTCGTTAATGATTACCGTAACGATTTTTATATTGTGTGTTAGTATTTACCTGGCACTTATATGTTCGGGCATTTTCGTTTTTAAAAGCGATAATTGTATTGGAGAAAAAAGTATTTACGGTATAAATAACCAGTTAAGTCAATTGATGGCTTAAATACGATTTTATATGGAATATTCATGGGTGTCAGGTAAACACTCGAGTACAATACACAGTGTTAAACGACAGAGAAGTGCTGATATTTCTGGTTCTTACTGGTTCCTTTCTAGTTCCTTTGATACTGATTGTTAATTTCAAGACCAGAAATTCAAATCGTCTTGGTGTAGTGGTTATCACACTCGCCTCTCAAGCTGAGGCCCCGGGTTCAATACTTGGGAGGGACACTTTTTTTTAAGTTAATTTACGTAAAAGTTGGTAAATTTCGCTCTTGTAACAAGTTGTTATTATTTTCATTTATTGTATTTAAATGACATTTATTCATCATTAGTACTAACTCTACAAGAGGTATTTTATTGAAACTGAATAAATGTACAGTTAATGTTAGACATTCTTCTTTAATCGACGTATTATCACCAGACGAAATTTTGCACGCTCTTTATTTCTTTCTTTCTTATATAAAAATCTTTTCCATCAACGCCGTTTATCTTTTTTAAAGATATTTCTTGTTTCAACTGCGCATGGCTTAATTAAGGGCGACTTATAAGTCGGATAAAATCTATTAAGAAATTTTTTTATATATAGAAAAGAAGAAGCCAGCACTCGCTAAACTAGTTTCTGCTTCTATTTTCTACTTTTTAATAGACTCGATCCTTTCCTTAAAAACTTTTGAAATAAACTGTCACCATTCTGTATACGTACATGACAAAAATTGGTTACAAAAAAGACAAACAAAAGAGATTTTAGAGAAATTAGGATTTAAGTACTAAAAACCTTACTGGTCTAGATACGGAAAAAGTTACAATTCTTAAGATGAGTTTTTCTTCTTATAGCTTGAGTACTTTTTAATAGCCACTGAAGAAGCAATTATAACAAACCATCATCCATGTTACTTAATTCCTGGGGATGATATTTGTTTTACAATTTATCGGGTTTTGTAAATGTCTTGATTAAATTGGAATTTTGCAGAGTTTAAAGTTTCATACAAACTTTTTCTACATCGGCTGGAAAAAGTTTACAGTACGCGTATACCAGTATATTATTAATAAATACATGTAAAGCAAGATCGTATAGCAAATTAAAAAACAAATATCCGGAAAATGCGTCTATTCTATCAAGCCATACAGGTAACAGTTCCATGACATGTACTTATCATAAAATTATTTGTAAAAAAAGTCTCTTAATTTAATAAGCTAAACAAGTTGTTTTTTTCCGGACGAAGGAGATCCCATTCTCCACACACGTCGCAAAAACACCCCTAAAATAGTGTAATTCTAATGGGTGCAATTCTAATTATCAATTATTATACAATTGATTGTAGCAATAATAAACATTCAATTTTCACCAAAACTGTAACTGACTATAATTATATTAATTATATAATGAATAATATAAAAACTGTACCACTCCTACCGACGGGTACCGATTCCCGTCGTTGTACATGTTGAAATTATTATTTAAAATATATTCCACATTATTTTGATGTTTTCATGCATCAAACGAGTGTTTTTGCCGTTAGTTTTTATTGAATTGTGGAAAAATGTAGATTTCTTCTTTTCGTTTCTTTTTATTAAGATAAGCGGAAATGCGACGAAGACAAGTTTATGTGTGATAATGGGCGATGTATCCCGTTGCCATGGCAATGCGACTTCGATGATGATTGTGGGGATAATAGTGATGAGAAACCAGAATTTGGCTGCTGTAAGTACATTTTCCATCAGATTAATATGTCCAAGCACTTGTGTTATGACAGAGCTTGTTTCATATCCGATTTGAACGGGTACAGTAACTTTTATAAAATATATAGTATTGCGGCGTACAGTTATTGTTTGGAAAAAAAACAAGCGAACTTATCAGTAAAAATGATGTCCCCGAAAAATGCTCCATAAAAATGTAAACATCTCCATACATGTAAAATTTACATTCGATTTAATATTTTTATACGGGTAATATGTATGTAACTAACATTGTAAAAAATAGCATTCAGATCTAAACATGCCACTATTTCTTTATTTTCTTCAAAATGTCACAATTTCTTTTCTTAAAACTGTTACAGTCTTCTTAATTGCCATCTGAAGACGTACCAACATGATTATTCTTCTAAATCTGTGGGATTAATTCTTCTTACATAGTTTATCGAAATGAACATTACAACAATGGCCGTCTTTGATGTTTATTTGCAATAAATAGTATTGAATATACAAGCATGTGGACTTGAAGAAATGGTCTGTTTACGAAAATGGGTCAGGCGACCCGTTATCAGCTGATTTCCTTTCATGTCTTCCGTAAACAGAAAGAGAAAGAAGTTATAGAACAGACCATTTTTTTATTAGCCATCAGGTGAAGCCATCAGGTGAACTTGGAACAACATGATTATAATATAGTCTAGCAAATTTGTTATAAAAGTTATTTGTAGATATTTATAATTTCAACAGCCAACAGTTACCGTTCTTCAACATTTATCATCGATTTCGTTTATTGGGAAATTGGCAGGTGTGAGAATCTTAACAAACTGTAGTAAATATTAAGGTAAAAGATGTTTGCATGGGTATTTTTTATGTTTGTTTATTAATTCGCCTGAATATTTCTTTATTTCATTCGTCGATTTATGTGGTTTTGATTTCATTGTATAAACAGTTTCAATTTATTATGATTATAACGCCTTTATGATGAATTCAAAAACGCGGGACAATCGCCCAAGTAAACCATTTTTCGTTTATACCAATATACACTAAATAACAAATCCTTTTAAAATCCTTTTAAAATGCATATATACATGTACCACTGTGACAGTAGCACAGTGGGTAATGCATTAATAAATATATGACAATATTGAATCTGTCGAACATAGATTGAAATCATATGAAAGCCTCGTAAAAGGTCTCCCCGTACTTAGTCAGTACTGTTATCATTAAAATAACCCGTAACCGTTCCTGACCATTATTCAATTATATACTTAGAAATAATTTTTTTTTAGAATACAATTTTGACGGTGTATTTTCGCATATTTTAATAGAATGGAATAATATTAGTGACTAGACACCATTTTTACAAAAAAGGACGTATAAGTAAGGGTTGGCAGGGGGTGGGGCGGCTGGTCAAGCGCCAGTGAGTTTTGTTAGTACTTTAAAAAAAATCAAGATTTAAAAATTTCAAGCAGGTTTAAACATGTTTAAATAAAAGAAATAAAATAATAAGCTTGCCGCGCAAAACTTGTTAACCATTATCTTTTGTGATGTTTTAAATACCTTTATTTCCTTCTCTTTTGATAATATATTTCAATTATTTCATTCAACATTACAAATTATGACTCGTCATGATGTAAGAAACCTTTTCAATTTGCTAAGCCCTGCAATCATTAAATCATAGAAAAGAGAGGATTGAAAAAGTGTTCAAAGAAATAGGTTACATTAATTACACTAACCAATGGAATTTTAAACGCAATTTCTTCAGAATTGCCTGGGCAGCGTATGCTTTTCCGCACAGTTACAAAATGCGACTTTATTCCGAGTTCGTTTTGACTTACTGATTTCTTTTTGATGCATTTAATTAAAAGAAATCGACACTTGTTAATGCAAAATATTATAAAAAAACCGTCGAGATATTAATTATGAAGCATGCTAGAGGCTCGCTTGAAAACAGTCTTAAAAACAAATTTAACATTTTATATAGTTAACGGCGATTTTGTGCGATTCGATAATGTATGAACTAGTCATAATAGCAATTTGGAGAGTTTTAATAAAATATGATAGTGTAATATTCAAGTGATGCTAAATTATTTGCATTTTGAGAAAATCCCGTTATTTTCTAAGCATTATTTAAACTTTCTTATACAAGTAAGAGCTATTCAGATTTATTAAAAAAATAAAAAGATGGTTACTCTGGTCAAGGAAATCACAAATTTTAATAATAAAACAACTAGTCCTCGATTAACAACGTTTGAAAGTCAAACCACTTTCAAATTGCCCTCCTTTTTATTAAAAAAAATTAAGTTTTTTGAAATCGTTTATTATTAATTGTTATTCGATAGGCTGTTGCTCATCCTTCCTTACTTAATAAAAATATCTTAATGCGAATATAAGCTTAAAGATTGGATATTTTCTAGTTTTTCTCAGTAAAGATGTAAACGGACAAAGACGAAATGTAAGAAAAAAAATCTTTAATCCCAGAAGGTAGAATTTGACAGGCGTTTGGCGTTTATTCCAAACTCTTTACGAAGGGGATAATAAATTTTAAAAATGTGTTCAAAAATGTCTTCTTATCTTAGAATAAAGTGTCATGCGCAGTCTTTGAAATTCCTGCTTAAATAAAGATCCACTTACGAAATATAAAACGAAATTAAACGTGAAATTACACCAGCCGAGACTTAATACAGCTATAGACCCGAGTTGCCACATTGGAATTTCCTCCTCGCTGAGCTCATCTTTTTGACTTCTTATAATGTGAAATATACAGTAAGGCAATGTTGTGAACACATAAAATACTGTAAGAGTGAATAGCATTCGAGACGGTGACCGTTTTGAGCTTCTTTTGACAGTGGTTGATAACGGTACAACGATTATTCCTTCGGTTTCTCTCTTTTTGCGGAGGCGTTCAAAAAGGGTTTGTTCCATATTATCTGGCACTGAGCTGCTACGTTTTAGACCATTTTGATGTGTCGATACCTTTTTCAAATTGACTTCATCCAATACGTCAAGTTTTTCTTCAGTTATTTTAAAAACAGTTAAATTCATTTCGTTCGATGAGTTTTGATAGGTATCGCCCAAAGTTGTCAAATCCAAGGCATTGATGAGGGATGCATTAGAAAGCGGTTCTTCTAAGCAATGCAGATAACGGGTGGTGTTGTCTACCGAACTTTGGTCTTGCTGTTCGCTTTCTTGGTGTGTAACTACCGACGTCGTGTGCGAGAAGTTGTCAAAAATGTCAACGGATTTCTTTTTCAAATTAGTATCCACGGTCGGCTGTTTCGATTCACCCTCACTATTTTGTTCTTTGGTATGTTTGCTAATCAGATCACTTTGTACAAAAGCGTTACTCATTACTTCTGATGTCCATACATTGACTAATGGGAACTGTCTTTTAGTAGCAGTGCTTATATTTAACGTATCAGAATTTTGGAGTTTGTTCTTCGGCATTTTGGATGGTGTAATGCTTGAACGTGCATAAAAGTTATTTGTGGGATCATTTAAACAAGTGTCCGAGAATGCAGGTGTTTTCTTTTGAAAATAACTTGCGTTTGATGGGTGAATACTGTTAATACGTTTTTTCTGAGCTATAAGAAAATACGCGATGCTAATGTTGCCAGCTACTATAATCGCTCCTGGTACCAGATTGAATAGAACGAAAATGATTAGGCTCCATGTTCTCTCATAAAATATCATATACCCTTTACTAACAAATGTGCAGTGCCTCGAAAGAGTCTTCTGTCCCAACTGCGTAATGATGTCTTCAGTGTTTTCGTAATAAACGAATCCGTAAACACAATGCGCATTAAAAATGGCAAGGAAAATCAACATGATTACAGACGCTATTAGCGATACCTTTGGTGTGAGCCGCACTCGCATCTTTAATGGAAATTTGGTTTTAAGAAGTCGCTCAAGTGTAAGTAATACTAATAACCAAACAGAAAACGCACCTGCTGTATGTCCGAACCATGATCTAATCTTACAGAAGAATCTAGAGTAGTCTGCGAACCTGTTACCCGTTATGCTGTAAACTGTGTCAGGTAACAGACTAAACCATAGAAAAATCATGTCAGATCCAGACAGAAACAATAAGTACACTGTTGTTGAGTATTTCCGTATTTTAGGTTGGGCTAATACCGCAAAGTTTAGTATATTTCCAAACACTCCTATCGTTAGAAGAATAAATGGAACTGTTCTCCACAGCCAGTATGCCGTTTTGCACTCATCGTTTGGATGAAGTGTGCAATTCACGCGATTAAAGTCAATTATTGTTGAATTTTTCATATTCATTTCTTATGTTTGATTGTACGATTTTAACGTGAAATGTTTTTTTGTGTTTTGAGCCTACAAAATCCACAATAAACTGATCCGATTCCGTAAATGTTTTTTTGTAAAAGTAAGAAAATATTTTATTTAGATTCCATCCTTTTTTCATAAAGTAATTATTTTAAACCAAATTAAGTTTCTTTAGCTAAAACATCGTTATTTATATAGTAAAATTCTCGAAGTGCCTTTCTTGTCTCCATCCTTTTTGTTCATAAAATAATTATTTTAAACCCAATTTAGTTTCTTAAGCTAAAACATCGTGATTAATATAGTTACATTCTCGAAGTGCCTAACTCGCTGCGTGTATGCTGAACATATGTTGGCTATAATAAAGCAATCCAAATATTTACGTTGGCTTCTCACTGATTTCGTACATGATCGAATTCCATTAAGAGCATTTCATCAAGTCTATGATTGTAAGTTAACCATTACAAACTTTTTAATATTATATGTACGCTGTATTGTTACTTTGTTCGAATAGCGCGTTTTGAAAATAATAGAATTTCTCCACACGTAATACTGATATGGGCAACTGCCAGCACAAGCGCAGTGCGTCATGAATTATCTCGATTATTAGATGACAGTTTTCGAATCTTGTCTTTCACAAAGGACTTTGACTGCGCTGCCAAATCAATTCGAAACTCCATCACATTCAAGACTTTTTACATGTACTTAGTCGTTACATAATACAGAAATAAAATCTGTATCATACATGGCGGAAAAATGTGTGTCTTTTACATTTTAAAAACGTAATTTGGAAAAAAATAAATAATAGAGAACTCTTAGGGTTATCGCCTTGGAACGGTCGGTGGCAAAACAAATTGCCATTGGGGGTTTAAACCAGGTTCTAGGTACAATGTTGCATGCAAAAGCACACAAACATACAAGGCAAATTTAATTAGCCAATTTAGAAATTAATTAACTGCTGTAAAGTGAACCTTATAGTACGGCGACTCTCTTTAAAGTTATAAGGCTTGCAATTTCTAGGTTGGTGTCTTGATAATATAGAGACTATTTCTATTAGTTTTCTAACTGTAAGATTGAAATATATATTTCACATAATGTTCAATGCATATGTAGTTTATATATAGTATGTGCGTATTCTTACCAACGTAAAAAAGTGTAAATAAAATCTTAAATTGTTTTAAACCGCTAACATGCTAGAATTTAGTGGAAGCTTTAAATTAAATCCTTAAGCATTTCCGAGCTTCCATATCAGGTAGCTATTTCAGGAAGTGTACCGCCCTAATGTCTTCTAAAAGAACACGCAGCGAATATCCTGAGAAATCAAATTGCTCTGAAATAAAGCTGATGCATCAATTTGTGTTTTGATTCTATCCAGTCTTAAAGGTACCTGTTCCTGTATCGAAACGAAAAAACCAAGTTTTCAAAAGTCAAAACGTTTAATATTAAACTTCCAGAGACCTGAAAAGAGTAAAATTTAAATATTAATACATGATGTAATATTCTTTACCAATGAACGTACGATTAAAAACTTTTTAAGCCAAAGTTGTGAAAGCATTACCAACGCAGTAAAATTCACCCATAACAAGTCCAAAAATGTACAGATTAGTCCCAAATTTCGTCAAAGTTCGATCCTGTTCATACTGAGTGCCAATGAAAACGCAACCCTTTATTTTTTGGAATTTTTTCGAAGTGTGTAAAAGTTTAATTAATTCGCAAACGTAGATGTGTTTTAAAATCAACACGATGTCGTTAGGCCAAGCGTATAATTGTCGACAACAAACAATGCATTCGACGAGCAATTCACGTCGAAACATACCTCCTTGGATCATGCCCAAAACCTTATGTCGCTGGTTGTTGGCATTTTCACATTTGTATAGAGTTAAACTTGAAAACTGAAGATGGGATTTGAGTGGCCGTAAGTAAAGGTAAACAAATGGATTGTTTTGAAGTTCTTCATGCATGTCTACATTACTAAACGAAGCTATCGTGCGTTTTTACTGGGTTACAGTAGTAGAGAACGTTTAAGAAATCAATGGTCAATTAGTGTATCAATTAATTACAGATTGATTTTAAAATACATCTACCTTTGCCAATTTATTTAGCTTTTACACACATCAAAATTATTCAAAAAAATAAAGTGTTGCGTTTTCATTGGCACTCAGTATATAAAGGTTTTACTTTGTAGAATACTAATACTAACCACATCAAAGACATTGGAGCATTCCACCCTGAACTGTGCATAAGCTGCTTTAAATTATTGCTCAGCTTATGACCTTAGCATGCTTATTTGATTTTAAGTTTTTCCCATTACTTCTTTAGTTGCATACTTTTTATTAATGGTTCTATGGCTTTTAACAGAGACGAAAATACAACTTTGAAAGCCGTCATGTCAAATATTATGCTCGCTATTACTAACCCTATTAGTATTGCACGCTGGGGTGACATATAGTCAGCAAAAAGTAGAAAGTATCTACTCTCCTAAAGTTTATTTTGTTAACCATTAGAAAAAAAGCATCCAAAAATGCTTCATTTTTACCAGTTTGCAGTGCCTTAATCATTGCTCAGAAAGACAATGTTCTTGAAAATCTACAATCACAACTTAGTTATCTTTCCCTTTGTTATAATTAGGGTTTCAGGAAGAAGTCACTTGTACTAAAATATTCACATTTATTAGGAAAATATTTCTCAAGTTCGTGTAATGAGTAGGAACAAAAACATTAATTAAATAATACAACCCCCCAAAATGCTATAGAAATTTCAACCATTTCCTATCACCTCCTTTTGAAAATATAATGGTGTAAATTCTTTATTTATGTCATTCGATGGGCAGTAACACAGTTCTTTGTGTTTAAGATTATGTTCATGATCAATTAAACATTATACAGTACTGAAAATTATAAAATTGACGATTTTTCCGATTCCGATCCGGTCCGCTTCCGATCCTGTCATCTATAACCGATCCGGTTCCATTCCTATTGCGGTCCAATTCCAATTCGATTGCACTCCATTTTTTTCACTCCAGACAATGCGCTCCAAACGATCTTTACCCTCAAACCGATTCTTCCGATTCCGATCTTTTCGCTCCCGATTTTCATTCGTCATTAACTATAACTCCAGACAATGCGCTCCAAACGATCACTACGCTTTAACCGATTCGTCCGATTCCGATTTTTTTCGCTCCCGTTTTCATTGGTCATTACTTATAACGCATCTCGGGCTGAACTAACATTTCTGTGACATTTTTCTTATTTGAAGTTTTGTTTAATGTTATTGTTTAAACACCGTGATTACTAACAAAGTAAAGTGATCATTTTAGATCTAAAATGACGTCTTTCTAACTTTTACATCAGTTTAATGTAAGCGAGTATTACATAGCAGTTTTAAAATATAAGCGTAAATTACACCCGATTTAAGTGAGATTCATGTTCATTTGAGATGAGGAACCCAGCTAGTATGGCTTAAATCAAGTCAGTCAATGCTTTTGGTCCGTATTCATCAATAAGCAGTTAATAAAACTTTTTAGCGTAAATTTACGATTAGTGCCAAACATTTAACCTATGGTGGTATAAATCAAGTTATAGGATGCACTAACCTCACACTTAGTTTTGCCCATATAGGAGGTTTTCAAGTGGACAAACATGCACGTGTCAAGGCACATGATATATCAACATTTTTATCACAAGTTAAGATTTCTAATTGAATAAAACTTTTAAAAGTTCAACACTAATGGGTAACCGGATACAACTAGAACTTGGCGAGACCGAACTTATTGGAAACTTTATAACGTACCGGAAAATTAGTCAGTCAATTCAGTCGAAAAGACAGTGCAACTCAGACATCGGAACAAAACTAAGACTAGAAATATCTTTAAAGAAAAGAAAAAATATCTTTGAGGGAAGCAATTAAACTAATTATGGTTATTTTAATTGTTTAAATATATAAAGCATTTACATCACAGGTCTAGGTTCACTTCTTGACCTTTTCAGACCAAGATAAAGTCAACTGTTGTCATATTACATATAAATGTTTCAAGGACAAATAGTCCTTTTAATTATTTAATTAAAATTTTAAACTAAGACAAATTTTCAACCAATCTCGCATGCATAAGAACCCGATAATATGCTCTTAAACTTACAAATAGTTATTATTATAACAGGTGAAAAGGAAACTTTGAAAGCCACCAAATGCGACAAATATGAACTTATTGCAGGTGCGTTTGATTGAGTCTGTTCCTCCCCGGGCTGAGTGCAACTCAATATATACACCAATAAACAGTTTAATTTTGATCCATCCCAAACGATGTTGTGCATTTGGCGGTGAACTTGGAGCTTTCAATGTGATGTTTTCAGATTAACACCATTCCATGTTAAGCGTATCATGACTCATAAAGTAACCATTCGGTATAAAATAACATACTTTTAAGTAATAAATTTGCATTTAGATTACATAAATGGTTTAGATATGGCGTTGAAATATTTCAGTTAGTGTCTGAATACTAAAACCAGACTACAATATGATATTCTGGTATTCTTGGTCTTTTGAAACATATAAACAAATTTTGAAAATTTAATACTTGAAGAATCAAATAAAGTGCTCTCTCTCTCTCTCTGTCTCTGTCTCTCTCTCTGTCTCTCTCTCTCTCTCTCTCTCTCTTTCTCTCTCTCTCTCTCTCTCTCTCTCTCTCTCTCTTCTTTCAACATTCGCTACTATATTCATTTAGTTGCATTTTTTTTCTCTTTTTGTCTTCAGTAGAAAATATAAACTAAGAACAGATCCACATTTATACCATAACTTTCATGTCACATGACATCATACACATTGAGACAACATTTTGTAATATTAAGTATTAACTTTTAGGATCGGTTAATTGGTAAGGAACTGCTTTTAATTCCGCAAAACCATGTTTTTGTTGTTTTCAATTTCAAACTGGCTGTGTAAATGCCATGGGTCTTAACTAACCATTTAAAGCATCCACAGCTTACAACGTCCAGTTGTTCTGTCTACTCTAAAGGTCAGAATACCTGGATTGCATTGTTTTAAGTTAGAATTTTTTGTCGGTTTTACCAGTTAATGGTGCTTTTGTTGACGGACGGATTTAATAGCTGTTCATATGTTTCATATAAAAGTAAAATAATTACGCATGTGGCCTCGTCACGTGAAAAAGGGTTTCATGTGATTTTTTTTTTTGGGGGGGGGGGGGGGGGGGGGGGTGGGGGGGACGGAGGGGGGCGGCATATTAAGTTGATCTACATTTCAATTAGAGCTTACAATTATCTAGTAACTTTTGTGACCAATGTGGGGTTTAGATACTTTTTCTGACAATAGAATATATTTTTACCACGAAATGCAAATTTAAGCAACGGCGTCTGCTGTGATACATGGAATGATGATAATTACCTATAGATAATTAAATCCAGAAATTGCTTTATATGGGGCGCAAATTTGCCATTTTGCCACATAGAGGATCAATTAAACCTTTTATTATAAAGTTAAAAACCAAAGTTCTAATATTTGAAAAAAAAACGATTGTGATATCGTTTTAGATGATGATGTCCGTCTGTTTCGAAATTTTATAACATTGACGACCCCAGGGGTGTATTCTATTGGTGTAGGAAACATTTACCTGCTTTAGTTATTTTTATATTCATTGTTCCAGTAACGACAGATTATGTCCCTTGATTAATTCAAAATTGGGATATTTTTTCATTAATAAACACGAATATAAATGACAAGCTCGTTGGCCTAGTCAGTAAAATTTGTTAGATTGTTATTTTTCTGGCGCACATTGCTCATTAAAATCCATTGACGATTTTTACACCTTTTCTTATTCTACGTTATGGTAACCAATGCCCCAACCCGGGCGTCGCAGGGTCTTTCCAAGGGATTTTTTCAAATACCCCGGTATTTCCCGTGTAATGAAGCAATTGTTACAAATAACATGTGCATTACTTAAGAGTGTAACGGACACAAACACAAGTTAAGTTTGAAAAAAGCGTCATTTGAAAATCGCAGCATAAATGATACAACAATTTTTTTATGCGGCGATGCTATTATGCGGCATTACAGTGCCTCAATTTAGAATATTTGGTATTGTTTCTAATGCAAGAATAAACGTTTTTTTAACTTTGAACAGTTAAACCGTGAATCCTTTGTACAGTAAAAGTCCATTTTCAGTGCCACCCTTTGTACAAGATACTTAATTAATCTAGTTTTAATAATCAGGTGTTCTTACGTTCACGATAACGTTTTCAAACGATGCGCGATTTCGTCTTTTCCCATCTGTTTTAAAATAAAAATACAAATCAAATATCTAACATACACTTAATTTAGAGAAACTTAAATCTGATCTTAGCAAACATATCGTAAAAATGAAATACAAAACTTGTTGTTTACGATTAACTTTAACAATTAGGTCTCATCTGGACCCAAGTCTATACGCGGATAAAAGAAACCGACACGTTATAACCTGAAAAAAGAGTGAAATATGAATATCAGGAATCCCCACACTCGCAAAACACCGTCTTCCAACGCAGCGAAAAAAAAAGGGAGGGAGTGAGAGCATGTTTGTCATAAGCATGTCAATTCAAATAAGACGCCACAAACAATTAACGAAAAAGAGAACCAATTATCAACATATTCTTCTTTGAATAACTGGATATAAAGTTATTCAAACACGTGAATTACAACTTGGGATTAGTAATTTTTGTTCAATGTTTCATTTTATGTTTTTTTTCCAATGATCGAAGGACAATAACCGTGTCTGTGTAATGTGATATGTGATTGTAACAAATCTAGAAATCAATAAATTGAATAAATGCAAAAAATGGACAATACTATTAGCGTCTTATATTTTATAAGTTTGTGTGCGTTGCATGCAACATTGACGGTTGGTGGGTTTAGGCTAATTCACCGAGCCAACTTCTACTTGTTTGTTCATAAGTGAATATGTTGGGGCAAGAGTCAGTTTATTGCACCATAGAACCTGGTTTTAACCGTAGTGGCATAAAGTTGCCACTGATTGTTCCAATGCGGTAACCGCTCGGGTTCTGTTTTTCGTTTATTAAACGTGGCATCTACTTTGAAATTGACTATTTTATGAACCAATGCTCCATTTTGCTCTCTACTTTTTTGGTTGTGTCGGAAGTGACCATTCCTGATTTGCATACTTTAATTTCAATTTTAATACAGCTGGTCAATCACCTCAGTGCAGCTGATAGGTTTAGATTGGGTATGATAAGTATTATGACATATGTTTCAATACGAACTGAAATTCCTTTGTCTGTGCTACCTCAGCAATATAACAACTGAAATAAACTTATTATAGCAAATTATGGCGCAACTCTAATTTAAAGTCATTCTTTTCGAAGCCGTGGTAGAATTTATTTTAATTGTTTTGGTCGTTTGATATTTACAAAACGTGACATTTCCACAGCGGCATAAAACCTTGACATTTTAACAACATTCCTTCTTTTTTCATTAATCGATTTTTTTGTTTCGAAAGTGTTAACGTTTAATATAGTTTAGACCACAGCTAAAAACTTGCACCTGGCAACATGTTTTGATCATCTGAGTGTTGTTGATATGTTGAAATCAATGAGGCACATTTGTTGACATCATTACTGTGCATAATGACAAACAGAGTCGAATAAAATTCAAAAAACAAAACAAAGCGTACATAGATTATTTACAAGCCAAGTTTTTTTTTATTTCCTCGAAATCCTAACAGCAATGTCAAATACATGATTTTGATAATTTGCTTCTGTTTTCCATGCTATATTTTTTATTGTGTCGCCTGCGATAGCAGGTAGACACATAGGGATCCTATTGTCCGGCGACGTCGTCGTCGTCGTCGGTGCCGTCGTCCGGTAGTCCCCACACTTTAATATGAAACATAATGTTGCCAATAACTTTGAAAGTACTTGTCCTATTAACTTAATACTTGAAATATGTTATCTGCATGAACAACGCCATCTGTGACAACAAGAATGATAACTCTTGTTTCAGTATTTTTTTAGTTATGCCCCTTTCAAATGACTTTAATATGGAACTTTAATATGAAACTTAATGTTGCCTATAACTTTGAAAGTACTTGTCCTATTAACTTAATACTTGAAATATATCATCTGCATGAACATCGCCATCTGTGACAACAAGAATGATAACTCTTGTTTCATTATATTTTGAGTTATGCCCCTTTTCAAATGACTTTAATGTGAACTTTAATATGACACTTAATGTTGCCTATAACTTTGAAAGTACTTGTCCTATTCACTTCATACTTGAAATATATCATCAGCATGAACAACAACAACTGTGACAACAAAAATGAAAACTCCTGTTTCGGTATTTTTTGAGTTATGCCCCTTTTAAATGACTTTAATATGGAACTTTAATATGAAACTTAATGTTGCCTATAACTTTGAAAGTACTTGTCCTATTAACTTAATACTTGAAATATATCATCTGCATGAACAACGCCATCTGTGACAACAAGAATGATAACTCTTGTTTCATTATATTTTGAGTTATGCCCCTTTTCAAATGACTTTAATATGAACTTTAATATGACACTTAATGTTGCCTGTAACTTTAAAAGTACTTGTCCTATTCACTTCATACTTGAAATATATCATCAGCATGAACATCGCCATCTGTGACACCAAAGAATGATAACACCAGTTTCAATATTTTTTGAATTATGCCCCTTTCAAATAAAACTTTTAACATGAAACTTAATGTTGCATAGAACTTTTAAAGTACTTGTCCTATTCACTTAAAACTTGGAACATATCATCTGCATGAACAACAACATCGGTTACAACAACAATCATAACTCCTGTTTGACTATTTTATGAGTTATGTCCCTTACACATGCAACTTAAACATGTAACTTAATGTTGCCTATAACATTATAAGTATTTGTCCTATTCACTTCATACTTTGAATATATCATCAGCATGAACAACGCCATCTGTGACAGCAAGAATGATAATTCCAGTTTCAATATTTTTTCAGTTGTGCCCCTTTCAAATAAAACTTTTAACATGAAATTTAATGTTGCTCATAACTTTAAAAGTACTTGTCTTTTTCACTTAAAACTTGGAATATATCATCTTCAGGAACAAAAACATCGGTTACAATAAAGACCATAACTGTTTGAATATTTTTTGAGTTATGCACCTTTCAAATGCAACTTTAACACGGAACTTAATGATGACATTAACTTTTAAAGTACTTGTCCTGTTCTCTTAATATTCAGAATATATCATCTTCATGAATATCGTCAACACTAACAACAAGAATGATAACACCTGTATGATTTTTGATGACTTATGTCCCTTTCACATGAAACTTTAACATGAAACTTTATGTTGTCTATTTTTTTTTTAAGTACTAGTGTTATTTACATAAAACTTGAAATATTTCATCTTCATGAAGAACAACATCGGATACAAAAACATAACTCCTGTTTAACTATTTTTGAGTTATGTCCATTTCAAATGCAACCTAATGGAATGTTGCATATAACTTTGAAAGTATTTGTCCTATTCACTTAATACTTGGAATATATCATCTGCATGAACAACGACATTGGTGACAAAAAGAATGAAAACTCATGTTTGAATATTTTATGAGTTATGCCGCTTTCAAATGCAACTTTAACATGAAACATAATGTTGCCTGTAAAATTGAAAGTACTTGTTCAGTTCACTTAATTCTTTGAATATTTCATCTGAATGCACATACCAACTGGTGAAAAATGATAACTCAGGTTTCACCATTTTTTTAGTTATTCCACTTTCAAATGCAATTAAGGTGACTCATGTGTTATGTGATGTAGTATTGAAATCAACTTGAATAAAAACATTTTATTATATATGATTAAACATAGACCCACAGTTCAACTTTTTGCCAGCAGGCGAGAAATGTGTTCCGCGGAACACAACATTCTAGTGTTAGATAGTATTACTTGAACGCCGCGTGTTTTCTGTTTTTACTTTTACATCGGTTCGCCATGTTCGCAGCAATAAAATGACATGCACCTGTCATCTTGCAATTCGCAACCGTAAAGTTCTCTTCCAGTTTGTTTGCATTAAATGGATATTCGTTTTGGAGCTTTTGTAATGAACATACGTTCATATGACCATAACCCTTTCCTCCGTAGATACACCTTTATTGCATGGACGAACAGTTAAGATCCAGATCAGCCGGCACATCCGTGCCGTCTGATCAGGATCTAAACTGTTCGCTTTTTTATTTTTTTTAGGTTCTGACCAAAATGCGACCAGTGCAGAATCTGATCAGACGGCACGGATGTGTCGGCTGATCTGGATCTACACTGGTCGCATATACGTAAAAAAGCGTATATATGGAGGAAAGGGTTAAATTAAACGCCCTGTCCAAGCTTGTTGGCAATTTATCGCATATTTATGGAACCAAGCGAAGTCACAATGTCCGACGCTAACGAATGAACTAATTGAATTTTTCTGCAAGTTAGAATGATCTGTCATACATGAGTAAATTGGCATCAATATCTTTAAAGCATATATGCATTAACAAATATTTGTTCTGTACTTTATAGGTACAGTTTATTTACAGGTGCAATAACACTATGTAAGTTGGATGGAAATGGAAACATCATATTTCAGATATTCCAAACATTCCCATAACACATAACATGAATAGCGTAGACCCTGGAAGCGCATGATGATTTTTGTTTATAAACAAAAATTGGTTCGCTAAAGATGCAGTTTCGTATAAATACCATCCGTTTATAAACACTGATTGTTGATTTAGAGGATATTTGTTTGTTTCAGTGAAATATCAATTTTATTTCACTAGTGAACTCCAGCGAACTCCAGAAACTGATATTTTTACGAGTAGCGTTTCTGGTGTTCACACGTGAAATAATATCGCTATTTCACTGCAACAAACAAATTTTCTTTTTATTTTATTTTTCTTTACACAATAATCAATAAAGAACTGGAAACATTTGTTCCCTGTTGAGGGCCTCAAAATAATAGCCGCTAAACTTTTAATCATAACTGACAAAGCAATAGAAAATATTTCTGAAATTCATATCAGATTTAAGTATTTCAAACAGCTTATCTATCACTATTATCGAAAGAAACTGAAAAACAGCATTTAATTTTTTTTAATTTACATTATTTTCAAAAGAAACATCAAGCCATCAATGGCGTAACAAAGGGAGGTCACACGCTTAAAACGTTGTTTGGCAAAATCAGTGAAAATAAAAAGGGTATTTCACATTTTAAAAACAATGGAATACCATTTTTATTTCGCTGAAAAATCTCTATTATTTACTGGAAAACATAAAACATAAAAAAAATCATTTCCTTTATCTAAACATGTAAGATTATTTCTGCGTGCTGCAAGGTAGGTTGAATAGCCTTAGTTTGACAAGAGTTCAAACACCTGTTATAATGTTGTTGTAATTAATACACGAATATGATCTTATCAATATGCAGAGAATTTCGGAAATGTGTAAACATAATAGACATCTGAATTGCATTTTGGCAATCATATTATCTGATATGTCCGGAAACCTTTGCTTTTCATTTTCTTGTTTTCATTTATACACTGGCAGTGATAAATTACAACTGTGCTACCGGCTTGATTGACAAATTATAATTGGCTTCTTTTTCGCTGCATGGGGAGGCGGTGTGTTGTGAGTGTGGCAATCCTGATATGCATACTAGTATTTCAAATTTTTTAAATGAATTTAATTTTTACAAATGAATGAGTTTGAAACAAGCTTCGAGGTCGTTGTGAAGGTCGTTGAGCACGATATTTATGTACTATGTGAATTGTACTTCTAAAATTGCTTTTGTTTCCATATTTCGGCCAGTTTATAGATGGGTGGTTTCAATATCCCAGCAAATATAGATTCGGATATTGTTCAATTACCCCAAAGATATACTTCCTGCTTTTTAAATTTTGCCTTTGGCGTTGTCTGTGATATGCAGGATTCATATTCTCAGATCCCCTGTCAAAATTCGATTTTGTTAAGTTCCGCCCATTGTTTTCTCGTTTAGTGCAAACCCATTCTTTTATCTGGGGACCATACGCCGCTGAACATGGAATGGTATTAATCTGAATATACCGCATTGAAGGTTCCATGTTCTCCGTCATATGCTTACCATCGTTTGGGGTTAATTAAAAGTGTGCTGTTTATTGGTGTAAATATTGAGATGCGCTCAACCCGGGGCAGTAATATAAATTTCCATTACTGCCCATGAACAGGCTCAATCAAATCGAGCCTGCAATATTTTCATATGTTCAGTGACTTTGAAAGTTTCCTTTTCATCTATTTCAAAATAAAAAAAACTAATGAATACACTGTCGTGTTTTTCACCCTTAAGCCTATTTCTTCAATCATCAGCTGAAACATTTTCAAATAGTGGCCAACTGAACGATAGTCTTTCATACTTATACTCACAGTGCATTTTTCTATTTCTTTTAACTACAATCTTCCATGACGTAGAAAATGTAAGACAGAATGAAAACTGTTTTCGCATTGACTATTAGGTAATTTTACACGATCGTTTTATCTCTTCTATCATTTTCACAGCTTGAAAGGAAGAAATAGCATATACGACTGTAAATCATTCAACATTGCAAGTTTGTACCAGAAATACCGTACTATAGCGACTGGTTCAATTTAGATCAATGTAAAATCCACTATAAAAGCGGTAACTTTCTATTTCAGTTTATCGTTACCGTAGTGCAAAACCAGAAAAAATACTATTGAACTCGGAAAAAGTGATGCCGTTGCACAAAGTTGAATATACGCCTTTCCAATAGTTCGATTAATTTTTCGATAAGCTCCCCAGTCCAGTCACATGACTCATATACGGGAAATGATCCATCCTATTGTTCGCTTCGCTATAAAGACTTTGACCGGTCAATTTTCTTCTGCGAGTAATAATAAAAGCAATTAACAGATCAGATTATCTTTCCACAATAACCAAATCAGAAATCAAGTCCCGATCAAAGAATTGCTGCATTAAACAAACACAGTTAAGTGGTTGTCGAAATTGTGGTAAGACAGCAACACATGGTTTTGATTTGATGAACTGATGGAACAAGATAGAGCGTTCACATCTTCAGTTGTCCAAGATTGAGAACATCTATTACGTATAGGATATCAACCGAGTACGAGGTGTTTCTGTCTAAGAAATACCTGGCCACGAGCTTCTTGTGAAACCGAGAGCGCGAAGCGCTCGAGGTGTTTCATGAAGCTCGTGGCCAGGTATTTCATACCCGCTTTCAACTGTATTTTAGTCATATTCATGCGGAAATTGAACAATTCACGCACTCTCATTCATTCAGTTAAAATGTGCGGCGGTAAATCATTTTAAACTGTATACTTCAAAACTACCATAGAATATGCACGAAAATGTTTTTTCAAGCCTTTGATAAGGCCTACAACATAATAATACGAACTGCTTGATATTCCATTTGTCTATTGAAAAAAAGCACTGTTTTGTAAAATCAGGTGCGCAGTTGTAACATTCTTTAAGGGCCGTCTGTTTTAACGGAACGTCTTCATTTTATGCAATAACATTGATATTCATTTCAAATTCAAAATAAACACCGTAAACACATAACAACAAACATTTGTCAAATCAGTCATTAATCAGGTGAATTAGAATAAATAAAAAATGAAACTTATAACTGACATACACCAGATGACATGTACAAAAATATTATTGGTGCTTAGCAAACTTTGAGTCTGTCAAGCGAAGAAAATAAATCGGACACACAAGTGCAAAAAATCTGTTTTACAACTTCGAATTCACTTCAATATATACATTGTGTTTGAATAAGTCTAAACAATATTTTAAAAGGAGCTTAAAATCTCGTTTTTTATGCCCCCGGCATCTAGTGATTGAACCGTCCGTCCGTCCTTCCGTCCGTCCGTCCGTACGTCCGTCCGTCCGGTTAACATTTTTCGGCAAGTTGGATATTTCTGAATTTCTACAAAGAGCATTGGCATGAAAGTTTACACACTTACTAAACAGTTCACAGGTCATGACCCTGATAAGTTACATAACTCTGGGTACCTTATTTCTGGTGTTATCTTCCCTTTTTGTACTTAAAAAAATGGTTAACCTGTTTCGGCAAGTTGGATATTTTTCCATTTCTACAAAGATCATTAGCATGAAAGTTTACAAACTTAATATACAGTGCACAGGGTATGACTCTTAACAAGTTACATAACTCTGGCTATCCTTATTCGGGGTTTTCTCCCATATTTGTACTTAGAGATAAATGGTTAACATTTTTCGGCAAGTTGGATATTTCTGAATTTCTACAAAGAGCATTGGCATGAAAGTTTAGACACTTACTTAACAGTTCACAGGTCATGACCCTGACAAGTTACATAACTCTGGGTACCTTATTTCTGGTGTTATCTCCCCTTTTTGTACTTAGAAAAATGGTTAACATGTTTCGGCAAGTTGGATATTTTTCCATTTCTACAAAGATCATTAGCATGAAAGTTTACAAACTTGATATACAGTGCACAGGGTAAGACTCTGACAAGTTACATAACTCTGGCTATCTTAATTCGGAGTTTTCTCCCCAATTTGTACTTAGATATAAATGGTTAACATTTTTCGGCAAGTTCGATATTTCTCAATTTCTACAAAGAGCATTGGCATGAAAGTTTACACACTTACTTAACATTTCACAGGTCATGACACTAACAAGTTACATAACTCTGGGTACCTTATTTCTGGTGTTATCTCCCCTTTTTGTACTTAGAAAATGGTTAACTTATTTCGGCATGTTGGATATTTCGCAATATCCACAAAGAGACTTGGCTTTAAAGTTTACACACATACTTAACAGTGCACAGATGATGACCCTTACAAGTTACGTAAGTCTGGCTACCTTTTTTCTGGGATTATCTCCCCATTTTATACTTGGATATAAATGGTTAACTTGTTTTATTTGATTTTTGCCCTTTTTCGCTTAGAAATTAGAATTAAGACTTAGAAATTATGGTTAAAGTTTCAATGTTAGTGTTTTTCTAAGGTAATCTATAGAAAAGGTTTAAAACAGATGTACTTAACATACTTTGGTGAAAGTGCCTAGTGGTTACAATACTATACTATACTATACTATACTATACTATACTATACTATACTATACTATACTATACTATACTATACTATACTATACTATACTATACTATACTACCATACCATACCATACCATACCATACCACACCACACCACACCACACCACACCACACCACACCACACCACACCACACCACACCACACCACACCACACCACACCACACCACACCACACCACACCACACCACACCACACCACACCACACCACACCACCACCCCCACCACCACCACACCACCACCTCCCCCACACCACCACCACCTCCCACAACCCCACCACACCACCCCATCTCACACCACACCACCACCACCCCACCACACCACCAACAGTAATACTGTCAACAACAATGTCAACAACACCACCAACAACTCCGTCAACAACACCACCAAGAACACCGTCAACAACACCACCAACAACAACACCACCACCAACAAGAATAGCATCAACAACACCAACAACCAACAACAATAGCATCAACAACACCAACAACTGACAACACCAACAACAACACTGACAACTACACCAACAACAACACCCACACCACCAACATTACCAACACCAACAACAATACCAACAACAGCAACAACACCCACACCACCAACAACAGCAACCAGCATACCATACCTTACTATACTACACCACACCTCACCACATCACTATAGGTGGGCAGGGATAGTGGGTTGATGGGTGTGGGATCAGGGATGTATGGACTGGGTTGTGTAAACCCTCTAAAAAAACTACAATAATACAGTAACTGTAATTTATTGATTTCCTAACTTGGATTAAGAAACTTTTGTTCATGTATGTGTGTTGGGTGTCATAAACTCCTGAATCACTCCCCAGTTTAAATGAAGCCCAGTTTTAAATGTGCTTAAATATGTCTGACTTCAAATAGTCGAGCATGCAGTCGTTTCCGACTGGCTCTTGTTATGATAAATTCTTTTCATGTACAGGTTCTGGCACCAGACGGTTATTTTCATTATTTAGAACTAACTTGTGATTTTAGTTGCAGTTTTAACACTGTGCTATCATTTAAAATTTGTATCGTTCCAAACTTCGCTACCGGGGGCATATGTGTTTTCCGAACACAGCTTCTTGTTTTTTTTTCATAAATGGGATTATTGTCATAAATGTATATGCATTATTCTACGATTTATACTTATTGAAACCTGACTATACATAATGAGAATAAGCTACTCAAAGAAATGCATGTTTAACCAACATTTTTAATAAATATATATGGTAATGTAAATGTTATAAAAATTGGGTTATAAAAAAAATAATATAAAATGAAGTGGTGTTTTAATTTCATTTGTTCTAGTGCTTAAAATGTAAAAACTGTTGTGCATCTTTTTTGTATTATTGTGTTTGTATTGCTATAAGTATTGTAAAATGTTTTATGCAAAGTAAAATATTCGTATTATTTAAATACTTTTAAATTTACGCACGAGACTAGGTTGTTCCATGCACGTGGACGGGTAATTCTTTTCGGAGAACAACCCGTTCACGTGCATGGAACAATCTGGTCTCGTGAATTCTCGTGAATTCTTTTGTTATCGCAGGTAATTCTCAAAATTATCAACCTACGACAAACAAAAGAGCCGGTGTGTAAGTTATAAATACAAAACCGGTCGCTGCTTGTTTACGGACGAAATACGAATACAAGTATTTTTACCTCATCAACATGTGTTTGTCTACTTTTTGAGGCCTGGAAAAAGTAACATAAGACTTGAATAAGCAGATTCTCGTGTAATAGAACTCCTATTGGCAACCTACACGATCTCATTCAAAATCTTAATTAAGTACATATTGAAAGTATATATTGAAATCACACATCTTTTTCAATATAGAATATCAGGTTACTGTCTTTTGTTAACAAGTGATATTGGACAATCCATTGTTAAACGCCATAAGCACAGAATAAAAACAATTAAAACAAATTTCAGTCTAATAACATCCATTATATATGTCCATAATTGAATTCACTATCATGCCGGAAGAAATAATATTATTGATTTCAAAAATGACGTCAGCTTTACTTATCAAAGGTCGTTGCGGTGAGGGCCTGTACCGCGTGGAGTCATAGACTTAAGCAGTTCGAAGGGCTCCTTATTCTTTTGGGGAACTTTCAAATTATTATTTTTCATACGATATTATACAACTGTCTTTTCAATGATCGGATATTTAGGCGAGATATAATAGCCAGGGGAGGGTGAGTGCCTTTAAAAATAGCGATGGAAGGGTGAGGTTCTTTAAAAAACGTGTCAATGACAGATACCACTTGAAAAATATTAGGTCAACGCTGTCAATGCAATTTTAATACAGTTACATGATAAATAATTATATCGTATTATCATATCTAATAGGTGTTTTTTTCTACAAATTTCGTCTATATTATATATTTTGTCAAACAATGCATTACACGCAACGCTCTCTGCTCAACATAAGGATAGACGTCATTTCCGAATATAACTTTCCGCGTGTCGTGCCCAATTTAAAGTCAGCATTATTTTTTATCTTCCCGATGAAAAACCAAAAAAACAAACAAAACAAATAATAAAAATAAAATTAAGAACATAACAACAAAAACAACAACGAACAGATCTAGCGGGTCGGATTTTCCCATTGAAACCGAGCACAAATCAAAGATACCTTTAAACTCAACCCGTTTTATTTCAGACAATCGCACTTGCAAGCAGGGCTGGTGGAAATGTCACTCAAACTACCGCTGTATCCCGGACTGGCAACGTTGTAACGGTAAAGATGACTGCCGTGATAATTCTGACGAAGAAATTATAAACTGCCCCAAATGCCATCCTACCGGTGACTTCACATGCGCCAATAAAAGGTACGTTTTGCCATCCTACCTTGGACTTCACATGCGCCAATAAAAGGTACGTTAGCCATCCTACCTGGGACTTCACATGCGCCAATAAAAGGTACGTTTGCCATCATACCGGGAACTTCCCATGCGACAATAAAAGGAACGTTTTGCTATCCAACCGGGGATTTCACATGCGCCAATAAAAGATATGTTTGCTATCCTACCGGGGACTTCACATGCGACAATTAAAAGTACGTTTTGCTATCCAGCCGGGGATTTCACATGCGCCAATAAAAGGTAAGTTTGCCATCATACCGGAGACTTCCCATGCGACAATAAAAGGAACGTTTTGCTATCCAACCGGGGATTTCACATGCGCCAATAAAAGGTACGTTCGTCATCCTACCGGGGACTTCATAGGCGCAAATAAATGGTAAGTTTTTCCATCCTATAGGGGACTTCACATGCGCCAATAAAAGTTACGTTTGCGATTCTACCGGGGACTTCACATGCGACAATAAAAGGTACGTTTGCTATCCTTATGGGGACTTCCCATGCGCCAACTAAAGGTACGCTTGCCATCCCACCGGGGACTTCACATACGCCAATAAAAGGTACGTTTTGCTATCCACCCGGGGATTTCACATGAGCCAATAGGTACGTTTTGATAAATGTAATTTAGGCGTATAGAATTGCTATTAAATTGCGATTAATATGATATTTTTAAAAACTGCATCGACTTAATTATTGCGTTATTCGTTTTTTAACATTTGACTTATATTAATATTGCTGTAACTTAGGATCAATACAGCAGCAAAATCAGCATTATTACTGCAACTTAGCATCAATACAGCAGCAACATCAGCAATGTTGCTGCAACTAAGCATCAATACAGCAGCAACATCAGCAATATTGCTGTAACTTAGGATCAATACAGCAGCAACATCAGCAATATTACTGCAACTTAGCATCAATACAGCAGCAACATCAGCAATATTACTGCAACTTAGCATCAGTACAGCAGCAACATCAGCAATATTACTGCAACTTAGCATCAATACAGCAGCAACATCAGCAATATTACTGCAACTTAGCATCAATACAGCAGCAACAGCAGCAATATTACTGCAGAATAGCATCAATACAGCAGCAACAGCAGCAATATTACTGCAACTTAGCATCAATACAGCAGCAACATCAGCAATATTACTGCAACTAAGCATCAATACAGCAGCAACAGCAGCAATATTACTGCAACGTAGCATCAATACAGCAGCAACAGCAGCAATATTTCTGCAAGTTAGCATCATCACAGCAGCAACAGCGGCAATATTACTGAAACTTAGCATCAATACAGCAGCAACATCGGCAATATTACTGCAACTTAGCATCAATACAGCAGCAACATCGGCAATATTGCTGCAGCCTAGCTTCAATACAGCAGCAACAGCAGCAATATTGCTGCAACTTAGCATAAATACAGCAGCAACATCGGTAATATTGCTGCAACTTAGCATCAATACAGCAGCAGGATCGGCAATATTGCAGCAACTTAACATCAATACAGCAGCAACATCAGCAATATTACTGCAACTTAGCATCAATACAGCAGCAACATCAGCAATATTACTGCAACTTAGCATCAATACAGCAGCAACATCAGCAATATTACTGCAGCTTAGCATCAATACAGCAGCAACATCAGCAATATTACTGCAGATTAGCATCAATACAGCAGCAACATCAGCAATATTACTGCAGCTTAGCAACTTTGCATCAATACAGCAGCAATATTAGTAATATATCAGCAGTATAGCAGCCAAATAGCAGCAACTGTGGTAACATTTCACCAATCCAGGAACAATTAATTGATGAATATTGATTACCGGAAAACAGTATTAAAGTTTTCCATATCATGCCTGGTTGTTTTAACAGAGTATCACGTGACTGTCTTTTCATCCAAAATCAGTACAATGCGTAATAATAGATGTCATTATGTGCAATACCTTTGTATTGCCATAACAGCAGGAATCGAACACGGTTTCATGATCCGCTAGGCTTTTTTTTTTCTTAAAATTATATGGTCGCATGCCGATTAAATTTTGAATTTGGACGTTGCTCTGTGATTTTGATAGATGTGTTCCGAAGCGGTGGATGTGCGACTTTGATAATGACTGCGGTGATCGAAGTGACGAGGATCCAGGCATGTGTGGTACGTCATGAGAACATGTTGTAGGCTTTGTTGCATGTGTGGTACGTCATGAGAACATGTTGTAGGCTTTGTTGCATGTGTGGTACGTCATGAGAACATGTTGTACGCTTTGTTGCATGTGTGGTACGTCATGAGAACATGTTGTAGGCTTTGTTGAATGTTTGGTACGTCATGAGAACATGTTGTAAGCTTTGTTGAACCTTTTTTTTCACAAAACGTGTTTTTTTTATTTTTTTATTACTAACAATACACTTTCTTTTCATGTATAGGTTCACACTGACATATGAAATATCAAGTTCATTAACCTTGCATAATTAAAAATAATGAGTAAAATATTATTTTGAAAATTAAATGCACACTACCTTCAAGTTGGGTTTTTACTTTGACGTATGCAAAATGAGGTTAAAAAATGTTGCTCAATCTCGCCTTCATTTTGTTTGAAAAATACACTTCATGTCTTAGGCTCGCTTTGACATAATTATGCAAAATAAGGTTTTAAAATAAGTAATGTTGCATTTTGGGCGCGTCATGGGAAAAGGTACCTTCGGACAGTTGACGTCAATCATTGAAATTACGTCACAAAGTAGAGCAGACGACATTAATTATTATGCATTTCGCGTTAAAAATGTCGTTTTATTGTCAAAATATGTAAGAAAGACACTTGTTAGCTTTGTGAAATTAATGGACAGGTGTAAGTTTATTCTAAATATAGTAACAACTAAAATGTCACAAAATATGACCGAAGGTACCTTTTCCCGTGGCGCGCCCCAATTGTAATCTCTTCTACATTTTCTTGAGGATACACCTAGGCTGAAGATTGGAAACCAGTCTCAAATCTCAAGCATCTGACCGGTCGCCATTTCAGCCAATCAGATGCTTGAGATTTGAGACTGGTTTCCATGCTCAGTTTTATAATCTTTCGCACTAAACTATGTGTTTGAGGCTCGATCTGACGCAATATTCTGCAAAAACCAGGTTTGTTTACTTTGCAAATCTCGCCTACATTTTATATAAAAATTCACTTCATATTTTAGACTCTCTCTGACGTACGCAAAATGCGATTCCGTAAAGTTGCTTTACCCGGCCGACATTTTATTTAAGAAACACTGAATATTTATTTTCTAGGCTGATTTTGAGGCAATATTCTTCAAAATGAGGTTTGGTTATGTTACATAATCTCAGTTACATTTCTAAATATAGAAACACTTAAATTTCTTATGAATTAATTCGCGCGATTAATCTGCATAGGGCATTAACATTTACCTAATGACTGTATTTAGTAGATAAATGCAAAATGATGTTAATTCTTTCTTTTTTGGCTTTATAATTGCAGCCGTTACGTCAAATGATTAATAATTAAAGGCGATCGAGTTATTTTTATATCAGATTTTGCGTGATTTATTAGGTACTGAATATTAAATAACTTTCTTTTGCCTGAGAAGCACAACACAACACACACACGCTAACTATTTTCCCATCCTTTATTGAAATTACTGTGATTTTGAAATATGTTTGTGAAAATACCGTAATTGAAGGAAAATTGTCGAGATTATTAGGTGACAGAGAATTATAAATGCCTATTTCAGCAATCACAACTTTCCGTTCAATGTGCGAACTTTGATCAAATCACGAATTACAGTGGATTGCCCTTTTCTGTTTCTTTTAGCTCCGCTATATCGGCAGTGTTCGGAAACGGAAATACGGTGTAAAAACCAAAAGTGCATCCGGCGGAAGTGGTTGTGTGACCATGACAACGACTGCGGTGATAACTCAGACGAACAAGAGTGTACCAGTAAGCTTATCAATGAAATACGATTTTTAATTTCTTATTGAAAATTTCCTCATATTTAAATACAGTAGGACGAGAATGGCGTTCAACATCATTTAAAATAACACCGCAAACAAAATTCTACAACTACCCCCCACCCTTCAACAACAAAACATTATATACTTTACATGTAATCATGCATTTAGATTAATGCAAACCAGATATATTGTCTCTCTAAAATTGTTGAAATGTATTTAACTACAGTTCCTTTGGTATGCCACAACAATCAGTTTCGATGCGACACAGGACACTGTATAGACAAGTCGTTCCTGTGCGATGGAGAGGGACAATGCCCAGACCTGTCTGACGAAAAGAACTGCTCTAGCATCGATCACTCCGGGAGAATATGTGCCGATGACAAGTTCCAGTGTGACAACAATGTACGTCTTAAACCTTTCCTCCATAAATACGCATTTTACCGCATGAGCGACCAGTGTAGATCCATATAAACCGGCACGTCTGTGGCGTCTGATCAGGATCTGCACTGGTCGCATTTCGGTCAGAAATATCTTAATAAATCAGAAAGCGAACAGTGCAGATCCTGATCAGACGGCACGGATGCGCCAGTTCGATCTGGATCTACACTGTTCGTCCACGCAATAAAGGTGCGTCTATGGAGGAAAGGGTTAAACACATTCTAGTAACCTTTTACAGGTTTACGGGTTATATTGCATGTGAAACATGAACTTTAGTAGAGCCAGATCAACTTGCAATTCCGTGCCGTGTGAGCAGGATCTATACTGTTCGGTTCCTGATGTATTCAATATTTCAGAATTTACCTAATGAATCAAAACGTCAACAGTGTAGTTCCTGATCAGATGTCTCGATGGTGCCGACTGATAAGGTCCTATACTGATAGCACATAAAAAACAGCCATACCCGATTGAAGGGTTAAATCTCTGATGTAATAACTAGTTTATATTTCAGTTGCGTTTAAATCTTGGTTGGGATTTGTTATTATTTAACCGAGTCAAGAAAGGTTTTCGATGCCAGTAATGATCTTGAGATGTTCTTTTGTTTGTTTTTTTGTTTGAATAATTAAAGTTGAGAATAAATGGTGCTTGTTGTTTGCAGAATTTATATAATTTAAAACTAAATTTGGAAAATAAGGCATAACGCTTTAAATCTTATACACATTTAATGAATCAAGCTTTTATATATTTCGTTTGAGTACTGTTTACAATGTCACGCACATTGCATGTTTTTTTCGTGATTTTTTTAATTTGTTTATTTTGTTAAATGAAAGAATAATGAAACATGCATATTGTTATTTAAGTTTTGTTTACACTTTTAAGGTAGATGGACACGTTGCTCAAGCAGTTTTGACGTCAAAAAAATAAATATTGTCACATGGAGGTTAAAAATGTTATTTCATCTATGCCGTTGTGTATAATTTTGATTGTGACGTCACATCTAATTTGCTTATTTCAATATTTTTTTTAAAGCGAACCCCACACACTAGTCTGACCAAATGTCATCAGATTTGGACAATATTTAATTCTTGTCGTCAAAACTGTGTGAGAAACGTGTCAATCCACCTTAAACTCGTTTACAGTTCAAATTAATTATAGTGTCAGTGAATGATCGTGATTTTATATGATGGAAACGTACAATATTTTGTTTGACTTGCTCAGTTTTGTGTTCCGCTATCTTGGCGCTGCGATGGAGATGACGACTGTGGCGACCAATCAGATGAGAGTAAAACGTCATGTGATCAGGTCACGTGCTCCGACGAACGTCATTTTCGTTGCGATAATGGCAAATGCATTCCAATATGGCAAGTTTGCAGCAACATAACGCAATGTTGGCGTCGACCAGATTATGAGCTGGCAATGTGTAAGTAACATTCGGACATATACTGAACACAAATAAAAAGTTTCCACTTTTTATGCTGATATTCTCATATTTTCATAAGCGTTTTACAATCACGGGTCCTATGGATTAATAAATTGAGACCAGTCGAAAAACTAGAGACTGATGTCTTCTTCCCTAATTTCATGATTCTGCTCAACAGCCCCTTCTATAAGTCTCTATTTTAGAAATATAGTAAAAAACTATACTCACAAAAAATAAAAAGTATCCACTTTTCTATCTTTAATTTTTCAAAGTCAGAGAAAGAAAATTCAAAATTCTTTCTTTAAACCAATTTCCATTTCTGTTCTTTTTGCAATGAAATAAAATGTTTTTGAAAATGTACAGTCTCAAATGAGTCTTCTTTCCCCTTAGAAAAATTAGGGGATTAGAAAAAAGTTAGTAGTTCTAAATGATATTCACATTTATTAGGTACAGATCAATTTTTATGCCCCCGCCATGAAATGGCGACGGGCATTAAGAGTTGCTCCTGTCCGTCCGTCCGTCCGTCCGATATTCTTGTGAACGCAACTCTTCCTACACTAATGGTGGGACTTTAATGAAACTTGACCACAATGCTTGGCCTGATATGTTGTTGTGCATAAAGGTGGGGTTTCGCTCTTACATGTTCCGTTCAGAAGTTATGGCCATTTGATACTTCCATTTACATAAGTTTTAATAGGAGTAAATCTCGTGAACGCAACTCCTCCTACACTTCTGGTGGGACTTTAATGAAACTTGACCACAATGCTTGGCCTGATATGTTGTTGTGCATAAATGTGGGGTTTCGCTCTTACATGTTCCGTTCAGAAGTTATGGCCCTTTGATACTTCCATTTACATTAGTTTTAATAGGAGTATATCTTGTGAACGCAACTCCTCCTACACTACTGGTGGGAATTTAATGAAACTTGACCACAATGCTTGGCCTGATATGTTGTTGTGCATAAAGGTGGGGTTTTGCTCTTACATGTTCCGTTCAGAAGTTATGGCCATTTGATAATTCCATTTACATTAGTTTTTATAGGTATATATCTTGTGAACGCAACTCCTCCTACACCTCTGCTGGGAATTTGATGAAACTTTACCACAATGCTTGGCCTGATATGTTGTTATGCATAAAGGTGGGGTTCTGCTTTTACATGTTCCGTTCAGAAGTTATGGCCCTTTGATACTTCCATTTACATTAGTTTTAATAGGAATATCTCTTGTTTCTCATAATTTATGTTAAGCAAAATATGCATTTTGCCCATAACTTTAAAACTACTTGAGATACTGCCTTGAAACTTAAAATATATTTTCACCATCAAAATCTACATCATAACCAACAAGACCCATAACCCTGCTTCTAATATTTTTCAAATTATGCCCCTTTTTCACCATATCAAGACGGTATGTCACGTACATGCCCAAGACTTTAGGTCGAAGGTCAAGGTCACTGTTACTAAAAATAGAATTCTCTTGTCCGGGCTGTTACTTTGTTATGAATGGAGGGATTTCATAATAACTTTGCACAAATGTTCACTATGACAAGGCAGTGTGTCCGCTAACCATGCCCATGCCTGTAGGTCAAAGGTCAAGGTCACTGTTACTAAAAATAGAATTCTCTTGTCCGGGCTGTTACTTTGTTATGAATGGAGGGATTTCAAAATAACTTTGCACAAATGTTCCCTATGACAAGGCATTGTGTCCGCACAATACCCAAGCCTGAAGGTCCAAGGTCAAGGTCACTGTTACTTAAAATAGAATTTTCTTGTCCGGGCTGTAACTTCATTATAAATGGAGGGATTTCAAAATAACTTGACACAAATGTTCAACATGACAAGATGGTGTGTCCCGTACAATGCCCATGCCTGTAGGTCCATGGTCAAGGTCACTGTTACTAAAATAGAATTTTCTTGTCATGGTTGTAACTACGTTAGGAATAGAGTAATTTCAAAATAACTGGGCAGAAATGTTCACCATGACAAGGTGGTGAGTCGTGTAACATGTCCATGCCTGTAGGTCCAAGGTCAAGGTCACTGTTACTAAAAATAGATTTTTCTTGTCCGGGCTATAGCTTTGTTTTGAATGGAGGGTTTTCAAAATAACTTGGCACAAATGTTCACCATGACAAGGCGGTTTGTTGCGTACATTATCCATGCCTGTAAGTCCAAGGTCAAGGTCACAGTTACTAAAACTTGCATTTACTTGTTCGGGCTATAACTTCTTTATGAATGAAGGGATTTCAAAATAACTTGGCACACATGTTCACTATGACATTGCATTGCATTACCACCAACTTCTTCTTCACAGACATTTCCGTAATGAGGAGACAAAAGTGCCACAGATACAAATAATTTACTTGATCATCAAGTTTATGCATATTCCTATAATTACTCGAACATCACTGTCTTTGAAATGCCATTATTCCCATCATTGCACTTTAGTATCTGAAAACGATGCATAGAGGGGGCATCCGTGTCCTATGGACACATTTCTAGTTAAAAGTCTTGTCGATAAAATCACAAAACGTCAATAAATAAAATACTGGTTTTTGACAAAAACAACAGAAATTCCAACCATTTCCAATTATCTCCCTTTTAATGGAAAATATAGTGTTTTGATTTCTGTTATGAATTGCGATTCAATGGGCACATGGTCAGTTCTTGGTGTGGAAGATTATGTTCATGGTCAATTAAACTTAATAACCATTGAGAATTACTTATAAAACAATGTTTAAAGCGCTCATCATCAATTGAAAATACCTTAATAAGAATATAGGAATGAGGTTCGTGAAGTTGGCAGCCTAACAGCCTAGCAGCCTGAAGTTGGCAGCCTAACAGCCTAGCAGCCTGAAGTTGGCAGCCTAGCAGCCCAGCAGCCTAGCAGCCTGAAGTTGGCAGCCTAGCAGCCCTGCAGTCTGAAGTTAGCAGCCTAGCAGCCTTACTTACCTATAGATGTAAGAATTTCGGAAACGGCTTGAAATGCACTTTCACTTTTTAATGACACTTTAAGCTTATCTCATACATAATTAACCTGAATTTGTTTTAATCAAATTTCTAATCTGGTGAAATGTAAAGAAATTCTCTAATCGCTTCAACTGCATCAAAATCCCTTTCTGAACGAAAAATGGTTTAAGACTTGTTGAAAAAATACATCTATTTAAAACCATAAAAATTTACTGAAATGTGTGTGTAGCAGCCTAGCAGCCCAGCAGCCTAGCAGCCTGAAGTTGGCAGCCGAGCAGCCTTAACTTACCGATAGATGTAAGAATTTCGAAAACGGCTTGAAATGCATTATTTTCACTTCTTAAAGACACTCTAAGCTTATCTCATAAATAACTAACCTGCCTTTTTTAATCAAATTTCTAATCTGGTGAAATGTAAAGAAATTCTCAAATCGCTTCAACTGCATCAAAATCCCTTTCTGATCACAAAATGATCTTAAACTTGTTGAAAAAATACATCTATTTAAAACCATAAGAATTTACTGAAATGTGTGTGTAGCAGCCTAGCAGCCCAGCAGCCTAGCAGCCTGAAGTTGGCAGCCTATTAGCCCAGCAACCTATCAGCCAGAAGTTAGCAGCATAGCAGCCTTAACTTACCTATAGATGTAAGAATTTCGGAAACGGCTTGAAATGCACTTTCACTTTTTAATGACACTTTAAGCTTATCTTATACATAATTAACCTGAATTTTTTTAAATCAAATTTCTAATCTGGTGAAATGTAAAGAAATTCTCTAATCGCTTCAACTGCATCAAAATCCCTTTCTGAACGAAAAATGGTTTTAGACTTGTTGAAAAAATACATCTATTTAAAACCATAAGAATTTACTGAAATGTGTGTATAGCATCCTAGCAGCCCAGCAGCCTAGCAGCCTGAAGTTGGCAGCCTAGCAGCCAAGCAGCATAGCAGCCTTAAGTTAGCAGCCTAGCAGCCCAGCAGCCTAGCAGCTTGAAGTTAGCAGCCTAGCAGCCTCAACTTACCGTCAGATGTAGGAGTTTCGGAAACGGCTTGAAATGCATTATTTTCACTTTATAAGGACACTTCAAGCATATCTCATACGTAATCAATCTGATTGTTTTTGTATAATTTCTAATCTGGTGAAATGTAATGAAATTCTTCAATCGCTTCAACTGCATCCAGGTCCTTTCTGAACACAAAATGATCTTTAACTTGATGAAAAAATACATCTATTTAAAACCATAAAAATTTACTGAAATGCGTGTGTAGCAGCCTAGCAGCCCAGCAGCCCAGCAGCCTAGCAGTCTGAAGTTTGCAGCCTAGCAGCCCGAAGTTAACAAACATATTGGACACCAATGTTGTTATAGCGATAATAACACAAAACTTAAGATACACACCGTTCAACCCGATAAGGTGAATGCCGTGGGTAAGCCGACGGCAGTTGCTTGTGTACATGAAAGTTTTTCGGCGAAACTGAGTATTGGCCTGATTTTTACATTTCCCCGCAATATCTTAGCAGACAAAAATATACATATTGATTCCCTGTTTGTTAAGGACTCTACTGATGAAATCTTGACACACACAGGATATTATTTACAGAGAAATTGCAGAAAAAGTGTGCAATTTTTTGACAAAATATGTCATTTGACGAATCGGCCGTAAATATCATTTTTTATTACCTAATCTGAAATATTTGAAATATTCCATGATAAAGTTCAATTATTTCCCTGTAATTATTTGAAACCACAGCTTCAGATTCGCTTTTTCTAGAAAGATATTTACTTTAAAACTTGGTACGTCGTGGTGATTTTGGTAACGACAACGGCCGTTAACACTAAAATATTGGTACAGTTGAATGCAGTTTCGTCAGTGGTTGAACGGTGTGAGATATAGCGAGCGGTTTGCTCAATTAATTCGATATCCATGGTTATCGGCCAATAACTATAGATATCGGCCCGATAACCATAGTTGTTGACAATAAATAGGGTTGCCGCCCGATAACCAGTTATTGTTGAAAACCCAAGTTCTCGATCGATAATCATGAGTATGGTTCTCGCCCAATATCTAGGGGTTTCACCAATAACCATATATACTGGGCGGTAACGCTAGTTATCGTCAATAACTATTTTTATAAGACCGATATCTATAATTATTGGTCGATAACCATGGGTATCGGATTAATTGTGCAATTCGATGGCCTTATCTATATATAAATCAATATCCTATGTTATCGTCTTGTCATTGTAACTGGCATGCGGTTTGCTTAAAAAAATCCAATCTCTATAATAGATATGGATATCGGTCTGATAACCATAGTTATTGACGAAAACTAAGGTTACCGGCCAATAACCCTAGTTGATAATCATAGTTTTCGTCCATATCTGTTGCACAATAATTCCGATATTCATAGTTATTGGTGAAAACTACAGTTAACGACGAGAATTATGTTTTTGGTCGGTATCTATAGTTTTCGGCGATATCCCAAGTTACTGGTCCGATAACCATAGATATTGACAATAACTATGATTATCGCCCGATATCTAGGATTTTCACAAATAGCTATAGATACGGGGAGGTAACCCTAGTTATCGTCAATAACTATTGCCATTGATAGTGGATTAATTGTGCAAACTGCTTGCCATATGATTAGTTCGCCAAATTCGCTCTTATTTAGTCATATAGCTAATTTATAATAGAACAATTAGTGTTAACCACACCAGGGGCATTGAAGTATACCACCATGAACTGTGAATAGGCAGCTCTAAAGTTCATTTCCAAATATGATGTTAAGGAGCTGCTAATAGTATAATCTGTGCATTAATTAACTTAATAAACTGGGTAATTAATTTTGACATTATTTTGGTTGCTTTTAATTTTCGAAAAGGCAATTTCTCCTGTGTAATGGATCTATTTACCGGCAGTCCGTTCATATTGAGAACCCTGCTGTTGTGCACACTAATCAGTAAAATAGTGTGCATTATAGAATAAAGTGAAATCTTATCTCCTGACATATTTCCTGGGCATGTTTGTCAATACTCGACATTCATGGCACTACTAATCTACCGTACTGTGTTATATACAAATGAATGTAAGACTAAAGCTGGCTGCTGGGCTGCTGACATCACATTTCAACATCCTATTAAGTCAGTTTTCAGGTTTTCAAGTTCATTTCATATATTCATTTAACCTCAAATTGTCGTGAGAAAGCGATTATAATCAGTTCAGGCCATTTCAGAATTTCTTCATAATCCACTAGAATTATGATGCTGTTCAAACCGTTTCAGAATTTCTTCAAATACCACCCGATGAAAAATTAGGAAAATTCAGCTTGATTTCATACTATATAAGCTTGTAGTGTCGTAGTGATTATAATGCATTTCGGGCTGTTTCCGAATTTTTTACATCAATCAGTAATTTCAGGCTGCTAGGCTGCTAGGCTACTAACTTCACAATTCAACAGCCTAGTTGAACATGAATTTTTAAGTTTTTAAAGCTCATTTCACATCATTGTAGCTCGAATTGCCGTCAGAAAGTTATCATGCTGCTTTCAGGCCGTTGTATAATTTTTTTTCACATTTAACCAGCTTAAAAAGAAGAAAACACCTTCAGGTTGATTTCATCTCGAATAAGCTTGTTTTGTGCTCAAAAGTGATAAAAATGCATTCGAGGCCGTTTCCGACGTTCTCACATCAATAGGTAAGTTTAGGATGCTAGACTGCTAGGCTGCTAACTTCACATTTCAGCAGCCTAGTTAAAAGTGAATTTTTAAGTTTATAAAGTGCATTTCCAATCATTGTAGCTCGAATTACCGTCCGAAAGTGATCATGATGCATTTCAGGCCGTTGCAGAATTTTTTGCACATTTCCCCCGCATAGAAAAAAGGAAACAAATTCAGTTTGATTTCATCTCGAATAAGCTTGTTTTGTGCTAAAACGGGATTAAAATGCATTCGATGCCGTTTCCGACGATCTCACATCAATCGGTAAGTTTAGGCTGCTAGGCTGCCAACTTCCCATTTCAGCAGCCCAGTTTAAAGTGAATTTTTAAGTTTTTAAAGTGCATTTCATATCATTGTAGCTCGTATTGCCGTACGAATGTGATCATGATGCATTTCAGGCCGTTTCAGAATTTTTTTTCACATTTCACCAGCTTTGAAAAAATATAACAAATTAAGGTGTATTTCATCTGGAATAAGTTTGTTGTGTGCTAAAGGGTGATTATTATGCATTTCAGACGGTTTCCCAAATTCTTTAATCTATCTGTAAGTTAAGGCTGCTAGGCTGCCAACTTCAGGCTGCTAGGCTGCTAGTCTGCTGGGCTGCTACACACACATTTCAGTAAATTCTTATGGTTGTAAATAGATGTCTTTTTCCAACAAGTTTAAAATCATTTTGTGTTCAGAAAGGGATTGTGATGCAGCGGTAGCGATTTGAGAATTTCTTTCCATTTCACCAGATTAAAAATTTGATACAAAAATCATGTTAATTATGTATGAGATAAGCTTAAAGCGTCCTTAACAAGTGAAAATAATGCATTTCAAGCCGTTTCCGAAATTCCTACATCTGACGGTAAGTGAAGGCTGCTAGGCTGCTGGGCTGCTAGGCTGCCAACTTCAGACTGCTAGGCTGCTGGGCTGCTAGGCTGCCAACTTCAGGCTGCTGGGCTGCTACACACACATTTCAGTAAATTTTTATGGTTTCAAATAGATGTCTTTTTCAACAAGTATAAGATCATTTTGTATTCAGAAAGGGATTTTGATGCAGTTGAAGCTATTGGAGAATTTCTTTACATATCACAAGATTAGAAATTTGATTCAAAAAGTCAGGTTTATTATGTATGAGATAAGCTTGAAGTGTCCTTAAAAAGTGAAAATAATGCATTTCAAGCCGTTTCCGAAAATTCTTACATCTATCGGTAAGTTAAGGCTGCTAGGCTGCTAACCAGGCTGCTAGGCTGCTGGGTTGCCAACTTCAGGCTGCTACATGTAGGCTTCTGGGCTGCTAGGCTGCTACACACACTTTTCAGTGAATTCTTATTGTTTTAAATAGATGCATTTTTTTCAACAAGTTTAAGATCATTTTGTGTTCAGATAGGGATTTTGATGCAGTTGAAGCGATTGGAGAATTTCTTTACATTTCACCAAATTAGAAATTAATTAAAAAAATCATGTTCATTATGTATGAGATAAGCTTGAAGTGTCCTGAAAAAATGAAAATAATGCATTTCAAGCCGTTTCCGTAATTCTTACATCTATCGGAAAGTTAAGGCTGCTAGGCTGCTAACTTCAAGCTGCAAGGCCGCTAACTTCAGGCTGCTAGGCTGCCAACTTCAGGCTGCTAGGCTGTTGGGCTGCTAGGCTGACAACTTCAGGCTGCTAGGCTGCTGAGCTGCTAGGCTGCCAACTTCTGGCTGCTGGGCTGCTAGGCTGCTACACACACATTTCAGTTGCTTCTAATGGTTTAAAATAGATGTATTTTTTTCAACACGTTTAAGATCATTTTGTGTTCAGAAAGGGATTTTGATGCAGTTGAAGCGATTTGAGAATTTCTTTACATTTCACCAGATTAGAAATTTGATTGAAAAAGTCATGTTAATTATGTATAAGATAAGCTTGAAGTGTCCTTAAAAATGAAAATAATGCATTTCAAGCCGTTTTCAAAATTCTTACATCTATAGGTAAGTTAAGGCTGCTTGGCTGCTAAATTCAGACTGCTAGGCTGCTAACTTCAGGCTGCTAGGCTGCCAACGTCAGGCTGCAAGCCCGCTGGGCTGCTTGGCTGCCAACGTCAGGCTGCTAGGCTGCTGGGCTGCTAGGCTGCCAACTTCAGGCTGCTAGGCTGTTAGGCTGCCAACTTCACGAACCTGAAAAAATGTGGATACTTTTTATTTTGGTTGAGTACATAAGTGGACGGTCGCACGATAGAAAGACACTCGATAGACGATGAACTATAGGTATTGCATCATACTGAATTACAGTCTATCTACATAGCCAACGAACGTAGCATTAGTATAAAAGATCCTTTGTGATGTTTTGTCTATCATATTTTTGAAATCCCTTTATAATTTGAACTACAACACCAAACGTAGGATTTTAATTAAAATAAAACATAAATGCAAACAATAAAACTGTATTCTGGTGTTCGAGGAATATATTTTTATAATAGTTACGACGATGATTGCAGGCAATATGTACGATAAACGATAGACGGACGCCTGATATACGAAAATTTTGTAACTTTAGACTTTCAAAGACCATCGATCGGGAAATGTTCGGAACGATTTCATAAGGGCTATATATATATTTTTTTTCTATGTTGAAGCTTGCAGTTTAGTTTTCTTGCACTTAAAGAAGTTTGTTAATGTTAGCTTTTTAACATTGTTAACGATCAGAACTGATGTTAAAACAGACGAATAAATCACTTTAATTAGCATGAAGTTCTTCCCTAAATCAACTAAACATTAATTAATGTAAAACGTAATGAAAAAGCAAACCCCAGTTACGGGAATTGAGCTCATTTCCTAAATAACTTTGATATTCTAGAACTTTTCTCGTGAAGTATATGGCAAGTGTAAAAAGGAAGTAATAGTCATGTCAAGCAAGATTTTTTTTGAGCATATTACCCAATTTGAAACGTTAAGCAGTTGGTGCATGTTCGTTTGTATGGAGTATACCCCCACTCAAAGTTCTAATTGGTCACTTTTTTGTCCGTATTGTTTTAGAAAGACATTGACTTAACTCTTTATCTGGAATTAGATGTCAACAACAGTTTTCATTTTAACATTTAAACTTTAAATAATTGACTTTGAAACACTTTGGCGAGAGTTATCTTTAATTTTGCTAAAATGTGTTTCATGCAACAAAATGTCAAGCATGCAGAAAACTAATCTGAATTGCTTGTTCTGTTTTAATAGGACCCGATCATTAGTAGGAAAACATCAAACCTTATCGATCAGCATCATTTTTTTAAAAATAAATTCCCCATTAAGTACCAAATTTTATAACTATCAACCTTATAGTTGAAGACTGATCTATTAATGACCGTGCGGTGTAAGTAAATGGTATATTAACTTCATTTAATTAAAGAAAAAAAATCAATAAAATTAAACAGACATTGAATAATTGATTAATTAATTCCTAGAGAACACAGTTATTTTAAAACACTCTCTTAGCAGGGAAGAAACGAATCTAGTATACAAAGTAAACATAATATTATACAATTGATGACCCATTAGAACGTTGGGTGATTGTATAACAAAATTTAAATAAGAAGTTTACCAGTTAAGTGGTAGAGTGGATTTATATTTGTTTCATTTTTTTCGCATATTTTCTCGAAGAATGCGCAATTTAATTATGATTTGCCTTGAATCATTTCAAATATACATATTTTTCAGTTTCGCGACATTGCGTTTTCTGCTTTAGAATTTTCCAGACGAATACTATCACTGTTACTGTATTATAATGGTGCTTAATCATAAATCTAGGCAATTTCAAGAACAAGAGTGTTTGCTCGCCTGACCAATTTAAATGTGCGGATGACGCATGCGTTCTGGCGTTCTCAGTCTGTAACAACGTCAAAGACTGCAATGATGCTTCGGACGAGATAGGATGCGGTACGTACATATATCTTGAACAAAGACAATGGTGTAATAGGCAGACTTTATTAAAACTAGAAGCTTGGCCTACTTTTGTGCACAGCATTCAGTTTTACATCCTGTTTTCTTTATATGTTCTTGTGTACGCTTTCTCGAAATAATGTTTGGTTTTAAACATTGTGTATGATTAATGTCAATAAAACTTTAACATTATTTAACGTAACTTGCTTGAAATTTGAACAATAACTGGTATACATGTAACACGTTTAATGAGTAAAATTAATATGGAAAGAGGAATACAGTAAAACATGCCTTAGCAGCCACCTGCGAATAGCAACCACCTGTCTTAAACAGCCAGTTTGAATAGGACATAAGCTGACATTTTGTTCTGTTTTTTACTGTCTTTAACAGCCACCTGTCTTCAGCAGCCACTTTTTGTCACTCCCTGAGTGGCTGTTAAAGGGAGGTTTGACTGTACATGTAAGGTGGCGAGCCATACAAATATGTAAAGTTTTTTTGACATGTCGTGGGTACACTGTATACCAAGTGTAGCTTATATTATTGAATTATTAAACTTTATGCTAAAAATACACCTTCTACACAAGACTTACATTTAAAAAAGCATCATTCGAAGCATACAGTAAAATGCATTGACAATTTATAAAAATATTTCAAATCATTTTGGACAGTAGTTAAGGCACATTGACTACAATCCTTATTTTATGCGCTACATTTTATATTTTGTTACTAGTTCATTTTTTGCGCCATTCCTGGAATTAAATGTCCGTCATTTGAATGTATATTTTTACTAATTATGTTTGCTATGCCCATTTTAATGATTTATGATCGTTCAAAGCGGGTTCGGTCTTCAGTTCCTCTTTTGATGAAATATAATTTAAGTTTTTTTAATCAAAGAAATTATGTGCCCATTAAAATAATTCTTTGATTAGATATAATTTGGCGGTGAAAAACAAAATTGTTCTTCGAAAAAGATAACGGTAACATGATATGAAACTGTAAAAAAAACAACGTATTACATGTGTGTGATCCGGGTTTTCCGTCTGCCTAGCTTTTAGCAAAACTTTTTTAAGGTCAAGGATGACGTCCAATGCAACATTGATTTCCGATCAATAACTGATGGTCATCTTAATTAACTTACCTTATACTTAATAATCTTAATTAACCAAACTTGGAGGGTATTTGTTTAACTACAGTTCCAGTTTATGATTCGTTTTATTCAAATTGTTAAACGGTGACCTTCCAATGAAGATTGGCTTTAGTGATTGTAATCGGTCCATGAAATTTTAATCGATTAATCGGAGGGTAAAGTCGATGATTACTCGAATAAACCCGATTAAATAAGAAATGACCAATGATGTTATAACTACAACAATTTAACCTCATTTACAGCCAATGAACAGCACAAAATTAATTAAATTTGATAAATTTAATGAGGTAACTCATGCACACATAATGAACTAGAATTACGCTGTATTTTAATGATTCAGTTTTTAACAGCAAGTTTTATAAATTACAGTCACAAACAGATACCATATCAATCCTTTGTCTTTTCATGACACATTTCTCCTAAATAATGACTAGAAATTAGTTCAAATTACTCATGACTAGTCTCTTGACATGTTTCCTTTGAAAATAATACCAACCAGAAACAAACATTGGCAACTTAACAATGTAACCAGTAACAAAAAAGAAATATGTTTAAGTTCTTGAAAGGTGTTCAAACTAATGACCCCTGAAATTTGTCATTCACAGATGCCCTAGGCACTTATAACAATATCTACACAGACCATTCCTAATCTTTCAACAAATACTTGTTTTTGTTTAAAAAGACTAATTTCTCAACCAGTTCAGGTTTTAACCGTGCTCTCTTCTTGGAAATAATGTTGCCTGTGAGACTGAATATTCGTTCCGCACTCACACTGGATGCAGGTGTACTTAAATGCTTTCTGGCAAGAATAGCCAACTTGGGATATTTCAAATCATTCTGTTTCCACCAAGAAAGATCAGAACACGCAAGGGTGGGCACAGGTTCAGCCAAATAACTTTTCAGTTCATTGCTAGCCAATTCCTTTGGCGAGAGTGGTTCAGACTGGCTAACAAAAATAACATCCTGTAGCCAAGACGTTCCATGAGTTTCCTTCTTATCCTCAATGGTGGTTTTAATTTTTTTGCTTGGTACAGAGCAAACTTCCGGCTTTAATTCATCAGAAACACATATTTGTTCACTGGTAACATCCGCTGATGGTCCTGGAAGTGATGGGAGCTCTGGAAGGTCTACTAATGTGTTCGCATTCTGATCAATGGTTTGCTCATTCTTCACAAGAAATTTTGTGTGCGACTCCAAAAGCTGTTCGAATAGTAAGTTATGGGCTATGAGGCGATCCTCATCAGATATGAACAACATTTGTTTTGTAGAAGGTGTAAGGAGTGATGCAACAAGAGCATAATCCTTGTCAGTTGTTCGCGACTCTAACTGCATAGTCATGTCTGCCTTCATTGCTTTTATCATGACACTGTCATCAGGCCTGATCTCCAAAGCAAGACTAAGTTTTTTAAGCACTGGCAAAATTAACCCCTGGGTAGGATATTTGTCACTAGATAGAGTCTGAGTGGCAATCTTGAATGGTTGCAAGAGATCAATCAAGTCTTTCACATCATTCTGCTCTTTGAATGTGTAAAGCTTACTACCTAGCTCTTTTGCTCGTTTACCTAGCACACCAGTATCAGCTGCAACAGCACACAGTGTCTGGTGTTGTTCATACAGACGAGACAACATGTCCAGGGTAGAGTTCCACCTCGTCTGTACATCTTGTATGAGTCGATGGTTCTGCTCAGCTTCTGGCAGGAGAAGTTTCTGCTTTTCAAGTAAAAGCTCTGTGGCAGATGTACTGCAGTGAAAAAATGTAACAAGATGTCGCCCTTTTTCCACAAGGTGACAAGCATCAGTGTTGGCAAGGGCATGTTTGACAACAAGGTTCAGTCGGTGCCCATAACAACCAATTCGTGGAGCACCTAGTAATCGAATGGCTTTCTGCTCATTTGCCGCATTATCAGTTACAAACACATAATCTCTAAGATTCCAGGACTTAATCACTGCAGCCAGGTGATGGCTGATGTTTTCACCTGAAAAATTCATACAAAATATAAACATAAGACTGCGTCCTTATTAATAAACGCAATATAAGCATAAGATGCCTGTTTTCAGATACCAATAATTATTATAACATAGAAAGAAAACAATGTAACTGGCAGATTTTCAGTAGAAATGATGACTCGTCTATGAATGTCGGTTCGAAAGCATCTTCACACATTTGTATGTGTTTATCCTGGTGAAACTTGTATAAACGTTTATTTACGCAATCTACGGACATATTTTCGGCAGTTATCATTTATTTTACACATCTTGACACATGCGTATGTGTTTATGCTGGTGAAACTTACAAAATCTTTTATTGACAAAAATCTATGGACTTTCTGAAAGCGTTTGCAAATGATAAATTGTTGACTGTAACTGTAATGAATAGGGTGCTACATCTCTTGTTGTGATTTTTGTGGTACATGACAATACATTTGATGTTTTTGTCCACATATATCAGTTTTATTTATCAGGTATATCTTTAACGAATACCATACAGACTAGTTTTCAAACTAGGTACAGTACCAAATTTATTGCTAATTTAAATACAGGTATCATATATGATTTTAACAATAAAGTTGCTATGTTACCTGTGTGTTTACCAGCAAAATGTGAGGTTTGTAGTACACCAGAATGCAGATCCCAATCAGAATTGATGTAGTGAACAGTGATGGTATCATAAGACTCGGTCATGAGGGAAGTCCAGGAATCATGTGTCAGTGAGACACTTGCACAGCCTGATAGATCGTGGTGCAACAAAGCAACTGCATTGTTATAGCTGTCCGTAATTTTTCTTAACATAGTTAGTCGGCAAGGAATTTTGAAACGAGGATCCAGTTCAGAAACAAATGCTTTAAAGGAAGCATGTTCCAACAAACTAAGTGGAAGCATTTTGTCAACGAACAGAGCCATTAATGTTTTTTCAAGTTTTTGGTGTTTGGTAATGGACATCTGCGGCATCTGTTGCTGTGGTCTACAAAAGCTACTAAGTGTCGTCTGTTTAGGCTTAGCTTGCAAGCTGGTCTGTATAGAATCAACAGTTGTTGCAGCGTCATTGAGACTACACTTCAGCTTAATGTGCGGATGTTCTTGTTGAATGTGAAAAATCATTGTTGTAGTTGCCTCTGAAACAGAAAACCATAAAGCAAATTAATTTGTTGAAGGAGTCCTCCAGCAGTGACATAGAAATTTTAATTATTTGATAATGTATCTTCCTTTGCCTAAATTTGTGACATGTAAACATTTTATCTGACAGTTGTAAGAAACATTGTGTGATCATTTATTCTTATTATTTTGATGTGACAAATAAGCAATGGTCCATTTATGAGTATACATGTATGTTTTATTGTCTTTCTAAAACAAAAACAATGCAAAATATAGTTTAATTTCAACAGACTTAATGTAGGATGGAACACCTATTATCGGCAGCCCCCGATAGTTATTATTAAATTATATTAAGGTCATTTTGCTATTACTTCCCGGGGACCGCTAAACTGCAAATGTTCACAAAGTTTCAACAACTTACGGTGATTTTTATACGCCTTTTTGCAATAGTTGCAGTAAACTGTCGTCGTATTTATATTTTCATTTCGTGGTGGCTTCGTAACATCGTGTAGCTTGAACCCGAAATGTTGCCAGATCGGCGATTTCTTTTTGCCAATATTTGGCACAGGATATAGAGTTTCACTTGACGCCATCTTCGATATCTAGCCTACACGTGTGCTAATATTGGAGTTCTGATTGGCGAAAAATAACATTCGGACCAATCAAAATGCGTTTAACAACCGCTTTTTGTAATGAACAGACAACTCTGTACAAATCAATAATTCGTTGACGAAATTGAAATATCGTCATCGTCACGTCAGCGACCGATCCTCAATGATTCGTTGATTAACTGATTAATCAGAACATCACTAATTGGCTTCCGATCACGAACTGATGAACGTCCAGCTTGTCTAAGAGTCGCTTACTTAAAGTGATGTTACTTTCATTGAAATAGGTTTTTCCTTGAATGTATTTGGCAATTATTATTGATTTTGCATTATAACAAGGGCCCAAGATAATAAAACTAAGTTTTGAGATCAGTCTCAAATCTCAAGGATCTGATTGGCTGAAATGGCGACTTAGGCTTAGATTTAGTTTTATGATCTTGGGCCCTGATCTCAAAAGATTACTTCATAGGCGCTCAATGGAGAGACCATGATAAAATACTCATACTATCAACGTAATAGTGTATGTAGTTTTGACGTCAAAATTGACTCTTTGACTTCACGAAGGACAACCATAATTTTTGAAGCTTTATAAAGAAACATCGTTTTTTTTATAAAGAAGTCCTAAAACTAAGCAAACAACATTATACAATTATTTACTTATTAGCTGGGAAATATGCTGTGATATTGACCTAAAAAATCGTTATTGACCGAGGCGATAGCCGAGGTCAATAACGATTTTTGCGGTCAATATCAACAGCATATTTCCCAGCTAATAAGTAAATAACTGTTTTATTACATGAACTATAAATAGTTATGTTTTAGAAATCTTCAATTAAGACTAATTTCAAGTGGACTCCGTGCGGCTTATCAAGCTAATTTGAACGATAAATGGCGCGAAATATAACGTCAAAGGTAACGCGACGTAAATGACGTCATTAAAATAACTATTTTTACATTAACTATAAATAATATAAAAGATGGAAACTTTCGCATTCTATTTATAGACAGGTCAATATCAGCGAAAGCGGGTCAATATCTAGATTTATTGACTCGGTTATTTTGGGGGTGTGACCAATCGCGTTGCGTCTATTTATAGTTCATGTAATAATGCTCATTATGCATTTTGCAGCAAAACTAACATTATACAGTCAAAATATGTGGCAAAAACCATGTTGTTTTCAAATACAGTTAATATTAAAATATACTAAGGGACATAAGTCTTGTCCTGTATGGGTTTCCATAAAATCATTTGAACTCTTGAAGTTACGACTTTTAAAGTTTGCCTACTCTATATTGCCTGTATTTAAAACCAGTTTCTGAAGATTGATTGTCGTCTGAATGGGTACCAATGACATCTTTCCATGGATACCAAATTTATGAGTGTGTGATAAAAACAATAACGATACTGTAGTTTTGTAGACCGGAAAAGACTGTTGTCCATTAGCATATCAAACGATAAACTTCTCAAAATTTGATAAGTCACTTTTGTAGAATGTAATTATAATAATATTGTTCAAGTTGACATTTTGAATATTTTATTATTACTAAGGTTTTTTGTATTGTTTGTATGATAAAATCTTAAAACCGATGAATTAAGGCACCTGGGTTAAATTATTGAACTGGGGCTTTAAAGTTCAATTATCTAAGCGGGAAAACATAATGACTATAAAAGTGGCCCTTTTCGAGCAGTATATTATCGAATAAGACATATGTTCCCGTGACTCGATGCCACTTGTTTTTTTTGGGTCATTTCAGTAAAAATCAAAGGTCAGTCAAGTTGCTCAGTCAACAATGGAGGTTGTGAACAAAACTGTACAGAAGTAAAAGAAGGGTTCTTTTGCTCATGTTGGAAAGGATTTAAAGTTTCAAAAACGGACGGAAAAACCTGCGAAGGTAAGGAGTGTATTCCGGACAGGTGTGTTGCAGAAAATGTCATACTTAGAACCTCAGATATGGCCAAATAAAAATGTACTATGTAAAACTATGTTAGGGCGAATTGTTCTTAGCTTAAATTCACTTAATGTTAAACTAAATCCTCCCCATGTTATGGGTTATTCATACTTATATTATATCATATATTATACGATTTAATAAAGGTACGAAAACACGACCTGAATAGAAATAGTTCTTACTTTATTATACTTTATTAATTAAAACGAAAATCCGTATCAAAAAATATTAGCTCATATTTGAACTGCTTCAAGCTAACAGCGGTCTGTTTCTCAGCAAATCGTTTGAAGAGTTTGCTTTCTTTCATGAGGTTGATGGCATGTTTGCAATGATATATAAATTCCGTGACCAGTCGCAACTTGAATGAGGCTCACATTGTTTATATTCACGTTTAGTGCGTATTTTGAGAAAACCGATCGTGACTATTACAGGTTACTCTTAAAATATACGTTATATCATTTACTTTGTATTCTGAATCCCAACAAGCTATTACCTTGATGTTAATATGAAGATTAGTACTTTGCAAAAGATTCATATTTGTGTGATAAGTGTACTATGTTTGTGTAGCATCAGACGTGTGTGTTCGAAAAATTGATGTAATTTCCTTGAAATTACGTCAGAAAGTTTAGCACACGACACCAATTTTCGGCAACAGGCCCGAAATTTTCCATGCCGGACAATATCTTATATTAACAAACCATATATTGTTTTGCATGGAACTTTAAAGAAAATGAAAAGAAATATAAAGTTGTGTTCTTTCTAACATTATAGCAAACAATGAAAATGCTAAAAATAGAACCGAAGACACATTTCCCATAACGAGGCTCGTTTGCTTTTTTTTCATTGAGATATTGACGAGTGTGCCACATATGGTCATGGGTGTCCTCAACTGTGTAACAACGTTAAAGGGTCTTTCAAGTGCCAGTGTTTCCCGGGCTTTAAGGATGTTAAAGGTCAAGGTCACGATTGCAAACCGGAAGGTAGTATTTTAGTTCAAATTGCAAGAACGTTAAAACTTCGAGGATGCTAATGCTCAATGTCGCTATTGCAAACAGAAAGGTATCTTTTTATAGACGACGCAAACTCACTAATCACCCAACGTTCACATTGACATGTTAGAAAATGCAGGATAAAAGAATGGAGAGGTGCGTTTCGTTGTATGAAAATCTTCAGCAAACAATTGTGTTTTTAAAATTAGATATATCTTTAACTGAAAAAACACCACAACTAATACCCGACTGAATTAAGAAGGAAATCTGCAATTAGTGGGTTATCTAGAAAAACAGTTAATGATGAAAAAAATGGCCAAGGTGTCCCTTAAGTGTTCAATCCTAATATATAGAAATCCCAATATCATATAATTTAAACGAGCCCAGCATACCCAAGCCCCACATCTGTGCTGAAGTTTATTAAACGGAGAATTGAAACCAGTCTTAAAAATTAAGCATTTGATGAACATTAGATCATTGAGATTTCGTCGTTGATTTTGCAAACTTTGATGTGAACTGTATTTAGTGCAGGAAAGTTACGATTTTTTCACACAAGGACATTTAACAATTAACAGTAGTTATTCTATAGGAGCCATTGGAGGCGGTTTAGTGTTGATGTAAGATCTAAGAGCTTACAACCTTTATTTAAGATGTGAATATCAGATTCTGTGCCTTCTCGTTCTGGAGAAAAAGATTTAATCAAGTCATACTAGAACGATATGTCTCGTAGTTAAAATTTGCATATTTTGTTCATTTAGATTTACTTTCTTACATTTGTTCAACAATGTAAATTATAAGTTTGATATTTGAAACACCAATTATTTTCGTCCTGGAACGTGAGCAGGGTTGAAGGTTACAAAACTGAGCATGGAAACCAGTCTCAAATCTCAAGCATCTGATTGGCTGAAATGGCGACTGGTCGCCGTTTCAGCCAATCAGATGCTTGAGATTTGAGACTGTTTTCCATGCTCAGTTTTATAACATTGGGCACTTGAACCTTTAATTCTTAGAAAATTCTAGAAAGGTGATCTTTTTTGACCTCTGCTGTTAAATTAATATCCAGAATGTGCGTTTTTCTTTGTTAGATATTTGATGCTGTTTATTAGCCGATGATAACATCTAGAAAATGACATTTTAGTGAAAAGAATAACGATATCAAATGACAAATGAAATAGTAGAACAGTTCACATGTTAACGGGTGTGATGTACAGTTTTATTATCACCTCTACATGTATAAGGAAGTTAGTTTAACAAAATACGTACGTAAATTTTATTATAGTGGCATTGTGTGTAACATTAACAAAATTGTAATTATAACAAATAATTACAACATAAGGCCACGTTGGATCTATAAGTCACTTTAGTTGATAAAAAATTGAACAGAACGCATATACAGTCGGCCCTCGATGGCTCGAACTCCACGGGACCGGCAATTTTGTATATTTATCTATATCATGATATGTTTGAGTATATGAAGATATGAAAAGAAAATACACGTTTTAAGAAATCTGTATTGAAATAAAATTGAATATTTTCACTGTTTTGAAATTGTCGAATTCCATTATTATTTTCACTCTTTTACCAACCTTTAGCTCTTTACCTCGCTTCCTTGTTTTGACAAGATAACATAAAATTAAAAGACGGTTCAATGAAATACAGTTTCACTTCTGAACACTAAAACAAATATTTTCAGTAATGGCCAATCGTAAAAATATCATTTCTGGGTTCATTTTTGAAATATAATCGATATTTTACTGAAACAAACAAACACCCTTTTATAAAAATCTTTTGGCGAAATTCAAAAGAAAATACCAGATTTTTTCAGTTGTCCAGTTTGTTATTATAGAAAGTTTTCGGGAAAAAATAGTAATATTCTCCTGTTTGCAAACATTGATCAGAAATATTATTTTTATTATGTCTCCGTGGTGTGGAAGGCATATAGAGTTGCGCTCTGTAACGCCGCATAGTAGCATCGCCGCATAAACAATTTTTTGTTCGTTTATGCGGTGATTTTCAACTCCTAAAAATATTTTTTATGTGACAAAACGGCATACTTTTGACGCATAGAACAATTAAAACAGATAGTGGTAGATGTTTATAATACCATCACTATTGAACTTTTAAAGAGGTACATTCTGACAAAGATTTAGTAATATCGATTTAACCTGTACAGATGATAAACCATGATGCGCAGATGTTCGTAAAGAAATGAGTTTTTCTAGAAACTTTTCTTACCAGAATTATGACCCCGATTTCTTTCAAATTTGCACAGATGATCAAGCAGGATGTGTAGTTGGTTGGCCCTGTGATTATTAAATTATTAAAGTAATAACATTTTGTTGCGCTTACTCCTCATTTACTTGTCAGGATTGGCACATGTTGTTGAAACCTGACACACAATTTTGTTATAGGATTACAGTCTAGTTTTCACTATTAAATTATGTTTTCTATGGAAAGCAGTTGGGAGTGTTCGTGGCATGAAATAGAATTCCCCAATGTAACTTTTGTTTTCTTCCAAACATAACATGGGTTAAGCTGGCACCAGGTATAACTATCATTATTTTCACCTGTGACCTCTTCTCATTAAGTTAAATCCACGTTCATTTTCATTTCTTGGTTTGTTTTTTTCGCCTAAAGTTTTGACTATATTTTTCAACATGTTTTGATAGTCTTAAATTATTTTTTGTATTTTATTTTTTATACTTGATCGAGATAGAAAACATTATAATGAATGTGAGAGCAACGAGTTAAAAAATATGTGTTCTAGGCAATTGTTCCCAGACTTACTCATTGTCTCTGTAATGAAAGGATGGGGGTCGTCCGGAAGCCCATTGAGGCCGTTTTGAGTAAGAAGTCCTAGATCTTAGAACTTATAAATAAAATGTTCCCTAAAGGCTGTGGGGTGGATTTTTTTCACTTTTCCCAATATATATCTATGCTTGATTACCATAGAAACAACAAATCATTTATTTCTTTAATCTAGTTTACTTGAGCATCACTGAAGGAATACAGAAGTTAGATGGCAACGATTTGAACTTAGATGTTAGATGTTAGATTTTATATCTTAGATCTAAGAACTTGGCATTGAGATGTTCCTGAACAGGGAAAACTCCCATTGAGTGTGTTTTGAGTTAGAAATTAGATGTTAGATATGTCTGTGAGACTGGCAGACAGCCTTGCCACCTTTCAGTCTGTCTGTCTTCCTGGCCATCGTTCTGTGTATACGTTTATCTATCTGTCTGTTCGTCCATCTGTCTTTCCGTCTGTCTGTCTGTCTTATAACCAAACTCCCTTTATTACAATTATAACCCTCAGAGTCCAAAATACTATACTCCGTAGCTTTTTAGCTTTACATTTTAAATGACTAGTAACAACTTTTAAAAATCTTCCTCTCAAAATAGGTAGGCAGTCAGATTTAAATGAAGTCCTGTCAATTACTCTGGTTTATTTATCAACCAATAGATATACATGGAAATATAAGTGTTTTTAATCCTTTTCCTCACAACCATACGTCAATTTTCAATGATATGATGATAGCTAAGAGAAATAGTCCATGATTGATTTTCTTTCAAAGTTCTTTAATCAGAAACTCTGTTTTCCATGGTTACCAATTGTGATAAGTTTAAGAAATCTATAAGTCTGATTTCAACGAAAGTTGCTTGGATTTTTTTCTCGTGTAATGCTCAATTAACCTTTAATAAGATTATCATTCTGCCGAGATTTAAATTGTTATGGCAATCAAAAGATTAACATGGATATATTAAGGGACAAATGAAACTAATCTCCAAGCTTTCCCTTCCCATTTTTCGTAATATCTAATTTCTCAGTTCTTAGATCTAATATCTCAGTTCAAATTGGTGCCTTCTAACTTTTCTGGGGACCATACTCCGCTGAACTTGGAATGGTATTAATCTAAAAATACTGCATTGATGGTTCCATGTCCACAGCCGTATGCTCACCATCGTTGATGGTCGAAATTGTACTGTTTATTGGTGTAAATATTGAGTTGCGCTCAACTCGGGGCTACATGTAGGCGTCGTAAGCAGTTATATTCATTTTCATTACTTTCCATGAGCAGGCTCAATCAAACCGAGCCTGCAGTATTTTCACATTTGACGTGTTTGGTGGCTTTCAGTTCCCTTTTCATCTATTACTCAAAACGGCCTCAATGGACTTCCGTAGGATTGTGTTTAAATACAGTTTACTGTGCACTTAACATTTTTATCACATTTACTTTTTTTTTAAAAGTAACCGTGTAACAAGATAAAAAATAATATTATTTGAAAATGAAGAAGCATATAATTGAGATAACCCTTTGTAATGTTGTTAATTGGTTTGTTTTGTTTCTCTCAATTAAGTAACATGAGATGATGTTGTTTGTTGCGCCAATTTTCAAAAGTTCAAATAAAAATCTCTTGCAGTAACAGATAATCGAGAAGGTAACACTTTCTGTTGCACTTAATATGTCTTTTACGCCACTGTCATGAAATTTCCTTGAGTTCTTGTGAACATATGGCTTTATGGATTATCCAGCACATTACAAAACTGGTTGTGCGTGAATTTCACTGCGTAAGTAACGCTAAAATACCTTCGCCTTCAAATATATCCTTTCACATATTGACTGCGTAAAAATGTACATCACAATTTTCTTTGTTAACAGGTTTAAATGATAAGTTTTTAAATTTTTAACATTAAATACAACGAATTTCGATTTCAGTTAGATTTCGGCTTGCAACAAAAACATCAAACACGATAATGGACAGAACACTGTTCATTGTAAATCACGCCTACAGGTTGCTTTACTTTAAGCCACACCTTGTGTTATTGTTCAAAAATCCGCATGGGGAATGAACCTACAGCGACAAAAAAATTGATTGACAGCAGAACCTTATTTGGAAGTAAAATATGGCGTCTTTTGATCGGAGCGGCAGTTTTAACAGTCGTGATCGGCGTCTTGTGAAGTGCCGCAGTGCAACAGGTGATTACGGAGGTTGTTCGCCAGGTCAAAATTGATTAATTGATTTCGAATTTGTAGTATTTCGTCCTGAATCTTTTACCTTTAAAGACCATTCAAGGGTACAAAGTAGTTTTTGTCAGAGTCGCCTAAATTTTCTTCCTGATTTTGTTCTGTTTTGAAATATATTAAATCCTACTATTAATTTCGATTTCAGTAAGGTTTTGGTTTGTAACCAAAACATCAAACATGACTCGTGGCGACTGATATGTTCGTAGCGCGGGAAGAATAATTGACAGAAAGTTGTTCATTGTTAATCACGCCTTACTTTTGCTTTACTTTAAGCCACACCTTTTGCTTTTGTTTCAACATCCTCACTGGGAATTAACCCACAGTAACAAAAGTTTGATTGACAGCAAAATCAATATGGAAGTAAAAATACACCGTCTTTTGATTGGAGCGGTAGTTCTTGCAGTCGTCGCATGACAAAATACGTGGTCGGCGTCTTGTGAGATGCTGCAGTGTTTACGGAGGTTGCTCGCTGAGTCAATATCTAATTGAAATCGAAATTTGTAGCAATATGAAGCAACGATATTACAAAAATGCCTTTAGAATTAGTCTGTATCAAAGACAACCTTCGCACATTCGCATTTAGGCCGCTGGGATTTAGATTCTTAAGTTGCATTCATTTATTTTGTCCCTGAAGGAATCTAGGCATTTTATTCATGATGACAATGGAACAGCATACAATGAATATTTAGTCATGTTGGTAACACGTTAATTGTCTTAATGTTTTGGTGTTTTAATAATAAATTTATTTGTAATGATAGGAAACAACGAACGACATTCGTGCTATGCGTATACAACGATAACATCGATCAGTATTGAAGAGAATATTAGAGAGTCTTAAAATACAATTTTCTTTAATATCTCAACCCTTTTAGTCTGACATAAAAATCTTGTAAAACTGTACTAAACGGACGAAAATTTTTAATTAAATGTTGACCTAAATTTGGCTATAATTTTGCCATTTCTTCATATTTCTTCATTAAACTTTCAATTGTATTTCTAATGACAACTCGGTCGTGACGGTGCCAAATTCTTTAGGTCAATGTCACATTTGATGGAGTTATGCTCCTTTTTGAGTTTTAACACGAAAAATTAACATTGGTTATACCTTTGCCATTTCTGAATGTTTCTTCATCAAGGCTTTCAAATTTTATTCCTTATGAAAGAACGGTTGATGATGTCGAATTCAAGGTCAAATTGTTTGAAGTAATATCCATTTTATACTTATTTTCTTTATTCTGACAAAGTACAAGAGGGCGACAAATTAAGTGTTCGACAGATCACCCACCTAGTTAGTTTATTTAACATTGTTTGATACGTTTACTTTACAGAAATAAGTCGCTCGTTATTCTTCTCAACGCTGACGGAAATACGACGTTTTCAACCCGATAGAAAAGAGTATTCAGGGGCAGTAACTGTTGCAAGTACAATAACCTCCATGGATATTGACGTCGGGAAGAGTCTTTTGTATTGGACAGACAATAAAAGGGGGTTCGTTTAATTCTTGTTTTTACAATATGCCGCTGGGTCGGAGCGTTGCAGTCAATAATATTTTAAATGTTAGATAGATAGATACCTTTATTTCCTCCACGTGGGAGAGCATAACATATTTACAATGTAATCATACAATGACAAATACAAAAGAGAAAGAAACAGAATATTTCTGTCATATCGGCTTAATTAACACCATGATGACATATGTAGACGTTACCAGCATGCAATTGATAATAACAATAATAATAACAACAACAGACTGAGTGTGCGTCTCCTTAAATTTAAGGAAACATACCGAGGGCACAGTGAAAATTCTAACTATACCGTCACAAGCCATCGGTAAGCACATAGTTATTCTAAAATGTTGAAGATAAAAAAAAAACAAAAAAAAACAAAACAATAAATCTTCAATAAAGTATCATCAGCATACTCTCGTACAAACTCTCACAAAACGAAACGAAATTTAAGTGAGACTATTGAAAAAGAAATTTGCCGGTGATATATTCTCTGAGATAGAGTCATTATGTAAGCAGTTTGATAAGATGTCTCAATAACATGAGATGAACTTTAACATCATAATTATCTGATACACATTTAAGGCCACCAACAATCGCGAAGATTTGATTGCAGCTATTTTTCTTCATGAATTTAAAGAAAGGTGAATAACCATATTGGTAAATAATAAAATTGTACATAGCATTCCTGTCGTACTGATTAAATGTACAATGGTGAACTTTATGTAATATGATATTGTTGCTTAAAAATTTGCATTTTGAACAAACTTCCGGGTAATTATATTTGGCATAAACCCTGCACATACTATTTAAAGCTGTTTTACATAACCAGCTAGAGTTATTACAATTCCTTCTTAACTCCCAGAGAATGCAATTGTTCGACCGATCAAAAAAATTCTCAAATATATCAGTATCCATATTTTCGGTAATTTTCCTTTTCCTTTCATTATAGTGAAAATTAATTATGTTGTTTGTTACTTGCCGATTCCAAATTTGTTTTGAAGGGAAATTGCCAGTAATCAAAAATTGGTCTAAATACAACTTCAAATCGTACTTAACGACTAGTCGATATATATCAGGGATAAAACCTTGCGTTTGAAGGTCGACTGTTATAAAACGCAATAACCGATGAATAAAGAATCTTTTAGCAAGATATTTTGCCGGGAGGCGACAGAGCTGTCCAAAGAAGAGAAGTTTTTTTGTATCGATGATTGATTCAATAGAGTATACCCCTAGAGCCCCTAAAGCTATTTCATTCGGTACGGAGACAGGTAGGCCCTGAACACGTTTTAAACAAAGTCTGTGACTCATAAGTGAAGAGAGTACATCCATTATATAAATTAATAGATTTAATGTAGTATCTTTAACCTAGTGTTGTATTTTATTCTCTCAACATATTTTCTCCAACATTATGCTTTTATTATAATAATAATCTGAATGACACTAAATTATGAATCTTAATTAAGAGGCTTAAACGTATGTGTATGTGTTTCATTTCTACTGTAACTAACTTAAAGAAAACGTAATAAATTTTTGAAAGCAGTATGAACAAACTTAGTCTTCATTTACCAATTTGGTTTTGTTAGAATCGCATTGGCGATACTGTAGTGATCATTTTCTAATTATCGTTGTGTAACCATATTTATAATTTACTAAATCAAATTTTAAAAACGTTTCGTTACAGAGATGTTCTTCGAGCTCCTATACCAGACAAGCCGGGTCGTCAAGGTTTACCCCAGAGCATCGGCGTCCTCACTGTAAAACCTCATGCAGTGGCAGTTGATTGGGTGGAAAAGTAAGTAGAACAAAGAAAACAAACCTAACATGTAATATAGAATTGTACTTGAAATCCTTACTGTTAAACTGCATGCAGTGGCAGTTGATTGGGAAGAAAAGTTGAGAACCAAGAAACTAAACCTGACAATTGATATAGAAATGCATTTAAAATCCTATACCACATGGATTGGCAGTTGTTTGGGTGGAAAAGTAAGTAGAACCAATGAACCAAACCTAACAAGTAATATAGAATCATACTTAAAATCGTTTTAAACCAAGATATGAGACATTGCAGTTTTATCAAAACCCATGAATTTATAAAGCTGTATATTCACAGTTCAGGTGTGAATTCTTATATCCTATAGGTTGACCAAGCTAAATTGGCGATGTTTACAATTATTAATAGAATGTAAAAACGGGTTAAGGCAAATTTACGCGTTAAAAGTATTTTTATCCTTTATATATATCATCGCCCAGATAGCGCAGTGGTTAACGCGTCCACCTGGCAATGGCTTAACTTTTTTCGACACGGGTTCGATTCACACTGACAGACGGCGTTCAGAGATAATTTTTAGCTCGACTATTCGAAGAATATGTCGAGCTATTGTACTCACTTGGGCGTCGGCGTCGGCGTCGGCGTCGGCGTCCCGCATTGGTTAAAGTTTACGTGCAACCCACCTATATCTTAAAAACTACTATAGCTACAGCTTTTAAACTTGGCACACTTGTTCGTCATCATGTCCCGAGTGTGTATGCCAAGAACCATAACTCTAACTTTCATTTTGATCAAATTATGGCCCTTTTTTGACTTAGAATTTCAGGTTAAAGTTTGCGTGCAAGCTACTGTACAAACTCATAACTTCAATACTACTTATACTACAGCTTTAAAACTTGGCACACTTGTTCATCATCATGTCCCGAGTGTGTATACAAAGAACCATAACTCTGACTTTCATTTTGATCAAATTATGGCCCTTTTTCGACTTAGAATTTCAGGTTAAAGTTTGCGTGCAAGCTACTATACAAACTAATAACTTCAATACTACTTATACTACAGCTTTGAAACTTTCAACACTTGTTCATCATCATATCCCAAGTGTGTATGCCAAGAACCATAACTCTAACTTTCATTTTTATCAAATTATGCCCCTTTTTCGACTTAGAATTTCAGGTTAAAGTTTGCGTGCAAGCTACTGTACAAACCCATAACTTCCATACTACTTATACTACAGCTTTGAAACTTTCAACACTTGTTCATCATCATTTATGAAGTTTGTATGCCAAGAACCATAACTCTAACTTCCATTTTGTTCAAATTATGGCCCTTTTTCGACTTAGAATTTCAGGTTAAAGTTTGCGTGCAAGCTAGTTACTTTCATACTTCTTGTACTACATCTTTGAAACTTAAGACACTTGTTAACCATCATGACCCTGACTATTTCTACCAAGAACCATAACTCTTTCATTCATTTTTAATCAAATTATGGCCCTTTTTCAATTTAGAATTTCAGGTTAAAGTTTGCGTGCAAGCTAGTTACTTTCATACTTCTTGTACTTTAGCTTTGAGACTTAAGACACTTGTTTACCATCATGACCCTGACTATGTATGCCAAGAACCATAACTCTTTCTTTCATTTTTAAT